>JANHGO010000038.1:21321964-21372664 GCA_024606505.1 Aquila spilogaster
ATCCATTTTCATTTTTTAATTAAGAAAAGGTTTGCTTAATTCCATTCCATACATTTCAGTGCTAGGCAGCTGACACATGATTCCCCCTAAACATTTTATTTTAAAGAATTTGGTTGTGATGTCAGATCTGCCACAGACAATACATTTCTAAACACACTGTTTACATTAAATGCAAAGCATAAAGACAGCTTCAGCAGGAGGAGTCTCTCTCATCCTGATACCTGTAGATGGCATATAGAGCAAACTCAAGGTCAGCTCTATTCTCCACACAAGAAATTTAAACATTAATGGAGACAAATGGGACCACTCTACAGCCTCAGCCAGGCACCAGGGATTTCCACAATGCCCTTCCCCAGGGACATGGCTCCCCAACAGACCCCTCCTCCCACCCAGTAGGTAGCTTCATGAGCTCACCTTCAAGTCCAAGAGTGGACTGGCTGGCAAATGCTGCTGTTAATTAATGCTGGCCAAATGAAGAGGGCATTTCCCCTGAGTAAGGGGTCCTGGCCACTCTGAGGTAAGAGCCTTCCCTAGTCAGGATGAACACACCTTTTCTTTTTAGCATTTTGCTCCATAGTTGTTCTCCCAGGCATCCCAGCTTGAAACCTCAGTAAGTGTTTGTGTTACAATCAGCCCATCTGGAATTTTTATTCTATGACCATTCCCATGGTATACAAGGAGGATTTCATTCAATCCAGAATACCCAGTGGACATTCATGATTACATCATTTTGCTTATCTTTTAGCAAGAGTGTTTCTAGGAACCAGGAGTACAATTTGAGACAAGATCAGATCCTTTCTAGTCTTGCAAAAGATGGTTCTGACCCATGCATCTATGTGTCAATAACACGCCTTTAGCATGGTTTCAGGATTTTGCTGACGCATGGCACTCAGAAATGAAAGATGTTTACAGGAATTCAAAAAGGAACAGGTCTTTCAAGGAATGTGACTTCCCAACTCTTTAAACATCAGCTATTTAACAAGACAGGAAACTGAGGCAAAGTCACTTATGCTCAATCTTGAATGGAATTTGACTCCTTCAACTACTAACTATGCTTCTAGAAGAAAAGTAAATCACGACAAATTGCTCTGCTACAAAAGTAATTAGCATTGTGGTATTGCTTGTGGAAAACAGGTCATAAGAAGACAGTAAGAACAGGAAGCTTCCCCTGCTCTCAACAGACTCTGCTTGCTCATACTTGCAAGACACAGTGAGGTGCAGAAATTTACCTGAAATCCCACAGAGAAAGGTGATAGCTGCTGCAGTTATTCTCCAATGCCTTTATTGAAAGCTGGTCCAGTCAAATCAACATGATTAGTCATTCTGCATGATTAGATAAAAAAGGTCTTACTTAAGCTTTTGCTGCTTTGGCAGACAGATTCAGATGGAAAAATATCACGTACCTCGGCTAGAGGCCATGTCATCTTTGCTTGCGGACTAAGAAAACTGGTTACATTTGCAGCCATTGCTTTGAGCCCATGTTGTTTTTTTTTTTTCCTGTGTACTCTTAAACCAGCTCATTGGAACCTAAATATAGTGACAGGGAATGAACAGGATCAAGATTTGCTAACACTTCATTGCACTGTATTCTGCAGCCTGCTATTGTCTGGAAATGTGGTTATAATGGGCAGATTGTACAACATTAAGCCTTTCTGAAAGCATACACAGAAACTATGATACAATCATGCTCGGAGCAGTTTATCTTTAAACACAAGCACGAGTTCAGCGCCCAGTGGAGAGTGGCGAGCGAAGCTATGGGCCCAAGGCAAAACAATGACCAACTGCCAAGAAACATCCTCGTTAGTCTTTGTTAGAGTTTGTATTTTTTAAAGTCATTGTGTAGTTTAATTAAGTTGGTAACATGCAGATGAGAAAGTGGAAAAAAATGTGAAGACATAGGGGGATGAAATGCTAAAGCACTGAAAGATGTCACCTCCTCTGTGAAATGCTTACATTGTGAAATAAAAAGAGAAGAAAGAACGAGTCATTTCAGGATATGTCTGGAATGAGAGATAAGACCAGAAGATTACAATCTTCTAGTAGTCTTCCACAAAACCTCTTTATTTGCATTCTACATCATGCGGGCTGATTCTGAACACAAACCAACAGGGCACTAAATGGAGAACAGACAAGAAGATGAACTGCAGTCTAAGAAATGAGATTTCAGGACATGGTGGCACTTTCAAGATCCTGAGAACTTGATCCACATATTCCCTGAAGATGCTAACAACATTTACTCACAAGAGCTGAAGGTTTGATCAAGCCTAAGTCATGACAAAATGATCAACACGGATATCAAGGATGTAAATGGGATAAGAAAGCAGAAGAGAGAGCGAGCAGAACTCAAGTCAACCCTTGTGACCACCCCAGTGGTCCCTGTGTGCTACCAAGTTGATCACAGGCTTTAAGTATTTTTTGGTTGTATTCCAGCTTGTTATACACACTCAGCTCCTCTCCCTGTTTATCTGTTTTGCAGTGCTGGACGTGTGAGTAGTTTTGTGAAATTATATAAAGCTTTTAAGCAGAGACAGCCAAAAATGTTTAGATACAGACAGGCAAACTATTTCTTGAGTTGAAGAGGAGACTTCAGGCCAGATCCCAACTATCACGTCCAGGTTAAGTTCCCCTTGCACCATTTCCCGAAAAAAGAGAGGACTTCAAGCCGTCCTTGGGAGCAGCTGGGAATTTCCTTTTCCTGGGGGAACCCACAGGTGGCATCAGGCCAGATGAAGCCAGATTCGTGCTGTCCGCTCCCCGCTGAGAAAGCAGGTGCTCCCCAGCTATCTGGTGACAGGAGGGGACAACAAGCATTCAGCGGGAGGAGCCCAGCAGGCTGAAGTTGCTAAAATCACACGAGCATTTCCTGCCTTCACCTCAGGTAACAGCTGCACCGGTGGGTCTCGAACTGCAGGTATCGAAACCAGAGAAAGAGGTGAGCTACCAGGGGGCCTGCAAGGATTTTTGCCCCTCGTCTGTGCAGAAAGCAGAGGACTTTGCCCTAGCTTGTGCTCTTTCGCACGTGTGGCTGCCCCTGTCCTGCTGCATGACTCAAAGGCTGGCATGCAAGCGGTCCCCCTTGTGCATGGGCAGACAGGTAGGAGACTCTGACAGCAAGACCAGACATTACATTACCTTTAACTCTTACATATCCAGTAATTAATCAGCACCCATTTCACAGAAGTCACATGGATTGCCAACATCCTGGAGCAGCCCTGGCTCAGCAATCTACTTGCATGCTGAATTTCCACTGTGCTTAAAGTACAGTTTTGCCTAGGGACTAGGTCTCAAAAAAAAAAAAAAAAAAAAAAAATGCTGAACACCAAATACAAGCTCTTGGTAGTTAGTGTTTTGCAAGATCCACCCTTGTTGAAGGACTGCAGCTTTGTACCCTCTGCCATTAAATGGAGGGACAGAAGGGTTACAGGAAAGGCACACTTGAACTCTCTGTAGCCAGTATATAGCATTGTAGGGAATGAGCCAAAATGTCAACGCTAAGGAAGCAAAACAGAACCAGAGAGATGGGAGTGGAGTAGAAAGCTCAGAATTATGGACAAATTAATGAACCAGCAGTACTGGAAACGGGAACAAGCTGTCAGAACTTCATCTCTTACAAAGGACAAAGAAAAAAAAAATCATAATTTCTGATGCTTTTGATGGAAAAAGAGTTATGCAAGACTGATATTGTTCACACTGATTTAATTAAGACTCTGTCAGCACTGTCAGGCTTAATTGGTCTGGTATTTAACATTTATAGAAGTCAGTTATAAAAACGTGCTCTGCACTAAAAATCAGCATTCTATAAATGGTCCCAGTCCTAGAAGGGTCACCTTTTTGGCACAGCAGGCTCTTGAGAACATCCCACTTATGTGCTAAGATATCTCTAGCTGAAAAGATTACAAGCTCATGCCGCATTCCTTGCCCACACAGTCCTCTCCTTGCAGTTTGTGGGAACCTGGGGTGTCCAAGGAATGCAGAGTCAAGCTTCCTGGCAGCATCCCATCACAGAAATTATTTCACAGAGAATTAATCCCCGATTCTGACACTTCTTGTCATGTTAGATTCAAATCTCTCCATTTGCTGAGCTGTAATAAGCGTGGAAAAGCAAGGACTAGACAATGGACTTGCACCACTTGTGAACATTTTGGTTTCTGGGCTGGTTAGTGACAGAAGCAGTTCTCTATGTAGAGAAACGAGCTCGTCTGGATGTCAGCAACAGCCCATGGGTAGAGTATGCCACAAACCTCAGCTACTGTCATGTACAGCCCTATTCACTGGGGCCATAGCACCTCTAGCGCTAACTCCTGCAGCTGTGGGACGTGCCTTTCTTCTTGCCTTAGTGGGCAGCAAGTACACACCAGCCTGGAGTCACTAGTGAAATCAGTTAGGTCTCCAGTGGGCTGCCTCAGGGAGTATTATAGATAAGATTCAAACAGAGGCAGCAAAATTAATATCAATGAGAACAACCAACCAACACTCCCAGAAAATCCCATGTTCTGTAATTGTTATTGCTTCATCAGTGACAGGAAAGAGCAGTGTTTTAAAATAGAAGTTCACTTAATTGCATTTCCCTTTAGGCACAGAAAATAAGCTTCCATGAAGAGGTATCAATTGTTCAACAATAACATGCTCTCCTGACTGAAAACTGGATTAGGAATTTGTATTGTATTTTCACAAAACATAATTCCTAGCCCAGTTTCCTCCTCCTCCTTGAGATAACCAGGCAGATTCCACCTCAGTGATCACCGAGTTAGACTATGGGGGTCGGTCAATGTGTAACCAATGTCCAGCTTCTCTACATACCTACTTAATGGAGGCTCGTGGATCCACTACAGGGTTTTAGACGCACAAAGGCATTAAAGGAGTTGGTTGCTTAATTACCTTTGTAGATATGCATCCTTACCCTCTGTGCTGGGGCTCAAGGTTCAAAAGTCAGTGTCAGCCCAGGCGAGGTCCCCTGCGCACAGGACTCACATCCTTGTCCCTCCTTGGTTATAGGCCACACACAAATATCTCAGGGTGCTAAAAAAAGGGAAAGAAAGGAACACTCAAAAACTACAGGACAATGAGGACCCACACCTCTTTTTGATAATACAGAAAGTGTTAAGAACCAACAGTCATGTATTTACATGTGAAATATTATCTTTCCAAAAGCTTGTCATAAATGTGGCTCACACCACAGGGATGGCCACGCTTTCCAAGTTTGTGCAGCAGGAAGAATATTTCCTAGGGAATAAGGTCAAAATATTAGTATTCAACTGAATCAGTATGGGCCAAATTAATGAAGTTACTACTCCATCATAGACTTCCATACGTGAAATCTGAGAAAGTGATTGTATCAACAGCACATCAATCCATGGCACTGGTCAGAGGAACAAAAAACCTAACCTTTGGTTTCAAAGTTTCATTCAGCTTTGGCACAGAAAGGTTAACTTTTGTTTAAACAATGCTTCTGAACAGATAACATTAATTAAATGTTTGCATTCAAATCTTATTACACAGTGCAATAAGTTTGCTTTCTATACAAACACTGTGCGTCCGGTATGGAACAGAAAGCTGGGGGGGCTGGGGAGGCAGACACTAATGAGTAATAGTTCAATCCCATGGACCTTTTTAAAACTACAAGCAAGGAGGGGAGAATGTTTGCCATCTCCAGACTCTGTGTGCGTCCGCCTCTAAGTTTCTTCTCATTCTCCAGGGATTTGCAAAATTACATGTTTAAATATTCATTTTCCTTCTACTCTAATGCTGCTCAAACCTCCTTTTCAAGCCCAAGAATGACATAGCCAGTGGATGCAAATTATATTCAGTAAAAACAGAATCTTGTAGCAGTACTGGGTAAGTCAAATGCCAAGTTAGCCCTGATGTGAAGCAAAGCAGCTAAATCATCCATCCAGATGGGAAATGTTGTCAGTCCCTTAACTGTAGCAGTTCTACTTGCAATATAGAGAGGTGCACAATTTGGCTTTGTTAAGCAGACATCATGGAACTATTTATTCTGTCCGCAAGTCGAACAGGAAGTTTATTAAACTTGCACGTTGCTGGACATATCACCTGGCTGCTGTGTTTCATATCGGAATGCAAAATTGGATGGTCCATTTCTGTACTGACGTAACATACTGCCATGCAGAGGATTTCTCTTTGAGCCTAAGACCTATTTCTCTGACCCCAGGAGCGCATTGGATGTTGTGCATCCAATTCCTGACAGGAATGCTTCATTTTGCTCTTGAGCAACCACTTCTGAGCAAGCCAGGAGCAGAATCCAGCTCTTCTTGGCTGGAAAAATTGGGATGTCCCAAAATGGGGCTTTTTAACAGATGAGTGAAAAAGCAGAGAGCCCAAAGGACCATCGCTCTCCAAAGAAAATCATACAAATCAACAAGGAAAAATTCCTCTTCGTAAGTTAGACTTTCTACGATGGTAAAACAGCTGTGTGCTGTTGGGCCTAGCTCTGCTCCAGCATATCCCTGAATATCTGTTTGACTGTCTCAACAAGGCCCCAGGGGACAGAGCGAGGCTCCTGGGTCTGCCTTTGGCAGATGCTGAACGAAGTTGACTTTAAACGTGCCCTAGATTTCTTGTGGGAGACTGTCTTGGTCAAACAATTCCCCCTTGCAGCGGACCTTCCTGCCACCCCAGCACACCACCACTCTCCCTCCCCGTGGGCTGGATGCTTCCCTTCCGTCAGGCTTGGCTGGGCTGTGGCCTCCTCCCCTGCCAAAGTGGTGGGTTGCAGCCAGCACGGCTGCTGGGGACACACTTGCTGCTGCCAGCACGGCTGCTGGGGACACACTTGCTGCTGCCACCAACACGCTCTCTCTGACAGGCTGGGAAGCTGCAAGTATGGTGCTGCTTCCCGTGCAGGAGAGCTCTTACGTACCCCCCAGGATGGGGAGCCTTGGCCCAGGAGGTTAGTGGGGTGCAGGACAATGGTTGGGAGCACAGCATTATACCCACCTGAAGGCTCCATAGGGACGAAAATGGGGGTGATAACCAAGCTTTTCAGACTTCACTTGCTGAACCACCAAGTCCCCCTGCAACTGCGTCAGAGAGAACAAGGAAGTCCTGAGTAATTTTTGTAGTTTCTCTTCTCTGCGCAGTGAGCTGCTGAGCATGACCATCCCCTACTTACTAATATAAGCAATGGGGCAGAATTGATTTTTCCCCACTTTATTTGCCCTCCAGAAATAATTAACAGTTCAATATCAATCCCAAGTAATTTCTCTTCACCCTGATGAAAGTTCTCCCTTAACAGCAAATAGTGTTGTTTTCAGACTTCTCTTAACACCCCCCAATGCGCATGTAAAATTTTGTTGAATTTAGCCAGTGAACATCCTTTCAAAGAGGATAGTTCAAAAGATCACTTGTTTTCAGCTAAAACAGTACAAAATACACTAGGTGTTTTGTCCAAAGAATCCCTCCCAGATTTACAGCAGGCCAACTGGATTCATAAGCTGTTCACAGATAGAGTAATTGGACAGATTTAAAATAGGAAACATTTTCTCCTCTGTTCGTGCTAATTTTTCAAAATCAGATGACAAATACATCATCAGCATGATGTATCATTTTACAAATGTTTAAAGGCCCTTCCCTGACTCTTCCCTCTTCATAGCAGCCTGCAGAAAGTAATTTAAGACGCAGACATTTTTTGAAATATGAATAGAGACACATTCATCCAAAGCACACCGATCTTTTTGGCCTGTTCTGAACAGAGAAACTTTAATTGCTATAAACATTTCAAGCAGGCTGTCTATCTCTTGAGATGGAGAATTACATCTCTTCACTTCTAGCTTAATACAGTAGGAGCAGGCAAACTCCAGCATATGTACAGGCATGTGAACCCAACTGCCATCCCTCAACACCCTTTTGTGGCCTAATGCTATTGTAATTATTCATTCTGTTTCCGCACCTTGCCTGCTTGCTTGGCTTTGCATGTTACTAAACCTCAGCGTCACCTCCATGAACTACCACAAAGCACCACAAAACATGGGTCAGCAGGGACCCCTGCATGTTGCTCAGCCCAACCTCCTGCTCGAAGCAGGTCTATCACCAAAGCCAGAGCAGACCTGCAGGTTCAGCTGCTGTCCCACTTATCAGGAAGTTTCGGCACAAAAACCATAGCAATATTCAAATGACAATCCTGCCTGAACTGGTGACCACTCCAGGGATCACCTGAGTCTTTACAGTGGTCAGGAATTGCCTCCTGTGAAGCATACAGTGGGGAACTCAGCTACACCAAAGTTAGTATTGCTTCACCAATCCTGACAACATTATGAATTTTTACAAACTGTAAAAACGACCAGATTCCAAGCTTTGAGGCGGGGAGAAAAGCTAACTATATACTATAATTACGTTTTCTTTGGACTTAACCTATCTGTACGTGAGAATTGGGGTTGAAACTGGTACAAAGCAGAGAGGAACTTAAAGCACGCTCAGTTATTTAAACCAGCTTCCAGCATTCTTGTTCAAAGTAAATGCACAACAGATATAAAGTTTTAGTGTAACAGGCATTTTCTTTTTTTCTACAATGCTTTTAAAATTACTATCCTGTCTGTTCCCTTTCCAGAGAATTAACATTCATCTGTATGTAACCTACGCTTAAAGGACAGGGACTAATAGGGTAAGACTGCATAGGACGCTGCTCCTGATGTGTTCACCCAGACGTTGAGATTCCCCATTGAAGAGCAAGCAGAACTAGTATCTATTATATTAACACTTCTCAACATGTTCCTCATGCAGCTGCAAGAGGCCAACCAACTAGGATGCTCCCTGAGCAGCCTTCTGGGCAGGCCAGGTGCTAAGGAACAGACTTTTGACTTTATGACACCCTCATTTTGCTCAAAAGTTTTTGCCATTAGTTGTAAAGCCCTACGTACTCTGTTCACTTGCATAGTGAAAAGGTTTTTACAGTAAAAATTCAGATATTTTCTGCAAGTTCATCGAAGTTCAGTAAGCTGTTTCTTCTCATTGCTAGGAACATGTCTGCTTGATTTGGAAAACTTCCTGGCAAAGTGCAAGTCTTTAACAGAGGAGTCAGTACTTGTCAGACCATGCAGAAAGCTCAAGAGCTCCCTTCTCAGCAAGACCTACACCTTCCTCACGACTCCTGTGGCTTTGCACATGCCTGCAACTACATGCCCCAGAACCATACGCTAGTTTAAAAAGGCAAAAGAATTTTTTTATCCATGTTTGAACTTTGGCTTTGTTTTGAAACCTTCCCCTTTTTTCCTGACTAATGCAGCTCATGAAGGAACACCTCCCTCAGGCCAAAAGCATGGATGATGCTTGTGATGATCTGCCAAGATTTTAACAAGGGCGTCCTCAGCACCTCGAAGCTGCACATCAGTGGAATGTGGCCCATATTAATAATACTTTAACTTCTCTCAACACGCTCAGAGACAGCCTTGATGCCAACCCACAGGGTCCTGAGGGCAGAATGACAGCATCCACACAGGCTATTAACCTGAAAGACAAACGTTCGCATTTTTTGCTAATCCCCTCAAGTACTTATTATTTCGGAATCTCTTTCCTCATAGTCGCACTCACAAGACCGTGGAATTACTTATTCTGGTCTGAAAGAGGCTAGTCATGTGCCAGCATTAATTGTGAGAACTGTCACTTGTTTATTACCATAGCAGTATTGGTATATAGCAAATGTATCAGATTTACAAATGAAGGGCTTTGTTCAGGAAATTACTCAGACACATGCAAAACCTCTCTAAGAACAAACATTTTGGGGATGTAGGTGTGAATCATTCACAATATGCCCAATTGGCATTTCTCTGCACATCCAGGAGTTAGCCCGCTAGGTATGGACCCTGTCCCTCCATACTATCCCTGTCCTGGGTCAAGCCAAGGAGCAGAGTACAGCTGCAGCACTTCACCCAGTGTTACAAAGGTATCAGCCGCTTTCAAAATATTGTACTAACATTCAAGCTGCCAGAGTGCAGACTGACCATTGCAGAAAGTGGGCCAAGTCTTACAGTCTTTTCTACGGTAGAAGCCACCATGACAACAAGAGAGATCAAGAACATCTTGATTTGGACGTGTACCTTTGAATTACTTAATCAGAAAGAGTATTATGGGCAACAGGGACTTAAAGCAATCATGTAACCAAGCCAATTTTACACTGGTCTTATCGGAAGATGTTGCAACAAGACAGTTTGTGCGTTGTTTACATTTCCAAAATGACAAAACCAGAGGACAAAACAAATGAAACTAAAACCCCAGACTGCTTCATGTAGTTTCTACTTCTTGGCAAATTAAAGTCAAAGCAAAATCCTAAAACTTACCCACATCATCTTCTTGCCTCTCACGAGGGGGGGAAAGAAGGATTCTTAAGTGCTGTTAGAAGACTAACTTTTAGCATTACTTCCTCATCTCAAGTTTGTTAAGAGAACACAGTGGTGACCCTCCTTGTGCCTGGAGAAGAAAGCTGACATAGTAAGGTGAAGAAAATATCAGCAATACTGAGAGAAAGAACAGCAAGAAAGCAAGTTTAGTATTACAGACTTGTTGCTAAGTGGCAGCAGATCTTTCCTTGTTGACATGTCACAGACTTTACTCTTGGGCTAGGTGGGCTCTACAGGAAAGAGCTGGGATCCCCCCCAGCTGCTCCACTGGTCTTGGTCTGGTTAATCTCTACCAGAAACACACTTGCCAACCCTCTCCCTTTTCTGACCATCGTAAATATCAAGGTTAAATATCAAAATCTGAAAACAAACATGTTGAAAGACTTGTCTTCTCTGAAACTAAGAAGAAAGCATGTCTAACTATTCAGACTGCATGCTTTTCTATATGGGCATGCTGGATTATCAGAGTTTACATGATAGCTTTCATCAGGGGATCACACAACACGGTGCAAACAAGCCACATGTTAACCCTGTAAGGCAGGGATAAATCAAGGTTTTCTGTATTTCACTCAGCAGAAGACTGAAGAACTGAGAAGTCTGGGGATTTGTGCAGGGTCACATAGAAGCAGCAGAGGTGTGAAGGGAGGCTCTGACCAAAATAACATGGACGCATAGGAAAAAGCCCAAACTCCACAATTTGTCTAATTCTCATGGGATCACAGGCCCTAAGATTTCACCAGGTCAAGTAAGCCACAGTCTGCTCGAGGATATACATTCCTTTTTTATCATGTAACCACTATGTGACCCTGACAAAAAGTTCAGGGGTTTCTTTTCTCTAATATAGGCTCTTACTGCCTTTTTAAGGGGAAGAAAAAAGGAAACGAGACCCAGGTGAGCATACAACAACAAAACAATCACTCCAGTCTCACTTCATTTCACTTGCAAACAATATCAGTACTTTTCCGTTCAGGTGTATACTTTTTATATATACTGTATAGGTATATACTTTATACATACTTTTCTGTCCTGGAATAACAATTACCTATGTCCTGAGCACAGCGCAAACAAGAGTCTCACATTAGAAGATAATTATCTTGCTACCGTCACGCATTAAGAAGTAGCTACTCTAGTGTACACTGGGAGTATCCCATCTAGGAAAAGGAAAGGAGAGCTTGGAGTTGAAGATGCCGGGGGGGCAGATACCCAGTCGCAGAAGGAGCTTTTGTCACTGTCACCATGCACCCCTGTTACCACAGGGCTGTGTACCCCCATGAAGAGCAGCAGCATTACACTTTCCTTTCTAGGCCATAGAGGAGGAGTGGGGGAGATGCAAGAGCAGGTCTTGTTGGTTCTAGGAAAATAGCAAGATAAAAACCATGGCTGTGTAGCAGCGCAGAACAAAAATAAGCTCGGCATCCCACAAAGTCATCCAACATGTCTATTGACACTCCTAGTGACTGACAACTTCTACCTTTTGCAGCTACTGGCATCAGTAAATGTTACGAATTTAGTGATTCAACATTTCAGTGAAGTGTAAACAAATTATAGTCTCTGCAAGGAACCAACGGTCATGAAATCTGAACTCAACAGAGATCACTTTCCATAACTCAGAACTTGACAGGGCGTGCTTACAGATCTAGCAGGGAACTTCCATCAAGCTTTGGAGAAACTTATGGGAACCGCAGTCTTCTCACTTGCAGCAGACATACTTCTTGGGAGATTCATTCTTAAACAGAAAGCATTTTAACCATTTTAAAAAATGTAAATTAAAAACTAGCAGGCATTCTGACACTGTGTGCAGAAGACTAGATTCTCACTCATTTCCCAGTAAGCTTGAAGATTGCAGCCAAGAGCATACGGATGCCAGAGAGATGCCTCCCACAGACTTGTAAGAACCCTTCTTGCTTTTTTAAACCTAAGAAGACCTTTGGTGCAAAAGTTTTGCAGTGCAGACTTCCCAGAAATGTGAACATGCAAAGAAAAAAAAATAATCCCTGGAGAGCTAACCTTATTAATAACCTGCTTCTCCCTACTTAAAGTTGGTTCCGATAGAAACACCGAATCTCAAACCCAGGAAACTATGAGTATGAAATTGTAACGCCTAAATAGGCATGGCAGAGCTCCCAGTGATTTCACACAGTTAGCTCTCAAGTTACAAAAGTTGGAGCTGGACTTACAAGTGGCATCAACCGAAACTCCCAATCCAAATACTGAGGTATCTTCAAAGTCTAGACCCAAACCTTACGACTTCTCCCATTAGCATGGACACGTGAACATTTAAAGGTTGAAATGTTGCTCTCAGTCCACTTGGGTGACAAAACGCACACACATGCCGGAAAGGTCAGAGACTGAAAGTTCATTCTGCGCTTTTATCATACTTTAGGAGACATGGGTGGATGGAGAACTAACTGCTGCCAATAGAAACATTGTTTCTTATTCACAGGGACATGCAGCAGCAAAACCAAAATTACTCAAAACAACTAGTACTGAAATTATTCAGGTCACAGACAGTGGAGCCAAGAACACCCAAGAAGGGTGGGACACAGGTACCTTACATCATCTTGACATTTTAAAGGGATTTTTTAGGGTTTAACTCTCCTGGTCTCATGAAGAGTCAGTGGTGTGAGAAAAATCTCTCCTTCCTCTCCTGTTCTTGAATTCTTTGAAAGGCACAGTCAATATCTCTAATTTCAGAGAGGCTTTTCCTGCCCAGAGGAGGGCCCCAGAAAACAGCCTGCTGGCGAAGTGCAAGTGCAACCACTGCAGCAAAACAGTGGGTCTCCTCCACCCACCAAAGCACGAAAATAATTGGACATTTTGGTTTTGTAGCAGCCATAACTGTGTAAGCTCTAGATGATGAACCAAACCACTGCAGACTTCTGAATTCGCCCAAGCATAGCTTTGCCTGTTTTATCAACAGTGTGGCTAAAACAATGTAAATGCAGCTTGTGTAGAGACACGCAAACAAGTTTCAAACTACCATCCCAAGCAACGACAGAGAAACGATCCCAGTCAAGGTCCCAAAGATTCACTGGGATTTCTAGCCAGGTTTTACAGGCTGCAGAGAACCTCTGGCTGCTGCTAGCGCAGGTACAGGAAGCAGCGTTACAAAATCCCCCTGGGGATTACAGGTTAGGTCTCCTGCTCTGGCAGCAAATAATTCGTCAGATTACATAACCGCATCTGAATCCACCTCTGCTAAGCCCATTTATGGAGTAAGCGAGCGGCGTTACGTGCCTGGTCAAACACTCCTCTCCCGCTGCAGCCCCACGGCACGGTGCCCTTCTCCCCGCTGCCGCCAGGCCGGGATCGCGCAGGGCCCCGAGGAGGAGGAGGAGGAACCGGGCACCTCCTTGTGCCATCCACCCGCCGCATTGCCCCTGCCCCTCGCTGGGGCGCCGGCAAAACTGTTCCCGGTTTTGGTACCGGCACAAATAATTTTGTGTGACAACGGGTCGGGGGCTGCTAACCTCTCTCCAGCACTGGTGTTTTGTACCCCGGTGGGCCGCCAGCCTGGTGGGTGCAGCTACCCCTCTGCTCCTGACAGCTCGCTGCAAAGGAAAGCATACACAAGGCCAGCTAGTTCACAATCCCAGATTAGAAAGTGTCACCAGTTATTATCACCTGATGGCATTGTTCAGCTAAGGATTTGGGGGTTTTTTTAAAGACATGTTTATAGCAGTCATTTTGATAGAATAATCACAGCACTTAGTGTGGGCTTTCATCTCCCTCACGTGACTCACTTCTTCCATTTTCTAGTGCTCAGCTGCGATTGCTGTAGTGGTTCAGCTATCTGTACTAGTGCTAGAAACAGGCTTGTGCCACCAAGCTGAGATCTGGATCAGAAGTGCTGGGAGTCCGCAGGAGTTCAGATTGGGAGGTTTTAATCACGCTGCTGCAGGGAGGCTGACTCTTATCTCTGCAGCTGGCTCTACTGCGTGTCTGCTGGCTGAAAAGGGACAGGGGCAATCTGGGGCTTAAAAGGTGGATTTGGCTTTAGTCTCATCTCTAAATACGTACGTTTAGAGATATCTTTATTTTACAGATACATATAGCTCTAAACATAATATATTGAGATATCTTTATTTTATATATCCACATTAATACACACAAGGTTTTGAAAGCTTCCCCTCTCAATCAACGGGGGAAAAAACACCTTGTTTTGGAAACGGCGAAAACTCCCACAGGAGTCTGAAAGAAACATCTCTGCCTCCCTGACCCATAAGCCCTGACAGAGCCATTGAGGAGGTACTTCCCAGGCGCCAGGGGCTGGTGGTGCAGACCGGAGGCAACCACAGCCCTGCCAAGCGCAGCATCCCTGGCGCAGCCCTGGCATGGAGGAACCCGGGGGGGCTGACAAAGCAGCCATGCCTCCTGGCCCCAATATGAGGTGGCTGGCACAGCAGCTGCATTGAGCAACGTAAAGGTGGTGGGGAAATAATTTCAGTTTCCTGTAGCATTTCATCATTTTACATATTTTTGCATAAGCCAGTACAAAACCTCCTGGCTCTCTCCAGCAGCATTAGAAGTATAGCTAAACGTACAGATTTCCAGCAACACTCCTTGACTTCACTTTCTTGCCAGTTTTCAGGAAAAACTGCCCATACGTGATTTGCCAATTTTTATGGAATTTTGGCTCAAATAATTTTTAACTACTTTATACAGATCACATTTATTATCACCATCAGTGGAAAATGTTATCTTCTCAGATTTCCCTGTGTTGTAAGCAGTGGGAATACAATTAATTCATTCTGCAGTTATACAAATATGTAAATCCATTACAAATACAGCACTGGATGCATTTTCTCAAATTCCTATGCTGTTTGCAGCTTTGTTTCTGGCAGCAGCAATATCCTTCTGCTGATGATCAGGTTGCCCTTCAGCCCTAAAATAATTCCTGGAATAAACCTATTGATTAATGCTCTTGTGACATACTAATTCATACGGCAATAGGGAACTATTTTTATTGCCGGAGGCTATTTGTCCCTCATACGTGCACACATTTTGACTTCACATTTGATGCATCTCGCAAGCTGTCCTACAGTTTGATGCTATCCATCACCCCATTGCAGATCCAACACTCCTGTTACAAGAAATTCCGTTAAGCACTAGGGGTCAGTCAACTGTATTAGAAACATAAAGCAACTTACTAAAATATACATTTAATGAGGCTTCAGGGAGCAAAAGGATCACATGCACGAATTACAGTTTTAGGAATCAGACCTAAACCTGTAGTGGATAAAGTCTAAACTATGATCAGTCTGTGACAAATCCTCAATATAACCCCATGCCTGGATTCTATCAGCAGATTGTATGATCTACACTGTATCTATCATCTTTTAGGACTTATCTGTAGCTGTAATTTACCATGCATTGATCAGAAAAATTTTCCACTGAAACACAACAACAAAACAAACATAACAAATTCTCCAGGCCCCCAAAAGTTGCTTGTGAATTCAAATTTTGTTGCTGCTACTTAGGAGTTTTCTAGCAGTTGTGCACGAGGGAGATGGGAGTTCAGTTTTCTTCCAGTGAAGCTGGAGGCTGGTCCCATCCCACATCCTCCTGGTTTCCCAGCAACCTGTGTAATTTTTGCCAGGCACATCACAGTGCTGCTGTCATCCCAACCAGAGCTCACCTCACAGACAATGCCGATGGGCAGCTGGCACCTTCTTTTGCAGATCCAGTCATGAGGATCTCCCGACTGCTGTGTTGCATTCCCTATCCTGCCAGGGCAAGCAGTCATGGCTCATGGCCCTGCCCAGCACAGCACCCTTTGGTTTCCCTGCTCTAGGGAGAGGTGGGCAGCAGCACACATCTGAGCTCCAGCCACTGGGAGGAACAAATGCGCAAAAGCAGTTACCCAGATGATGGTGCTAGCAGTGGCCAACAGGATGGAACAGAGCCCCAGGTTCCATCCCCGAACCCAGTGAGGGTTCCGAGCCCTCACTGAAACCCAAACCTTACCGCTCCCTGAACTGGGATATATTTCCAATAAAACCCATCACAGTACTTTGTGGGTGTCACAGAAGAAATCTGTCCCTGCTGCAGGTGATTAGGGAGCCAAACATGACCAATGTAACACTGAAACCCTCAACCTCACTATGTTCAGCTAGAGAACAGATGGTCTGAAGACCATGGTGCTGATAAGTGAAGCAAGATGCACCATAGAGCTGAAGGTGGGAATGTTTCTATCATGTCTGAGCTCCTCTTGCCCTTCCAGTTGTATCATTAAGGCAGCCTGGTTCCAGGTAGCCTACAAGCACTGCTGTATTCATCTACACTATCCCCACCCTTTTTTTTTTTTTTTTTTTTTTTTTAAACAAAAGGCAGTATGTCTCTCTCACTCCAAGTAGAGGCCATGCTGGAAAAGTACAGGCTCTCTGGATTCCCCTTAATGATGAGTGAGAATGACCACTTTACTTGCTCAGTCCTGCCATGTACCAGCTGGCTGCTGACACCATTTGCCTTTTAACACTCGCTCTTCCCCTCCACCCTAGATGGTCACCTAACTGAAGATTGCAGCACTGCACCAATTAACAGAGCAGACATAAAAGCTCTAACTGTAGTGGCAAAGCAGCAGCTGAGGATTAAAAAAATCAGCCAGAGATTGCAAAAAGACAAATGATTCAAGGCATGACTACGGTTTCGCATACCTCTTTCTGGACTGTTGGGTCACTTAACTGTTGTGCAATTCATGCTGACTGCAGTTGTTGGGAAAGGTAAGAAAACCAAAAAATAAGAGCAACCTTAAGGAAATCTAATTTAGGGAAGAGAAATGCACAGCAGTGCAGTTCTCGCAAAGTGACTCATAACAGATGGTACCATTCAGAGCCAGTGGTGTCCTTCCACTCCAGTGCAACAGCTCTGTTTGTCCCACACCTTTTGGAAAAGGAATACCTGCTGAAGTAAGGACAGCCAGTACCGATGTGCAAACAAACACCACCTTGCCTCTGCATGCACCATTGTTTTCCCCTTGCCACAACACGCTCTGTAAGAGCAGATGCGGACATGAGTCTGATTTGCACTGAATTTGTCTAAACTCCTCTCCTCAAGGTAGACTGATGCCCCTTGTTCTTCAGAGGCAAAAGATTTTGAAAATGTCTTGCTGTCTCCAAGACTGGGAAGAACCAGAAAGCTAAAACAAAGGGGGAAGGGGGAGCAACCCATGCTCTTTGTTCCAGTTGGCATGAAAGCATCATTCTTACAATAGCTCATTTTCTCCTTCCCCCCAACAGCTGACAACTCATGGCAACTAAGGACAGGGCTGCTATTGTCGTTAAGCAAATACTTGTCCAATCTACGTAGGAAAAAGAAGAGCTCCAGAAATGACGACATGTTCAAAATGCTCGCAAGGGCATCCCAGGAGGCGAATAAAGAGACAGAGCAGTGGAGGAAAGGGTTCCTGAAGTGAAAACAGGGGACAGAGAAGTGGCCTTCCTGATGCAGCTGCTGCAGAGGTTGAAGAGTCAGCCTGTTTCACCAGCTACGGACTCAGACTCTAGGAGTCCACCACAGATTGCCCACTGGGCATCTTCTGCAAGGCCCTGCTTCTGCAACCATCCTCTTCTGGGGCACGCTGCCGCCTGGCCCACACTGTCATGCATTTCTGCACAAAGTGATGGCAAAGAGAATTCTGGGCACTGGGAGAGCCCTTAATGCTGACTCCTACCAGTAGGACAGTTTATCTCTAGCATTCAATGACCAGCGTGCACTGAGGACACATACTTACAATCTTTCACAAATAATTTCTTTAGAAAAAACATGAACAACCAAGGAAACAAACAACTCACCACACACCCACACAAAATGTGTTTATTATTAGAAATCTTCTCTTTCTGTACAAAGCATGAACCCTCCCCCATATAAAGCATTTCTGCATGTTCACCACTCCAGCCACACACTTAAGGGGAGGATGGAGGCTATACATCACAATACTAACATGCGGGATGAGTTCCAAACAAAGCACAACACACATTTTTCCATGAGCAGTCCTAATCCTCAAAGCAGGAGCACGGATGACTATAGTCCAGTCGTGGCAGCATTTGTTTAGTGTTTTGAATTGCTATAGGATAAGTCTGCCTTCAGGGTCTATCAGCCTCCTCCCCCATCTGTTGCATAAGGCTGCCGCCCTTTCTTTCATGAAAAGTTGTGCAGAAGAGCTCATGCAATCGCTGTAAAGTTTGGTGGTGACATGTATGACATGGAGACAACAGGCAAACAAACTAGTCTCTCCTCTGTAGTAGCGGTGAGGGACACAGCCAGAGGCCACAAGGCCAAGAATCACAAGCATGGCTGTGGGAAGCCTGGCACAAGGGGCTTTTCAAGACCATTATGCCTTAATACAGGTGAGCCTGCACTTGCAGGCTTTGTGGGCCCTTCTTCATGGAATTATTCCAGGGGCTCCAAGGGTAAGCAACAGAGTCACCCAAATCAAACAACTTGGGGACTCACAAACACACAGACTTGCAAGTACCTATTATGGATTGTTCAGCCTAACACATCTTCATGACAGCAGCACATGGCTCCTGTACAACAGTTAGCCAGCTGCTCTACCTGGCACAGCTAGTTAGTGGCTAACTCATGGCATGCTTCAGGATGGAGAAGCATGAGTCAAAGGGAGAACTGCCTTTACGTAATGAATGCCCTGCTACCCCTCCAGAGGGCTTTGGTCACAGGGGATTTTACCCATTTGTAATCTTAGATCTACAAAACTAACCTGCTACCAGTCATCACTGACTGCCCAAGACGGACCACGCTCCACCAAGCAAGGCTGCCCTGGTAGGGGTAGGAGTGGCGGTGCTGTGTGTGCCTGGTGTCAGACTCCTTGGCTGCCCTTATTGCCCTGGTCCTGAAAACTTTGCATGTCTTCAGACATGTTTGCAACAGCCTGTTTATATTCATCACCGTGAACATGTCAGTGCTTGCCAATGTTTTTAAACTGGTGCTGGCTGGGTTGCAAAAAACAAGATGGATGTGAGATAAGAAGAATCATGGGAATTTAAATTTCACTCCAAGCCTCAAAATTCCATCATCTTGCAGTTGGATGCCAAAACGCATAGTATGTAAAGTCCTAGGACCTTACACAGCAGTGGCAACGCATCTTGGGAAGCTTGGCTAAAGAGCCCAACACTTGTTCGGAAACACTGCAACATTGAATAGTTGTAGTGATACATAGCTAAAACTACTTTGGCTGTAGAATGACAGTATGCACTGTACAAGATTTATGAATATACAATTCAACTATATGAAACCACTGCATATATCTTGGTAGTAGCCTCATGCAAACCCTTAAGCAAACTGCTGCACACATTTGTGCTCTGCCAGCAATGAAGTGGGGCATGCAGCATCGCAAGACAGCACAGCCACAGAAAATTGCTATTATTATGCTGGCCTTCAGCAATGCTTTCACAAAAGGAGAAAAAACCCCTAGCTTTCTCAGTCTGATAGATTCCTTCCCAGAACATTGTGGTTCAGTTTTCTTATCAATCTGAAAACTCTACTAAAGTGTTTTGAGCTTCTCAGATTGTGAAATACCTAAGAAGCCACAGCAGACAGGCACTATGCAGATAAACAATCTCAGTACAACAGCAGCTGCAGAAAGGCAGTAAACATGCATTTTGGCCTTCTGCAGCTAAACATTGTAAGACAAAAACAAGAAAGCATCCATGATCAGGGCGATTTATAGCCTAAAATAAACCCGAAGACTGATGAAGAACACGAGACCAAGAGAAACTATTCCTTCCATTTCACCAGTTTTGTAATTGCTTTGGAACGAGAAAGGAGAATTTAAGAGATTAGGGGAAAGTCATTCTTCATTCCCCATGGGTCTGATCCAGAGCTTATTGAAGTCAATGAAATGAATCCCACTGCAGCTCCACTGGATTTTTTCGATCGGGCCACAAGAGATGATTACTAAAGCGGCTGTGCAAGAGGAATCAAGTTTGTTTCAGAAAAATATATTTAATCAGCATTTTCCTTTAAGGTAATCACAGACCCCATGAGGCAGTAAAAACTCAATGCATCTAGCCTCAGCACTCAAGGGTGAATTGCTGTGAATAGCATCAATTTAAGAAAACAACATTTGTTTTCAACATTTTTTTTCCACCCATTTACTGTTAGCATACCCAGGATGACTAGAGGTGATAATAGAAAAGTGTTCCGCTCCTTCTCTCCACCCCAGCGAACTTGCACGTTTGATAACACTTTGTGCACAGTCAAGCTCATTGTTTCCTCTGATTTTTGTGTAGCTTTTTTACAGCAGTGAGGAGAACCTTTAAATGTGAAAAGCTGATAGCATATGACAAAAACAGGAGAATCCACATGCAGATTTGACTTAAACTGCTCTTAATTCATCATTTACAGTTGTTTGGCTTGCAAGTCAAGGATGACTCTTTAAGTTGGAGTTTCCCCTGAAATTCTGCCTTTACAAGCAAGTTTTTTCAGGCCTCTGTCCAGAAGGAGAAAATTAACGATTCTTGGAATCATTATTATCTTTTGGGTCACTTTTTTTTTTTTTTTTTTTTTTTAATTATATGAACTTTCTGAAACAAAGGCCCAGTCAAGAACAGTACTGGTTTCTCAGCTTCCGTCGCGGTAAAATGGAATGTTCTTCTTTAAGAAAACAAAACCACGAAAACATAAGCAAAAGAATCCCCCAAAGCCATACTGTATGCAGTGAAGCAATGTTCACCGGTTCCATCCAGGTGACTTCACTGGGTCAGTTGTCTTCACTCTGAAGCTCCTTTACAAACATTCCTGTCTTTAACCTTTCCAAGACTGACCTTCCTTTTTGATGTTTGTTTCATAAGTGTACTTTGCTAATCTGCCTAAAAATTTAAAGAAAAAGTCAGCCAGCAGTTCTTAGCTCCGGTTCTTAGCTCTTTAAGATACAGAGGAGGAACTGAATGATCAAAAGAATTAGCTAATTATGTTCACATGGGCAAAGAGGGAAAGCTGTGGGGCTGACACACTTCCAGGGGAGTGCCCACAGGAGAACACCAGCACACCAGTGCTGTGGCGAGGCAGGGATTAGGGTAAAGCTGTAAGCAGAATCACATCCTCTGCTACAGGGAGATAAGGCCCCTGGAGAGCTACTGCTCTCTCCTTTCTGTGAGCTACTTTTGAAAGTTATCCATTCTCTGGTTTCAGATATACAGATGTAGAAGTGAAACATGTCCAGTGGCCCCTGCCACATAGATATTTTGGTAAAGTGGTCAGGAAGGGTGACCACCCCTTCACTAAGGGGTTAGAGTCTTTGGATTCTCACATCTTAACCCCAAGTTTATGAAAGCCCTCAGCAAAGCCATGGCCAATTTACAATGGTCTAAAGGAACAGTGTATTGCATCCTTGTCTCAGCAGGTCACCATTAACCAAAAACCAGGCTATTGTGGCTTTTGCCACTATATGCCTGCTGTAAATCAAATTACCGAGATGAGGTTTTGTCTCTCTTCCTCTAGCATTGAATTAGTTGTCTTCCAGTTGCTTTATTCTCACTTCAGTGTGCTTAAGCCAAGCTTCAGTCTCATTGTTGTCTCCATCATACTTCATGTATGAGTATACCTACAGATGAATACGTCAACTTTTCCATTTCCTTAATGAGAAGGATATGATATTCTCAAAGAATTAGGCAAACCCACTTTATTAATTTAGATCATTTTGATGATTTTGTTATTTTTGAGAATAATTATTTATCCTCTTTGGATGGCTGGAACAGACGGTCTTCCAGATATGTCCAACCTTACTGCAGAGGTATGTTACAACTCCATTATTAATGTACTAACAGACACGTTAATTTCTTTATAACCTAAACTGTTCATAACAAATATGGAACACAAATTGCCTCCCATGTCTGTGTTCAAAATAGATCTTAGAAACAGTGATGTTTATGGAAGGAAATCTTTTAATTAGGCCTATCTCAACAAGGCATCCTTCAGAAATTAAAAAAAAAAAAAATACACATTGTCTTCTGATTCTAAAGCTAGTACTAACTCCTGCTGCTAAGGTTGGTCCCATGTGTCATCTCATCTAGAAAAAGAATTAACATAGCTGGTTTCTTGAGGCATGTCACATGCATACTTACTCTGCTATCAGTGTGCCTAATCCCTACCCACACTGCCTTAAAGTTTCTCATCTTGCACACACTAAACGCATCTCTCCTGATGCACTGAGAGCATCCCAAACTACTGTTACACCACAGAAAAGGGTAGAAGCTCATAAATACCTAAGTCAGTGATTCATAGTACCCGCATGTCCTCTACTCTGAAGTTGTGGCATGAAAGCAAGTGCCTGGATCCTATTTGAATTTGAGCTGCCACTTTATACTGCTGGAATTCTGGAGGTTTTACCTGAGGGGTCATGTAGACAGGACTGCTGCCTCATCCGGTAACAAGGAGGTGCACAGAGTGTTCCTTCTAAGGAGCTTGTTCACTGTTTTAAGGTTCCCAAGTACTCTTATGGGAAACTATGCAGTCTGTTATAGCTCCTCCATCGACAGCCAGGGGAACTGGTTCTGTTTTGGGGGAAGGATGCACTTGCAAAAGGACCAGACTGTTGGAGCACTGATGGTTTTTGTTGTTGCTTTTACACGGCGGGTTTCTCCCCCCACCCATTTCCAGCTCTTATGTAGAAAACTCTGATTGTGTCCTATGAGAAGGAGGTCCTGAGCAGGCAGTAAGCTTCAACTTCTTCAACTGGCTTTGGCATTATCTGTGCCATTCATGACCTATTCTACTTAGCATACTCACAGCAGTCATTGCACTAAAAAGTAATATAATAGTTTTGCTACATTTCTACTGTTTTGTTTAAATGTGAGCTCCTGTTAAGATAGAAGTAGTTCCTCTCAAATAGTGCAGCTAATGACAGGCAGCAGGACTTTTAAGAACCCCTAAGGAAGAAAAGGAGACCAGAAACATTTCAAGTCAGAATACTACTTGTTATTAATTCCTGGCTTGTCCATTCTATAGAGTGCTGTACATATGTAGTGCTGACGTAAAAGGTACATCTTATTTTTGCTCAGTGCTATCAAGTCTGCTAATCATACTGTTGAATCAGAGCGTTACTATTCAGTTCTGCATTAATAGTAGACTGGCCTGCGCAGTAATTTTTAAACTGGGACAGGAACCACAAATGATTAAGGCTGAAGTAGTTGTTATCCATGAATGACACGTCTTTTGAGCTTGCAAGCCCATTTCAGTTGTGTTCAAGATTTCTGGAAGACTTTTCACCAGTTAAACTGAGAAGTCAAAATAACGGTACATTTATGTATTCCATGTGTCTGGTTTTTGTCAGTGTATTTTCACACATTTAGTTTTCCAGGACACACTGATTCTGGAGAGACAGCAGACACTTGAGAACCTGAACTGAGGTGCAAACTGACCAACCTATTAAAGCAGCAGAAGCTGTGGATGAGCCAAATTCCTACAGAAGTGAAGACATGGGAAAGAAATAAAAAGACAAAGATGCTAAAAAGAAGCAGTGATATAGCCAGTCTTACATATTTTGTGTTATTTCCATTTAATCTCCTTAATTGTTTTTGCAAGAACACCTAAACTTGGGCAGGAGGAAGAAGGGGGGAAAAGCAAGCCTCCTGGGTTTCAAGTAGAGAGTGTGTGCAAGGATTATTCTCTAGACATGTCCCTCTACAAGATAACATACAAAGCTGCTAAACTGTCCTCTTGGGAAGATGTAGCACTCTCAAAGCAGGTGATCAAGGGTACTTCTGCTATAGCTTTTCAGTTGCAATATTCCTGCCAGTGTAGCTCTGTTATTGGGCTTCCACACTGTCCTGATCTGGTCTGCCCTGCTCTGATATTTTTAATTTGGAAAGCACTTTCTCCATCAGAAACACAGTGAAGAAAGGGGACATGCCATCAGTCTCCATGGCCTATTTGAACTTCGTACTAGTCTGAACACCACTGACTTGCCAATAGGATTCCAGGAAAGTATGGAGGCCGCTTTATTTTTAAATTTGCTTGGGAATATACTTCTCAGCTGCTACACAGGAAACAGTCAGCCCATCCATTAAAATTGCTTTCTCGAAACCAGATTTGAGGTATTTTATGAAGTCTAACATTAATTATGCAAGATCAGGAAAGTATCTGGGTTTCTTTGAGATCCCACAGATGGGCATATAAAGGACAAACAAAATAAGTGCTGCAAAAGACAAACATAAACATGCCTGCAAACGCAATTGTTCACTCTGCCTTGAATTACAAAACAGCATTTTTCACATGGCTAGAGTCTTAGGTCATAACAAGTGTCAGTGGAGAGGAATTCGGAGAGGCGAGGATGCAATATGCTAGCAATACGTCTGGTAGGACCTGGCTTTGGAAGTAACTTTTCTCAGAGAAAAGGCTTTAATAATAAGCAAGTGTATCAGATTTCTGCAAACACACTGTTAAGGTCGGCAGAGCAGCTGGCAGCAAGGCGAGTTCTGTGACCTGCTCCTGAACCCTTCAAACTCATTTCCTGTCAAACATCAGACCCAAGAGGACAGGCAAAAAGCTGTTAAGCTCTTTTCTAGAAGAGTCGGAGATTAGAATTCCAGTAATGGCTCAAATTCCTTTCCAGTTGTCCTGAACTGGCCACTTCCAGTGCTGAGGGTTGCTATGCTCTATGGCAACGCTGTCCTCCTCTGGGAGGAGGAGGAGAGAGTGGGGGTGGAAGGAGGAGTGAGGCCATGGAAAATAGGATCCAGCTTTTCAGACAGCAAACAGGAGACTCAGATGTGCTATTCATTTAAATAAATTAGAGCTACTTCCGGTAGGTCAAAACAGTTGGTGAGAGTGGCTTAGCTTGTCCTGGAGGGCAAAGGTAAGCCGGGATGCAATTTGCCTCTGCAGTCCTCTTCTGGAACTGCACCTCAGGAGGCCGAGTGGAGGCTGGCCCCTCTGGAGGCCGGCGGGCCGGAGCTGGCGCACAGTCAGAGCCAGCCACCCTTTCCCAGCACGCAGCGAGGGAGAAGAAAAAAGGAAGCGTCGCTCTGCTCGTTTCAGACCGTCAGAAGAGAGCTGCTCACTTCCACATCAGCAACCGTGGAAGCACTAACAGCGGGCAGACCAGAAAAGATGTTAGGAGCTGGGCATTTTTCCAAAGGGAAGCACCCAACAGTCGACGTGTTTATTCCAGTATATGAAAAATACAACTGCACAAACTTTGTGGAAACAGCTCATAAGATCTCAAGTAATACCGCTTTAGATTTTCCTCAGTTTCTGCCCCAAACTGGATCCAACAGTTTAGAACACTTAAATAAAAAAGCCTAGCAAGGACTACCTACCCATTTGCTTCTGCACGGAGGCTTCCCAGTTCTCCTGTACCAGCTCTGCAAGAGAGTCCAAGTCCACAAGGAGTTACAGCATCAGACCAAACTTCTCAAATCCCCCTTTGATGTATTTGGCAAGAGCATTCTGGAGCCAAATGCTTCCATTGTGTACCACATCTATGGACAGAAAGGTATAGTGCAACACCAGGAGAGATCCCCTTTCCTTCCCTTTTTAGACATCAGAAGTATTTTTCTCTCTCTCTTTTTTTTTTTAAGCTTACTCTGCCATCACCAACTTTCCTGTCAGCACCACCATCTCTATGACAAGGAAAACAAAATTAGATGAAATTTTGGTTTTCTACCTTTCATAGTTAAGAGGCAGTAGGGATCTGAAAACAAATTCGATAAACTTTAATTTATTGTATCTCAGTAGCTATCTTCAACTTCATCTTTCTTTCCAATTATATTGTTATAAGCAAAACAATATATCTAAATACATAGCAGACTATTTGTATTAAGATGTAAATCCAATAATAAAGAAAAATGTTAAGGAAAACAAGAGAAGTAAACTTGCAGCAAATTAATCAAAACATTTGCTTTCGATGTGGATGAAAACACGACAAATCATTATGGACAGATGCTTGTGATTTTGTTTTTGTTTCTCTATTATTCTGTCTATTATTGGCCAGAGGCTTATATTCATCTCTGGAAATGAGCCAACTTCCGATAAAAAGCACTTCTACAGCAGGTGTATAAACTGAACAAATTCTACCGTCAACAAAAAGTTAATATTTGGCAGGATTTTTGGATTTTGGGTCTGTTTCCTCTAGTCAGTTCATTAATATAAAGTTTAACTGCCTTCCTTCCCTAACCCAGAAATAGCAAACAAACTCTCCCTTTCCCCTCAAATCACACAGCTCCTAATCACTGGTTTGTGTCCCAGAGACTCCATTTCTGCACACAAATCAGAATGGCCACCACACTATCCTTCATGTCAAAAAAGCTGGAGGATGCTTCAGTGGGATTAGATACATTTTCCAGATTTACTGCTGGAAATCCTGGGAAGCCTAGGGACGAACAGACAAGCTAACGTTTTAGTTCAGCTTAGTGACTCCTTGAATTGGCCAGTACAGCTGCTGGCTGAGCAATGACCGACCTGCAGCCAGCACGTAAAAAGGCAGGGCTAAACAAAGAACAAATAAATAAGAAAAATGCCACCCCCAGAGTACAAGGCTTGAGCTCCTCTAGACAAACCACAGTGTAACAAGATCAGGTCCCTCACCAAGGGCACAGCCAGACTGTACTTTCTGCTCACTGTGACTTGGGCCTGTTACTGCAGAAAGGCTGCAAGGCGTGTGCCAGAATACCCATGAGTATTAAAGGATAAATAGAAAACCAGGACAGCTTCCCCCCTCCTGCCCTCCAAGCTTCCTTTCCTGAAAGCAAATGGTCTGTTTCACAAATCAAGGTGGGATTCATACATATTAATGCAGTCTGATGAACAACTACAGCCATTAACAGTGAACATCAAGAGGCTCCAACTGGATACCTCTCTTTCTCCATGGTATTTATTATAGGGCTTACAACTTGTGTCTGCTCTTTCCAAATATTCAGGTCTGAATTCAGACTTCACAGTTCTCTCCCCTTGAAGCCCCAGATGTGTTCAGGAGTATTCCTGAACTTTGAAAAAGCTTGGATCCAACTGAGGCACATTTCTAACATTCATTTGAATGAAATCAAGCAAATAAACGCAGTTGTAATCTCTTTTAAACAAAGAAAATACTTATAAGCAGAAGTTTTTACCTATCAGGCTAGTTTGAAGAAGTGTGCAAGGACAGAGATTTATAACTATATCCTTTAGAATATCCTGAGAACTATGCTCTCAAGATACTAATCACAAAGCATCAAGAGGCCTAGGACTCAAAACAAAAACCAAGTTTTTCTTTCACCTATATAAATCATTTTGTAGCAACCAAATAAAAAACTAATCTTGACAGTGCCAGGTCTTACTGACCTCAGTCCTGGACAGCAGTAAATATGTGTCTATGATAATTAAGCTCCATTTGAGTTAATGAGTTAAGAACATGCTTACTGCTGTTTTGAACAAGAACATTTCCATTTCCATCTATTCTTACAATTAGGGCCGCGTGGAGAACTAAAAACAACTCCAAATTCATTATCAAAGTATAAATAAATGGGAGCAGAAGAACACACGCTTCCCTGTGCTGATACGGTCAAGGCATTTGTGTTCAATAAACTGCAGGACACTATCTGAGGTTTACCCTTGGAATAAAACTAAAAGTAAACTCTGTACTAGAGCTGCATTTCAGATTGTAGTAGTGAATGTTCTTGAAAATCACCATGCTATATTAGGTAAGCTTATTTAGAAGGTATCACATACACTGTGTAAAGCTGGTACCTACTTACAAGATCAGTCCTTTTCAGACTTAACAGTATCTATACAAGTGAGTCCCAAATGAGTGGCGCCGCCGAGGACAGGAGCACAAATGGCTTGGGAGATCAGGATGGAACTGTGTACTGATCAAAAGCAACCAAGACAGTACCTGAAGACTTCACACAGTTCTCCCTCTAATGCCTAGGTAGTCCTGTACCAATGTGAGTAATTTGACATCCTTTTTTTCCACTTAGTAGCCTTCAAAGAAAAGTAACACTTGAGGAGGCACAGCCAGGCATATTAAGAGTTGGGTTTAATAGCAAGCACTGGAGTACAGTGTGGGAACAGCTTCATAGCTTCCTAGATGACTCTGGAAACCTCTTCTGGAATACAGATAGATTTATTTAAAGAAAGATGGTACATCTTAAAGTTTTGCTTGTTCTCCCTGACCACCATAGGAAAGAACCATAGAAAGCTAAATAAAACCAGGAACATATACAGGGTGACCGGACTTTAAAGGCTGCCTCACTGTCAAAAGTAGTAGAAAGGAAGCAAAGCATGGCTGTGCTACTGTCCTTTCTGCTTTTGGGCACAGTAGGTGCCAGCTGCCCATAGAACTGAGACAAGAAGCTGGGCTGCAGGTAGAGGCTGTGAACTAAGGCCGTCTCTGCCATGAACACTAAGGGAATCAGTGTGGATAACTACTGAAAAGAAGAGGATGCTACAGCTAATCACATATGCTAGCAAGCAACATTGTTCATTAAATGACATTACTAAACGAGGCAAAAAGAGGACAAGGTTAGAACACTGTAAAAGCCAATGACTACTTCCACATTGAAGAGTTTATAATAGTAGTTCCTGAACAAATTGAAAACAAGCAACTGAATGAGGTTCAGATGGTCTGCTCCTAAATAAACCACACCGTGGAAGATTTCACAAGGCATTGCTGAAGCATAAATATCCATACCCAGTATAATAATACATTTAATCTTTGGGGGTGGGGGATGGAGTAAGTTTCTAGTGGGGGAAAAGAACCAACACATGTCTAGACAAGGTTAGATCAGCATTATTTAGTACCAGTGAGAGCTAAACTCAATTTATTACCAAAGGCTAATGAAACACGACCTCAAGTATGTTCCAGCCCATGTGAGTGTGTGAAGTCCTTTGAAAACAAACTGGGTTCTTGCAGTTGCTCCTTCCCTCCCTCCCCCCAGCCCCAAATTTGATGTATACTCTATAATGGCATTGACATTTTGGAATCCAATCTTACAGATACCTCAAAGTTTGGCATAAAAACAAATAGCTGTCATCTGAAATAATATATTTGGGAGACTTGAGCAAGTTAAATAGGAATTGTTTTGAGTCCTCATAAAACATTTTTTTATGAATTATAAAGTTAGAAATTAAGATTATTTGTTTCTGTCAAACAGCATGCAGTGAATTTCACTTGCTAGTATGAAAGGTATATTGTGTTTGAATATTATGCAAAAATTTCTGAAGGACATTGTCTAACAGTCTGAAGTTGTATCTAGGAATACTCTCAAAAGCATTAAGAAACATACTGTATAGTCCTAGGATTCATTTAGGAAGACATTCATAAAACCTACCTCTCAAATCTTTTTGTTTTCAACTGTCCATCTAAACAGTGTTTGTTACACTCAAGGACAGGGTAGCAAAACAAAAACTTCAGTATTGAAACAAAATGGTTCACCTTCCTAACAGTAACAGTTTGGTTGCAAACCAAATATTGCAGCACTTTCATAAATGCTCTACAGCAGAGATATTATTAACAGCAAAAGGAATTTTTAGGCCAAGAGAGTCTCTCAAATAAGATTTCTAGAAAAAAAAAAAAGGGGCATCAATGAAAACAAGCAAAAATGACACCCCAAACCTCCTCATCCAAACACTCACCTCCTACAATGCACAAGGTCATTTTGCAGTCTAGCAACTGTTTCATATTAAGAAAGGAAAAAAGCCTCAAAAAGAAAAAAATAAATCACAAACCCAAAGTGGCAGCCACCTTTGTTGTAAATTAGGAGATCTTTTCTATATTTTCAACTACAGCATACAAAAAGATAACAGTGCATAGAGCTATACCTGAAAAAAATATACTATGTTGTCTGATATCTTGGTTTTACTGTGCAAAGGAGTAGAAGATCTAGAACAAAGGTACATAAATAATTTTGAAATACACCAAAGTTTTTGGAAATGCCCACCTAGAAAAACTACACAGAGTATAAGTTTTTGCTTTAGTCATATTTTATGAGCCAAGAACTCCCCTAGATAATGATGACAAGATCAGAAACTCAGGACAATCAGAATAAGTAGAACATTTAGATAACACAGAAAAAAAAATTGGGAGTAAACTAGAACATTGCAAGACTGAAAGCCTTGCAACAGTATTTTGTTATGGAATAGGCAGTCCAGAAAGATAGCATATTTGCCCATATTGCCAAGCACCAGGCTTAGAGTGCTTTCTATTGAGATTTCTCTGCATCATTACAGGCCTTCATGTAACGTTCCTCATTTACAAGCATCCATTGCACTGTTTCAGCTTCTTTAAATCTGATGTTGGGATACAGATGTGGTTGGTTTCAGTTTCTGAGAAAACTGACTGCTAAGATGAAAAGCAAAGGATAGTCAAGTATGATTCTCTGCTGCTTCTGCTTCTTGATTCACAAGATCTTTTCTTTGTTCCACTACAGAACACTGTTTTTAGTTAGCACTTCCAGATTTAGTTCTATTTTTCATGGGTTAAATACACAAATAGTTCATATTCAGCTTGAGGTTGTGTGGGCTTGAGCAAATTCCTTATAGAAGTCTAACACTGTATTATTTTGCTATGTGCCTATGCTTTGTTGTTGGGTTATTTTTGTTTGTTTGTTTTAAATCATTAAGCTGACTTCATGATGCCTCTGAAGTTGTGTCTTTGGGAAAATGAAGGAAATATCAAAAACACCTGGTCTATTTCTTCTAATATAAATATCGCAACTTCTCACCAATTATCTTTTTAAAAAAATTCAGCACCCAAGAAAGTATATGAATTTTTTTAGGGGCAGAGAGGAAAGGAGAGAGAAGGTCTTACAGATGTTAATGACAGAAGATGACGGACCTTTATCATGCCATCCATAAAATGCACTTGAGAGCTTGGTGCTTTAACACACACTATAGTACCGATTCAGGTGTTAACTAGTAGGGCTCACATCCACTAGGAACATCCTTTTTGCTTTTCATGTCAGCAGAGGAGGCATAGCTGGGGGAGGAAAAAAAAACCCCACGACAAAAACCAAACCAACAAAGAATGCCATGCTACACCCTCCCTCCCCCAACTCATTTATATAGCTCGTGGATCCTTGCTACTGCATCACCCTTCACAGAGATGACAGCAGCTGACATAACTCTAGCTCTTACAGTATTTGTAACAAGGCTTTTTTCCTGTATAAGAATTAGCTGCTTTGTGCACAAAAAAATGCAGAATTCTTTCCAATGAACAGAGCCTCAGAGCCTTCAGAAGCAATGTTTTTAACTTTATCAAAGCCAGAGTCAAAAGGAAGATGTGCTACTGTTTCTACATTCTAAATAATGGATATTCAAAAGGAAAAAATGTAAATTAAATAAATGGTTCCGGCATGCAGAGCACAGATGCCAAAGACACAGAAGCATTTTTGTGGTGTCTTGACATAGCAGTTTTATCTGTGACACATTGTAAGGATAGACAAGAAAACTTAAGTGGGATCCTAGGACTGACCAATACAAAGCCATGTCCAAATACAGAGCAATGCAGGATATGCGTTGCAAAACCATATGAAGTGCAATGCAAATAATTTTTCAATGCAAACCATATGAAAAATCTCTGTCCAAAGCGTCTGAGGTAGAGAAATACTGACAAAACTGAGTTTGAAAGTATTGCGTGTCTTGCTCCAACAGCAAAAGTGTCATTGGCAAACCACATTGGCAACCAAGTTAGAACAGGACATACGTCACATTGCATAGCCGGTCAGACTTCCGTAAACACTAACTAGCTTCGTAAAATATTTGGAATGCTGAATTTCTTTGCTACAAAATGGTGTAAGTTACATCACATGGCTTCACTAGAGTTTGGCTTGAACCAGAACAACAGATCTGAATTTCTTTGTGCTTTTAAAGAATTTCTTGGATTCAAACTGCTCAGCTGGTCTGTAACTTGACTGGAGGGATCCATCAAGTCCAGCTTTGCATTGAATCATGACACAAGGGAATGTTTCTGAGTTGCGTTACTTATCCAGGTGGATATCCCACAGCACAGGACTTCCAGAGAGCAAACATAGCCCTGCTTACATTTCTCTTTAATTATATAAATAATATAATAATAAATAATTATCTCACTCTAAGAGGCTGTACTAGAACCAAAGAGCTGCCCTGTACATCACTTCAGGATCAGGTTCCTACCCTATGTGCTGGGCCAGCCTCTGTTTTCTAATACTAGAGCTGTCCATCTTAAAATATTCAGTGACACCGGGAGCAATACTAACATACTATGGTACTACTTCTGGGAAATCAACACTCCTGGATGCCTCCTTGAAGTGCCTGTGCACTCACATACGGCTTGAGAAAAAAGAGGAAGAATTAGAGGTCTGCAGGCAGTTGCAGGGCTACAATCTCATCGGCATCAGGCAGACATGGTGGGATAGCTCACAGAACTGGAGTGCCATGATGGACGGATACCGGCTCTTTAGGGGTGACAGGCTAGGAAGATGAAGAGGGGGAGTTGTCCTGCAATGTGAAAGAGCATCAGGAGTGCACAGAGCTCTGCCTTGAGACCTACAATGAGCCAGCTGACTGCCTATGGATCAGAATTAGCAGGCAGACCAACCCAGGCAATGTTGTGGTGGGTGTCTGCTACAGACCATATGATCAGGCATAAGTAGATGAGGCCTTTTTCAGACAACTGGAATAAGCTTCACATTCACAGGCCCTGGTACTCAGGGGAGATTTCAACTACCCCTATATCTGCTGCTCCTTTACTGGGTGACACAGACTCTCCACCAGTGCCTACCTCCAGCACGCAAGGACACTGCCCAGCCTCAGAGAGGGGCCCCATGCATCCCCACAGCCCCAGGTCTACAGAACTGCATCCTCCCTTGGCAGCTTGGCCTGAGTCAAAGCCTCTGCTGATCCAGGGGCAATTGCTTATTATACAGAGTAATGAATTTTATATACTTCATACCATGAAATACTGACCCAACATCTAGGAATATATATTTTACTTATAAATAGTTCCAGAGATAACTGGGAAAACTTCTGTAGCCTGTATTATAAATTATGACTCTACACTAGTTTATTTTGAGCTGTGTCTCTCTAAGTAAGGGTTGAAGGATTGAGCCCCATTTAACACAGTAAACATAATCCACCTGAGCAAGATGTCAGGGTCACTCCTTTGGCTGTGCACTCAGACTGCTGAATGCTTTGACATAAAAGCTTTGTATGTATTTTACAGATAACCAGAACAAACTGCATATGAAGTACAAACTAGTATCTATAGTTGCTGCATTAGTGAAGAGCTACAATCAAACTAGCCGACTCTGCAAGAAAATAATTCCTGCATCATATATTCATCTTGATTACTACTTGTAACAAACACTATCTCATCATTTCTTTTGTGAAATTATAAATCCACAGAATTAAAAGCAATTTATGGTGTCACTTGCAAACCCAGCTGAAGTTTCCCTTCATCCCATGGTTATTAACATGTATTATTTTTGTTCTTTTTCCAAAACACAGTATTTTGGAAATTATGATGGTAAATCCAGAGAGGACAGAAACATGGTTCCAAAGTACACTGCTAAAAGCAAAGCAACTTTAATAATAACAGCAAGTATTGGTTTCCATGTGACCAAAGCTCAAATTCAATTTAACAGATATGATAACCTTCACGAGGGATGAAATCTCTGCTTTGCTGAACTCAGGGTGAGCTTTGCCAAAGAGTTAAGCAGGCCTAATTTCACCCGCACCCCCCCCCCCAACCCCCCAAAGAATTCAGGAACAAGAATAAAAAAAACAAAGGAATTAAAAATAGCCCTTTGCCTGATCCCACATATATGACAGCTGTTCAGCTGCATGTTTTCCTGGATTTTGCTACCTATGACAGCAAAGAAACAGACCTGACAAACAATGTGCCAAGAAAATGGAGAACTCCAATATTTTTATTGTTGACAATACTATTCAGGAAGTTAGTTATAAGTCAAACTAAGTACTGTAATATCCAATATGTGCTGTTTATATTCATGTAATCACAGAGAAATGCTCTGGTTGGCTACAATATCACTTAAGAGCAGAGCAATTGATCCTTTCTAAGAGTCAGCTACATCCAAAAGTACTGCAGTAAAGCAAAGAAAGATCCATTTAGTTTAAGATGGTAGGCTTATCTGAAGTTACTGCTACAACCATTAAAATACAGTAGCTGAGGGATCTTTAAAAAGTAGTTTAAAATGATGTACTCATCCTATTGCATAGAGAAAGAGGGCTAACTGCAGGTTTCATCCTACTCCATGCCACCCAAACCAGCCACCTATACGAAATCCGCCTATAGCATTCACCTGCAACTTATAGGGAATTTCTTCAGTTAGCCACATTCTAAGTCATATCATGGTTTCTAGTATAAGCTGTTTGGATGGGCAACATCATGTAAAAAGATTCTGCCTCAATTGGCACATCATACACATGTCAATGACATATGTAATGCACGAAATGCAAAGCATGCAAGTATACTACTCCCTTGATCAGAATAGAGAGCAACATCTTATCCCTTCTTCTGAGCACAGGAGATTTCTTGTTCATAATGGTCAGAGAATTAAAAAAAAAAAATCTTTTCTAAGACAACAGAAGCATGAAAGTTTTTCAGATAAAACATAAGACATGGTTAAGAACAGGAAAAAGCTGAGTACCTATCAGTGCTTTATAACACACTGTAATGCAAAATGAATCAGGAATCCTTGATTGGGAGATGGAAATGTTTGCATCTGTGAACAGTCTGACTTCAGTGTCTCATGCAGCAATTACTTACACATGCTTTTTAAGCAAATTACAACATCAAAATATTCTCCATCACATTAACACAATGTCCAAACTTTATTTTATTCTACACAACTTCAACACGTTCAGCATATGTGCAGATTTGGTATTTCATTTTTCTGTGGAAGAACTCCATTGACCTAATTAGGCTCAGAGGTATTTCTATCTACACTAAATCCTTTGGGGAGTTGGGATTGGATACAGAAAAGCTCTGTTGTAATGTAGAAATTAGATGCTGAAGGTGGGTTAGCTGTACTTATTTTCTCCAATTTGTGTAATTTTTATTCACTTACTCTGAAGCACTTTTCCACAGAGGCACATACGGAACCAAAATGTGTAATAATGTAGTAAACTACAGCTGCAGCCACCTTTTGGCTTGCTTCTATTTCTATAGCATGTTAGCAGTTTTTGCTAGGACTTTACAAAGCTCTAGGTGTTATCGCATAAAGGAAGGAAAAACACCTTGGAATTTACCTCAGAGTTGGTAAGAGATCAGCCCAAGCAGAATGCATTATCCACATGCTTCTTTAACAACTCTGCATTGTACATGTACTGTGAGAGACCTGTGCAACACATCTCAAACACTAACCACCGTGTCATGCAGCTGGTCTTAGAACAACTATTTGAATAGTAAGTAGAAACTTCCCTTCTCAGGGCTGAGTTCATCATGCGGATCATAGCATTTGAGTCTTATACCACATACTTCAGAGCTCCCTATGAAGCAAGCTGAAGGTGACATGCTAAATGGCACACAAAAAATCACCAGGGAATTCCTTCATTTCAGGCAGTAGGTCCTTTGACCCAGAAGACATCTGTGAATATCTTCCCAATACAGGCTGCAGACAGACCATCCAGAACAGAACACACCCTCAAGCACAGCAACACCATATTCCCAAAATACCACGCTAAAAGACTGCTGCATACTGAACTGTTCAAAAGCCCTTTATATTTTTTGCAGTTTCTAGAGGACAATAATTCTTGGATTTACACCATCATATCTAAACTTCCAACACTGCCCTCCAAACTCTATATGCCCCCTGCTTACCTTTTGGAACCTCCTCAGGGAAAATCACATTTAGAGCACTGGCACACGCTCTAGCAACATGGCAGCTTCTGCTCCTTTCTCAGTCAAGGTGCAGAGGAGTCCTGCAGCACCTAGGGAACTCCTGCAAGTGGGAGCCCTTGCTGGATGCAGGACACCCTCCCCTCCCCAGCCTCGGCTCCTAACCGATACAAGACCCTTGCTGCTTCCCATTCAGTGGCTCCTAACACCATCCAGTGCCATATGGCTGTTCTGGTACTAGGCCGTGCCTCAAGGGTCACAGTCCCCAAACCTCCCAAACAGGTTTTCAGCCTCCCACCTAGCTGAGGAGAGCCTAGGGACTAGTTTCTTCTCCCGCCCTCCCCAATAAAAAGGAGTTCTCCTGGCAACCGAGCTCTGCCCCACAGCCTCACCTTTCCTGCAAGTACCGAAGAGTGCTCTTGCCGGAGTCGGTCACCTCCATCCGCCCAGGCAGGAGCAAAGGTAGAATCAGGGGCACAGCCATCGCTGCCGCTCGGTCTCTGCTGACACAGCCCGGCCCCAGACAGGCACAGGTGCCACTTCTTGGGGCCTGCTGCCCCCGCGGGGCTGTGCACCAGGCGCGCCTGGGCCCAGCACCTTTCCTTTCCGAGAGGGCACCCAGGGCAAGCAGGAGCAAACCCCGCTTGGCATGAGGAGTGTGTTTCAGGATGCATTAGGTGTGTTTCTCTTCTACCACGTTAGTTCAGTCTAAGGCCTATCCTTTTTTAAGGACTTCAGACCTATCTTTGTGGAGACTAGCAGCCCCCCTGCCCCCCACCGCTGCCAGGCACAGGTAGTGGCCAGTCCCTGCCCTCGGCTGACCGGAGACATTTGCAGCTGCGGACACTTTCGTACTGATTAACCATTTCCAAGCATTTGTACTGTGTCGCACATTTGCAGTTGTTCCAGGCCACCATCTCTTCTGGTGCACAGGCTGTCATTTCATCCATCCAGAATGTGTTTCTGGCAAGGGCTTTAATAATCTGTTGTCCTCATGACAATCCTCTTTTTGCTGTCAGAGTAACAAAGTATTAATTTAAATAACATCTACTAAAATGGTAAAATTAATGCAAATCACACATTTTTCTACCCGAGTTTGTCCTCAGTCTTTTCCTTCAGAAGAAAAGGTTACCACGCTCCTGCAACATAATTCAGACACATCAACCCTTGATAAAAATGCAGTCTGCAATTTCTGTCCATCCTGGGTTTGAGATTTTTAGTTTTTAATGCTTCTAAGCTCTCTGCTAGCCTGTGCCATACCAAGCAACATGGCAGCCTTTTTCAAGTCTTGTATGTAAAAAATAATTTCACATTTTCTCCATTTGCCTGGCTGTTGTCCTGCCAACTCTGCATCAGCTCACTCCTCTGTCCCTCTCCTCCTCATTTAATGCTACCTTGTGTAACAAGGCAAGGGCTAACAGTTTTAGGATCTACTTTATACTTTTCTCATTATGCATGTGTTGTATTTGTACATGCCCTCTCAGAAAGGCCTGGATTTTGTATTTTATATAGAAATTCAGGATAACACTCCTATTTAAGAAAAAAGTATTTTGTACCATATTAGCACTTATTTTTTTAATCCAGCAGTGAATAATTCAGATGCTGGCCAGTATGAGGGTTGGTTTCCTAACTACTATCCATTTTTGTTCTCAAAAAAGGACTACAGGTTTCTCTCTCCTCTCCCATTCTCTTCAAGCCTTGCAAACCAGAGTTTGATAATGATCACTTCTGATTTTGCAAGAAATCCTGCATATTGTTTTGTCATCTTTTTCAAGGGCTGTATGCCTATTTCTTCTTACAGCGTCTAGTGCACAGTGTCACTGTGCTTGTGTCTTTAAAAGGAACAGCTTTACTTAACATAGCAAAAGCTCAGGTTTAACTACCTATTAGCAGTCTACCAAAAATTAAGTGGTTACGTTACCTAACAAGTTCCTTCAAGAGGAGCAAAGGTAACAGTTCTAAGTAGTGTTACTTTCCTCAAGTATTTAATAGCACCGATGAGTGATACTTGGGCCCACTTTTACTGTCATATCACTTCTATGTTTTGCTTCTTCCCTATGCACATAAAATGGAACAGGCGTGCTTGCTGTGTGGTTTCTGGTTAAAAAACATTCAGTATATGCATCAAAGGAGACTGGTTTAGGTATGCTGTTTGTGTTTCAAACTGCTAGGAATTCTCTCACTCTTACAGGAAATAACAATATTAATTACGTAATAGCTCAAAATAATATTAGCAATAACTACCCTAGTAATAGGACGCAGCATTGTATTAGCAATTTTTAGTCAGCCCACCGGTCCATTTTGCCTTCTGTGCTGTCTCTGACAGTAGCTCATGCTCAGCTACACTGAAGAAAGTGCAAGAAAATTTATAACTAAATTGTTTTGGTTAAAGCAACAAACATTAAGCAAAGGCATCCATATTCTACTATATGGATAAAATTCTATACTATTAATTATTCCACATTTGAGAATATCCATATAACAGATAAGTATGTTACATCATGGAAAGAATGGCCCAAATTTGGAAATTAAAGTAGAGACTTGACAGTGAATCCTTTGTACCCATCTCCAGCAGCTGATAATAATTTGGCTAAGTCTGCATTTGATAAACAAAGCTGTGATGTTCTACTGGAAATACACTTATAGTAATATTAGCAATGGTATTTCCAATGACCAGAGTTCAGCATACTTGATGTTGGCTTCGCGTTAACCTCTTTCCTCAGTGCTGCTAAATCTAATTCCAAAGAGCGATAATCACATGTCAAATGCTGAGAGTGTTTGAAATCCAGGCTCAGATCCAGTTTTATGAACTGGCCCCTTATCCCTTATGGCAGACCAAACTCAATCACCAACCCTGTTCCCCTACACCCCGAAATTCCAAAATATAGATGTACAACTTGAATTAGCCACTAGTTTCAGAGCACTTTGCAAAACAAAGTCTCCTTCCCTTTTGGCTTTAATTATATCACAGCACCTGCAAGTATTCTAGGCAACTCTAGGGAACAAGTTAACCCTGATCATCTCTGCTTCTCAAAAAGTTCTCATCTAAATTTAGACATGATCAGACAAGTAAAGGTCAAAAACACAAAACAGGGAGTGAGACAAGTATAGAGGGAGATTTTGGTGAACAGATAACGCAACTGCTCAGAGGAAAGCAAAGGAGATCAGAAGTCTTCCTTTGCTGCTGGAGATGTGGGTGTATGGGATCCAGTTTCATGGCCTGCTTACCTGCAATTCTTCCCGTTCGCAGTATCAGCTTTCCTACACTCCACTCTGTCACAGATACCTGCCTTGTTCCTTTCTGATTCTTTGATCATCTGTCCAATAGATGAATATGCACTAAGCTGCTTACATGTGCTATTTTGATCTCTGCTTTGCACTGGCATCGACTCATTGCTATGGCACTACCAGCCAGGGCTTGCTTTTCCCCTGCATCTCTCTACTTTTTAACCTCCAGTCTTCATAATCTCTGTTCATCCTGGCTTGGTGAGAAGAAAATCTATACAAAGGTTAATCTAAACCCCTAACTTCTAATATACACCAATGAGAGCAGTAATACAGTCACTTATCATTTCAAGTGTCACTGAAGGCCTCACTACACTTTCATGTAACTCAGACTAATAATGAAAATTAAAAGAAATCAATGGGTTGGAATCCCAAGATAAACTGAAGGATCTCTGTCTGTTTTGGCTGCACATACTCATTTTTCAAATAAAGTTATCAAGTTGTCTTGAGATACCATCATCAAATAAGGAAAGCTGTCCTTATCTCAAGTATTATATGAATTTAATTTAAAGCAACTTAAATATGCATAATGTTTCGCTGTGAAATGGTGAACAGGTCTGAGAAAAGAAAAAGTGGTGAAGTTGCACACAACTGTGTTTTCAGGAAATATGTGAATATCATAAGGCAACATGCATGCAGTGACCTGGGACAGGGGAGAAATATTTTTAAACTGAGGCCTCTCTGACAACAGCTAAAAAATTTTGTGGTAGTCCATAGCAAGTTGCTACAGTATACATGACCTTATTGACAGCAATGTTTAGTTTTGATAGCAAAAATGGAAAATCTGCTTGCATGACAAAAATCTGTGTGCAGTGTTCTTTGAACTAAAACCACATTCAGTATAATAGGAAATAGCTACATGTTTGTTTTTTATTCCTAGGCTGAGAAACTTGTCACATATGCCACTGTGTGGTCAGCTGTGTAGTTTTAACAACTGAAATAATAATAGATAAAAATGACTTTATCTTAAAAAGTATTTTCTCTTCAGAAATTTGTGTCACTAAAGAGACAAAGTCTCAGACGGCTATTTTCTGCAGGAAGAAGAGGATATAAAGCTTAGCTATTTTAGGGTTAAAAACATGTCTGATTGCTGTAGCAACAGTATGGTACTTTCTGAAATTGTAGTAGGACCTATAGCCTGTCCTGGCACTGCTAATGTACATAATACACACAGTGGTCAATGACACGATTTTACATACCATAACTAACTCTTCAATTTTTTCCTGGCTCTGGTTCATTATCACTTGATGGGATATTTTCCAGGTTTTCAGGCATTGCTACTTGCTCATACCAGAAAAGGAGACTTACTGCAAGCTTTCCTTTGAGTGAGGTGCTTGAAGTGGAAGAAGACAGGTTAATTTTGACTTAAATTTTGACTTTTTCTTTTGTCAGAAAACAGTTCTAAAGATGAAGAAAACTAGTTGTTTTGAGTAAAGTAAGGAAAGCATAACAGTACATAAATTACTGGCAATCTTAATTCAGGAGGCACTAGGGGCAAGCTGTTTATTTTAAATAAAAGCTCTTTGAAAATTTAAAAATAATATCATAAAGAAAAATATCTTACAGGCATGTCAGAGAAACAGGCTGTCCAACTTCATCAAAATTCAATGGTAATTGCATCATGAACTCTCCAATGTTTTTTTCGACATTCCAATCCTAAATCATTTGCCTGCACGAAACACTGCAAAGATCTGAATGCTTTATACTAAACAATGTAAGTATTTTTGATTTAAAAATGTTAGTGTAAGCATTTGCTTCAACTATTGCATTAAAATATTTGCCAGTGATAATGTGAGCACAGCAGAAATAAAAATCAAAGTTTTAACTATTGTGATGGCACAAAACCAATGCAACATATGCAAAACCTGAACATCTAGGTATTTAAATATGAGAGTGATTGTACCTGTACTGTAGCTTACTATATTAATTCATAATTATACACAATTTTATGAAGTTATCATTTTGAACTTACTGGATGTCTTGATGTGAATAGAATTTTTAACTCACTGGCACTACTAATGAAGATGGTCCACAGCCAGTGTAAACTGGCAAAGCCCTCAGCGCTGTCAGTGTGATGCTCGTTTCTTGAGCTACCTGATAATTTGTCCTTATTAAGAAACCATTTGCACGGAATACAAATTCAAAGCAGTCTCATCTGTCCATCATTAAACAGGGATGTTGTACCTAGTGTGAAATTTGGACAGTTAATGGAGACTTTTAACACAAAGGGACACTACAAGTTTTGGAGATCGTATTTGGTGACAGGCTGAGTGGTTCTAAAATATAAGAATCCTTACTGAGTTGAACAGTGAGAGAAATGAATTAAACAATGCATACATTGATATTTTGTCAATATACATTGACAAATAAGTCATCAATAAATAAATCTTATAATAAACCAAGACTATGCCTCAGATTCTCCTCCTCCTTCCGAGGGCAGGAAGGAGGACTATTCAATACCTGAAACAACTGCTACATTTGTGTCTCCTTCCAGGATATTACTGTGGTCCTTTCAGCCTAACTATTTCCATCTTCTATTATTGCCTATTTTACAGATAAAAGTATAGGCTCTTTATGAATCTCCTAGAAGACACAAACAAAACATCTTTACCAAAGAATAGACAATGGAAAACAGCAACAGTAAACTTGCCACAATCAAGCAACTTTCCTATTCATAAATGTGCAAATTCTGACACGTAAACAAAATTTGAAGAGAAAGGAAGATTCTTGAACTATACGGTGCAACGTGAAACTGGACAAAATGTAATCTCCCACTGGATGTTGACAACAAGCAATATTTTAGAGAAGCAAAGATTAGGTTAGAACAGATTAGACCACCGTGAACAAGATAAGTAAGAGTATTTTGGCTAGATATGACTAGCAATCTGGAATTATAATTCAGCTGCCACTAGCACATCTCCTGGTTTGTAGGGTCTGCACAGAGATCAAGGTATGAACAAATAAATTATGTTGGAGAGTCTGCCTTTAAAATACAGCTTTTACCTTTTGTTCCAAGATTGGGTTTTGAGAACTTTCTAGGAGTAACATATGGAGTCCACATATGAAATCAGATATCTCAGTTTAAGAAAGACTCTTTGTCTTCTCAGGAATGACTCAGGTGAGCATTATGACAAACTCAACTCATTAAAAGCTGTGTTTATTTCATACTTGCTTGCTAAACCAGAAATGACATCAGTGTTCAGTCCCTTCAGCTCTTGATGGGCAGTCTTGTGATGAAGGAGAAACTTCCATCACTGTCAGTGGTAAGAAGGGAAGTTAGTATCTGGGTTTTAATTACTGGAGTGTGATTGTGGATAAAGATGGTAGCCGTAGTTGATTACACTTAATTGATTTGCTCTTACAATCTTAGAGAGTAGTGAATTAAAGAACTTAAGAGTCCCTTTGGGTGAAAAGTCATATCAGCTTAGACTGGAAAGGTCTACAGCAGAAAAATAAAAAAAAGGTAAAATTAGTCTTTGGAGATTTTGTATTATGCAAAAAGAAACAAAAAACCCCAATTCTTATCAGAAATATTTGTATTAGTAATCCATTCCTTTGAGAGGCTAGCTGGACTAGGAAGTAAAGAGAGGAAACAATAGTGAACTTGCAGCATCCTTATTTGACAGTCAATTAAGAAAACGTTGTATGTGAAAAAACTCAAAGATGAAAAATTCCTAAATGAGAATGTGGATACTAATACTGCTCTGGGCTTGCACAGTAGCCAAAATTTGGGAAGAAACTGATCGAATACAGACAAAACCCCAGAAAGTAGGTGCGACAGTGATACTCGGCATGAACTTTAGCATAACTGGGGAACTGGTAGATTCATTTCAGTTTTCTGACTCCCCAAAGCAACCACAGGATAATCATGAACAGACAAAATATTTGGATGATCACAAATACGAAAAATGAGAAATGTGGTGCAGCCACTTAGACATACTCCAAGAATATTACAGAATGAAAAGGCAAAATGACAGTATTTGGACAAGATCACCACATTTTTGTTATGTCTGCAATTCACAAAATATCAGATACAAATAATGTGTGTGGGATGTGATACAAAATTTTGAACATTTGTTCCTGGGTCTGTTAGCTGTTTGTGTATTATTACATAACCAGTGACCCACACACGTGGCATGCTAAGTATTTTATTATCTGGTATACTAATTATAAAGTTCCATCAAAAGTAAGGACTTTTATAGAAAATACTTGTATGTTAGATAGGAAAGAGAAATTACTAATATAATATACCAGTAACAACTCTTCACAATTTAAACTCAGTTCATCCCATCACCTATTACGTGGGCATTTTGTTACTCAACAGAGAGAAGGGCAAGCAATCTTCTTCCCTTATGTAAAACCCCTGATAATTCTGTTTTCTACAGCAGGAATGTGATGATACACAGTGTGGGAATATCGATACGACACACCAGAGGGAGCACATGTTTACCTCATCCCCAGCTCCTGGATGGGTTCCTTCTTCTGGAAAATTTTCATAGAATATGAAGATGGGTCCCTTTGTACACAGAATATTTCCCAAGCAAATTCTCTGTTCCTAATTCTCTACTTCTGCTGCCACAACTTAAACACAATGACAAACTCTGTAGCTTATGCTATACTAATTTCTCCACATTTCCTCTAAGTCTCTGTTTGAATCTTCATTTTGTATAGACGAGACCCTCAGGGAAACTGCAAACTTTGTGTCTTCACACCAAGAGCCTATGCCTACTGTTCCTTTGTATGTTCCTTATATAAACACCACAAATATCATACATCTCATTTCAGCTTTTATTTGGATATTTTTAAGTTAAGTTGCTCAAGTCCATTTTCCATCGATACAGACACTAAAAATTGAGATCAACATTTAAGGCAACATTAGCATCCATGCCAAGCTCAATATGCAAACCTTATCATCTAAGCACCACAGCATCCAAGAATTGTCACAGGTCCCCTACCTCCGTCACACATTCCCTTTCCATTTTAACTCTGCTATCCCACACTACACTCAGTTATTCAATTTAGATGCACATTCTCAAGTAAGACCTTGTCATTTTTTATATTTTACTTCTTATGAACTAGATAATTTTTGCATAAGGTGATATAAATGAGTGAGATACATTTCAGGGTGAAAGTATGCAGTTGATTTATGTTGCGATACCATATAGGATTTTTTATAAAAAAATATATTTAACATCATTATTCAATGACTTAGTATGAACATTATATGTATTCAGCCTTTTAGTAAAGGCTATACATTGAGCCTTGTTAGAATGATAATTTTGCTTTAAATTCTGATTTCTTTAGTCTTTAGTGTTACTGTTGACAAGTGTTTGAGTTAAGGATGCTCAAGTGCAACTTTTATGTATGAATATTTACAAGTATACAAAAGACCACATAGTTTTTAATACACCCACTATTCTTAATACAGAGTAAATCAAGGATTTGTCTTGTGCCCGTGGAAATATTTCAACACGTGGGTCTTGCTTTTTTCTCTTTTACAGTACAAGGAAAGGTTTTACTTTTCCTTAAGAAGTGTATTTATTACAAGATGGTTAGCATACATATATCACATAACATACAAGAGTTAAAATTAACTAGTTACAAAATAAGCAGTGGTATGTATATTTTCATGTAACCTAAGAACAGGATCAGTATTTTACAAAGTACATATAAAAGTACTTCATATACAAAGAAAAATACAAATGTGCAAACACCATTGTCACAGGTGGAAATTTGTCAATTGAAAATGCTAGAAAAATCCTTCATATTTTTGTTTTGAAATTGCAAATGCATTAAAAACAGCTGCATTTCCTATTGTGTGTGGTGAGAAATTTATGTTCCTTTCTGACAAAATACATTAGTTATAAAAAAACCACAAACAATTTAATAACTGAAAAATCTTATAAGTATAGTCAGTTTGGTTAGGCTGACATTAAATTACAAGCAGAACATCTGGAAAAATGAGAAAATAGTGAATCATATATACAAACCTTTTGTAGTATTAGTGTGCTATTTAACATATTAACATTTCAAAATAAAAACAATGGCTTAATTACCTACATACTCTACTCAATGTCATTGCTATTTGTAGACTGTAAAATTTCTAATTTGGGGCTATTAAAAATGTTTCGCCAGGATTTTAAGCTGAACAAACACAATTTTATCAAATGTAAAAATCTATAAACAGTCTTCCAATTCATGTGCAAAAAATGTTTAAAAAGTATCAAATCACGACACATCAAACCTGATTATGTACATATTTAATATCTGTAAATGTTGTTAACTAGCTAGTATTGTTCTGCTATAAATAACTTACCTCTGTCCTGCAAAATGTCTGCATTTTAAAGATTTCAGTGCAAGTGCTTGCTTCATTGTTTAGTGCATTATCGTGTTTGTTATTTTTTATTTTACAGTGAGCAGAACAGCATATAAATTAACATATACAACTCACACATAAGAGATCTTCCTTCTACTGAATTCCTAGTTTGTTGTTTTCCGTTTCTCCTGGATAGTGTCAGCCAGTTTTCTTTCATTTATCCCATTGTAATTGCAAACAGAATCTAAAATAAAAGTGTTATGATCTTCAGATAATCCCTAGAATTTGAAATTCCGTAACAACATTGCAGAAGCACTCAGTAGACCATAAGATTAGAGAATGACCTACACACTGAGAAGACACTTGAAAGTCTGGTATGGGGCAATTTCACTTTTTGGTCTTTAAAAATATCAACTGTCTATAAACATTGGCAACCTGATATACATGTCACTGGACTCACAAGCTTCACTCCTTTATTTATTTTTAGGAATTGTAGACATGTTCCCTCTTATTCATGACTAGCTTGGAAATAAGAACATTCTGCTTAAAAATATAAATAAAGTGAAAATACATTTCCTGTTGGAGGGAAAATTTCTACAATTTCCTTTGGACAGGTTTCCTAACAGAATAGCTCTGAAATGAGAAAACCAGGATTAGATGATAGTGCAAATACAGTCCACTTTTATACCTAGGAATTGTACTGAAGAAAGTGGAAATTCAGGATAAATGGATTATTATTATTCAAAGTCCTTCCTGCAGAAAAAAAAAAGCAGTTACAGTGGTATAATTATTAAACAGAAAAGGAACTTTAGCATATTATGAACTTTTACGCTTGAAACGTAAAGAAGGCTGGTTGTCTGTCAGTAACATTTCAGAATGTAGCTTCTTACAGGAAGAGGTGCTTTAAACGTGTCTTTATTATGGAACGTTTCTCCTTTCTAAGCATCTGAAATGCAACTCTGGATCCTATCCATCCATTGTTGAGCACTCTGTGCATCTTGGGCACAAAAATTGTATACACGTTTATTTGTCTTCAACTGCAAAGGAAAAATAAGAACATGAAGACAGACAAGTCAACACACAAAATAGAAAAAGAAACTTGTAACTTTACTTTAAACTGGAATACTCAATGTACTAATTGGGTCCGAGTGTATCATTTTTTGAATTTCTGCTGTTGAAAGTGAGGGCCAGATGCTAGCTGTGTAAAAACTTTTTGTCTTGAGTTGGCATGACAGCTCCTTCCTAGCTCACACCTTCCAGCAGGACTGAAAGTAGTAGGTTAAACACACCAAGAAAAGAAAGTTTCACATAAAGATCAAGTAAAAACAAGATATACTTACATCAAAAAATGCTTTTTCACTTGCATGTTTTGGGGCACCAATTGTTGGAGAAGCAGGAATCACAGTTTCTACTTCTGCGAGGTCTATGTGTCCCTTACAGCTTGTATCCTCACCAGAATCATAGTATCTCAGCTAGACCACAAGAGAAAAAAAAAAATCCAAGTATGCTATTTAGATGGACCTTTCACCTCTTCCTCCTTTTTATGGATACAACTTGGGGGCATGGAGTGGTAAGGAAGGGAGGCACAAATATTTTTAGGACCTGAGGACATCAGACATGGGGAAATTTCTAAGACACAACTGACAGAAACCATAGATTTGGTATATACAAAATGGTGGGACTGGTGCTAGCCCTTAACTGCCCAGTCCTCTATTTGGTATCTCTGGGTAATAGCAAAGTCTCCACCATCTGCTGTGCAGACATGGAGTTGGGGGAGGAGCATTTTGTCACCAGAGTTTCAGAGCAGAGAAGCTTCAAATAGTCATGCATTGCTTCTGGGCAGAGAACTTGTGAAGGATGAAAGCAGAACCTGGTCTTTAGGATTCAGCATTCCTTATCGGTTTTTCTAACAGAAACCACCTCTTCACTCTTCATTACGTTGAAACTAACACAAAAGCTTTACTTCACCAAGGAGTTAACAGAACACTTATTCTCTGTATTTCAAGAATTTAAAATGATCAGCAAAAATTTAAGTATAATTTTAGATAATTATAAACTACATAGAAAACTCACATTTTCCTATACTGCACTTAGTGGTTGAATGAAACTTGCTTTTTTTTTTTCTCCTTGCAAAGATACTTCGATATGAATGTTAACCACTCTGTAAACTGAGTTTCAATATGCAAACAAGTTCCAGAAAATAAAATCTGATATTTGCTTTAAAAACAAAACAAAACCAAACCAAACCAAAACCAAAAACCCTGCCCCATAAACCAATACAAAATAGTAAAGCAAACCTTCACAGCAAAGGTCAAACAACAGAATTCCAACTAAGATTGACGTGTATCACTCCTACATCTATGATACGCAGGAGGATATATGGTTATATAAAAAATGTAGAACTATTTTCTTCTGCAAAATGAACCTTTTCTCCTGTATAATCAGCACATTTGTTGGTATTTTACCACACTAATCTAGAAATCCTCACTTAGCATTTAAAAAGATGACTGTCTTTATCTATATTACATATTTTTGAAGTGTATCGATTACAATAAATTAATATTTTTGAACAAAAGCATACATGAGTCTCAGAGGTTACAACCCCACACTGTGTGGAATATTTGGCTCAATGAAGATTACTGCCTGATGACTGAACATTATTTAAAGTACATGAGACCACAAATTTCCACTGCAGAATTCCAGCATACATTGTAAATTGGGTAAAATGTTTAGACCAATAAAGCTCCTCTGTTTTTAGTGCTCCTTGCTGTACAATGATTTGTCAGAATATTTATGAATAATTTTGCTACTAAATTTACATCACTATGACTGATCTAAAATACGCCTATATATGGCACCTGAAATTATTGTTCAATCAGGAACTTGGCATTTCAGGACTTTTAGAAATACAAATTTGAGATTAAATTTTAACTCCTCTTAAGTCATTTACAAAATTCAAACTAATTCCAGAGCGATCTGTGATCCTGTTCTCCATATTTGAAAAGACTTTAATACAGATTCCAGGTCAGCTTTCTCAAATATACATTAACAGAAGGAACACTAAAAAGTCAAGTGACAGAAATAGATTCTTCTGCTGAAGCAATTCAGATTATGATTTTCCAGAGTATATAATGCCCTTTCATTCGCAAAGAAAAATGTTTATGGCAAAATGCTTGAGGAACAAAGAGGCTGTAAAATACACACTGAGCATACAATAACTACTACAGTTTCAACATGAATGCCTGAATTAAACTTGCTGTCAGTTACCATATTAGCTCTCAGCATCCCAATTGCACTCTAGGAAATACCTTCTAAGTCTTTCACTCTCTAGTTCAGAAAGAGTTTTTAGTTCTTTCAGAAACTGAAGAGGTCATATTAAAGGGCAAATTATGCTCACCACTTAGTTGCTTAATGACGTTCTAGAGTTAGCAGTCCTTTGAAAAATTGCTTGTATTGCTTGTATACCACAATGCCCAGAAAATGTCTTCAGGCACTACCTGGCTTTTTTTTCCTGAGGTATGAAGCAGGCAAAAAATGTTTGGGCCCAGACAATAATGCATGACTTCCAGTCTAAGAAGTCTTTTATGATTATATGCTAAACAGTTATCACTGTTTTAAAAAAACCAAAACACTAAAAAGCCTCTGTCCATTCAGAATGCTGTATCAGCTACAAGATAAACGTAGATATGTGGTCTATAGTGACATAACGCACACATCGCATCTGAATATAATCATTATCAGTATTATTTGTAAAATCAATCTATACAAACCCAGTACATAAAAAAGCAGCAAACTAGTAATAGAAAAATCCATTATCTGAAAAGGTTTTACCTGGTGTTTTGTCACATCCAGCACAAACCAGCGAGGTTTCCAACCTTTTAGTAAAGCTCCTCTTTTGTATAGCGTACCTTCAAAAGATCTGAAAGGTACAGAAAATACAAGTGGCACGCAATTCCATAATAGGAATACTGATGATACATAAAAGCCCCCAAATGACTACACACATATTCAAACATTTCTTTAACTGCAGTATAACAAATCGGTTTTAAACCAATAGTTTAGTTATTGGTAACTGTGATACACTCATAAACACTGTTTCAGTACTTTGGATGCATTAAATGTGCGGCTACAATCTGCTAGTGCATATAAATGGGAAGATTGAAAGATACTGCTAGGAGATGAGGCCCACACATCCAGACAACTAAACGTAATCAAAACCACAAAGAAGGAATAAAGTAGTCGCAAAGCATTCTGTGCATATGAAAATCTCATTTTTTTTCCTAAGGCAGAAACTTGTACCAATCTAATACAGGGTTCATAAATACTCTGGTTATTCAGTTTACCTATTTTCATCATTCTTTGATGTGAAATGATTGTATAGCGTTGTTGTTCTTCTATCTACTCCATTAGAGGGAGAGATACTTGCACTCTGTTCCTCACCCAGCCCACTGTCAGGTATTTCCAACAAAGACCTCTTTTGATAGGAATGTAGATTAGCTGACATCATCCCTGAGGAGCCAGAAGGATGTCTCCGGAGCTAAAAAAGATGAAAATAAAAGAAAAAAGTTACCGCAACATGCCTTGCATTGTGAGACTGTCTCAACATTATACAGGTAATACACGGTACAACATGTAAGTTGTGAATTGTTATGAGGCCAAAAAAATCTTCATAATAAAAGTCAGTGCTGCCTCAGAAAAGAAGTCAGAGGGATGGCAATTCAATGCATTTCTTAAGCAGAAGGGTTCACATGGCATGAGAAATCAGTATTTCAGAAAAGCCTTGTATATGCCAGTGACGTAATCTTGAACAATGTTTCCCTTGCTGTCTCAGAAGCATCTAGAACTAGTCAGACATTTGGATACAAAAAATTTCCCTAATTGGGAAGGGAAGGGAAGGGGAGGTTCACCATTTTGTTAAAATGTACATTCCTCCATAAAAAATTAAATTACAAACGGGTAATAAGATCTCATGTACAGTT
>JANHGO010000038.1:21372764-21456697 GCA_024606505.1 Aquila spilogaster
GGTTGTGAGTCAATGATGACTGTAACTTGGAGTTTCCCCTGAAATTCTGCCTTAACAAGCAAGTTTTTTCAGGACTCGGTCCAGAAGAGGAAAATTAATGATTCTTGGAATCATTATTATCTTTTGGGTCACTTTTTTTTTCCTCTCTTTTTTTTTTTTTTTCATTTTGTTTAAGACATGAATGTTCTGAAACACATGTCCATCAAGAACAGTACTGGTTGTTTGGTTTCTTTTTTAAGCTTCCACTGTGGTAAAAATGGAACGTTCTGCTTTAAGAAAAACAAGAAAAGCAAAAGAACCCCATAAAGTCATACCGTAAGCAGTGAAGCAATTCCAGGTGACTTCATTGGGTCAGTAGTTGTCTGTACTGTGAAGGTCCTCTACGTTCCTGCCTGTAACCTTTCTGAGACTGAACTTCCTTTTGATGTTTGTCTCACTGTACTTTGCTAATCTGCCTAGAAATATAAGAAAAGTGTCAGTCACCAGAAAGTTAAAAACTGCAGTTCTTAACTCCTTACAATGCAGAGAAGTAACTGAAGGATCAAAAGAGGGAGCTAGTTATGTTCATGTGGGCAGTGAGGGCAACCTGTAGGGATGACACACTTCCAGAGCAGTGCTCACAGTAGAATGCCACAACCCAGGAATTACAGTGAAATCGTAGCAGAATTTCAGCCTCTGCAACAGGACAATAAGATCTCTACAGAGCTGTTGCTCTGCCTCTCTCTCTCTCTCTCTCATATCTATGATCTACTTTTTGAAGATTCTCCATCCTCAGGTCTTGAATATACAGATATAAAAATGAAATGTCCTCTGATCCCTGTGACCATAGGTATTTCTTTAAAGTGGTCAGGAAGGTTGGCCATCCCTTGTCTAAGGAGTTAGCACTTCTCACCTTAATCTTGAGTTACAAAGCCACTGCCTGCCACTTTATAATGGACTAAAGGAATCATGTATTGTGTTCTTTGACTCAGCAGGTCACTACTGACCCAAGAACAAGGCTATTAGCTTTTGCCACTACATACCTACCATAAAAACCAAATTATTGCAATGTTTTCTCTCTTTCTCTAATATTAAGCTGGTTACCCTCCAATTGCTTAATTTTCACTGTGCTTAAAATAAGCTTCAGTCTCTCATTTCAGATCCCTGAGTGTACCTACAGATGAATACAAATCAGCTTTCTCCATTCACTTAACAAAATAAAAAGGAATGATTTTATTATCTTGGACACTAAATTTCTATCATCTTCAGTTGTCTGGAACATTCAGATCCTCTTTCAGATACATCCAACATTACTACAGAGGTATGTTACAACTCTAAGTTTGCTGTACTAACAGACATTCATCTCTTTGTAACAAACTATTCTTAACAAATAGAAACAAATCACATCCCATAGCTATAGTCAAGACTGGTCTTAGAAATAGTGACATTTATGGAAGGAAATATTTTAATTAAGTCTATCTCAATAAAGCAATTAAAAACATGCACACACCAAAACTAGAACAAAAATATGTACTGCCTTAAGAAATCTTCTATTCAAGTGGAAGCATCCCCTCTCAAATAGCACAGCTAAGGAACTGGAAGGAGAGCTTTCAAGAACCACTAAGAAAGAAAAGTAGTCCCGAAATATTTTGAGTCAGAATCCTAGTTGTTATTAATTCCTGGCTGTACCTATACTTTCCCATGCTATAGTGTTGTACATAGGCAGCACCAAAACAAAAAGAACATCCTATTTTTACTCAGTGCAATGAAGTCTGGTAATCATTCTGCTGAAGCAAAGGGTTACTATTCAACTTGGCATCTGATAGTAAACTGGCTGACATAGCCACTTTCAAACTGGGGCAGGAAGGACAAATGATTAGTGCTGAAGCAGCCATTATCCAGGAGTAACTGCTCTTTTGAGCTTGCAAGCTCATATCAGTTACTTCTCATGATTTGTGGAACACTTTACACCAGTTAAATTAAAAAGAAAAATCAAAATAATGGTCCATTTCTATATTCTGCTGGTCTGTTTTTTGTCAGCATATCTGCACACACATCGTTTTCCAGGACACACTGGAGAGACAGCAGATACTTGAGACAACCAATTGAAGTACAAACTGATTAACACATTAAAGTAGCAGAAGCTGCAGATGAGCCAAAGTGAAGAGTTAAGAGAGAAATAAAAAGGCAGAGATGCTAAAATTGCAGCAATCTAAGACCTGTTGGTTGCATATTTTGTGTGACATTCATTTCATCTCAATTATTTTTGCAGTAACACCAACATTTCTTGGACTGGGGGCAGAAGAGGGGGAAAACCTAGCTTCCTGAGCTGAAACAGAGGGCCTATACAGGGATCCCTTTCTAGACAAGTCCTTCCAAATGCAACACACAAAGCTGCTAACAGTCCTTTTGAGAAGATGCAGCATTCCCAAAGCATGTGACCAAGCGTACTTCTGCTACAGCTTTTCAGTATTAGTTGCAATATTCCTGCCAGTGTAGTTCTGCTACTAGGCTTCCACACTGTCCTGATCTGATCTGCTCTGATGATTTTGATTTTTCAAAAAAAAGCAGTTTATAAAGACATGATGAAGAAAGAGAAACGCCATTAGTTTCCATGGCCTATTTGAACTTCATTCTACTCTGACCAACACTTGCTTGCCAGCAGGATTCCAAGAAAGCATGGAGGCGACTTGATTTTTAAGTTTGCTTGGGAATATACTTCTCAGCTGCTACGCAGGAAAAAACTTTACTGAGACCAGATCTGAGGTATTTAACATAGTCTAACATTAATTATGCAAGATCAGGAAAGCATCTGGGTTTCTTTGAGATCCCACAGATGGGCAAACGAAGGACAAACAAAATAAGTGCTGCAAAAGAACAAACATAAACATGCCTGCAAACACAACTGCTCACTCTGCCTTGAATTACAAAACAGCATTTTTCACATGGCTAGAGTCTTAGGTCATAACAAGTGTCAGTGGAGAAGAATTCAAGAGAGGCGAAGATGTAATATGCTAGCAATACGTCTACTAGGACCTGGCTTTGGAAATAAGTTTTCTCGGAGAAAAGGCTTTAATAACATGCAAGTGTATCAGATTTCTGCAAACACACTGTTAAGGTCGGCAGAGCAGCTGGCAGCAAGAGGAGTTCTGTGACCTGCTCCTGAACCCTTCAAACTCATTTCCTGTCAAACATCAGACCCGAGAGGACAAGCAAAAAGCTGTTAAGCTCTTTTCTAGAAGAGTCTGAGATTAGAATTCCAGTAATGGCTCACATTCCTTTCCAGTTGTCCTGAACTGGCCACTTCCAGCGTTGAGGATTGCTATGCCGTATGGCAGCGCTCTCCTCCTCTGGGGGAAGGAAGAGAGAGCGGGGGTGGAAGGGAAAAGTGAGGCCATGGAAAATAGGATCCAGCTTTCAAGACAGCAAACAGGAGAGTCAGATGTGCTATTCGTTTAAATAAATTAGAGCTACTTCCGGTGGATCTAAACACTGAGAATTGTTCAAGTTGTCCTTGAGAGTAAAGGTAAGCTGGGATGCAATTTGCCTCTTCAATCCCCTCCTAGAATGGAAAATCAGGAGGCCAAGCAGAGGCTGGCCCCTTCCCAAAGCCAGCAGGCAGGAGCCAGTGCACACAGCCACAGCCAGCCAGCCACCCTTTCCCACTGATACAGAAGAAAGAAGAGGCACCCTGCTCATTTCAGATCTGTGCTCTTGTTCACATCAGCAACTGTGAAAGCTTGTACAGTGGACAGATCAGAAAGAATGTCAAGCCAGGATTTTTTCCAAAGAGAAGCACCCAACAGTTACTGTACTTATTCCGGTATATAAAACAACCAACCACATGAACCACTTTGGATTTTCCCTAGTTTCTGCCACTGGATGCAAAAGCTCAGAACATTTGAAAATAACTAAATGAAAAGCCTAGCAAAGAATATCCATCTGTTTGCTTCTGCACAGAGGCTTCCTCATTTTCCCGCACCAGCTCTACCAGAGTCCAAGTTCACAAGGAATCACGGCATCAGAACAAATTTCTCAAATCCCTCTTTGGTTTATTTGGCAAGACCATTCTTGAGTCCGAAGATACAGTTGTATAGCATGCCTATGGATGGAAAGGTATGGTATGATATCAGAAGATCCCCTTTTATTCCATTTTAAGAATCAGTAAGTTTTAAGACTTTAAGAAATCAATAGTATTTCGCTCGCGCTCTATCCCTCTCCCCCACCTTCATTCTGCCATCATGAACTTTCCTGATAGAAACGACCACTTCCACAACAACAAACACAAAATTACAATGATATTTGGTTTTTCTGCCTTTCAAAGTTAGAAGGCCCTAGGTACCTGGAAATAAACTTAATAACCATTAATTAGTTGCATCTCAGTGGCTATCTTCAATTTCATCTTTGTTTCTGTTTACATCATTATAAGAAAAAGCAGTACTTCTAAGTATATAGCATACTATGCATTAAGATCTAAATCTAATATTAAAGAAAAATGCTAAGAAAAACAAGAGAAGTAAACTCATAGCAAATTAAAACATTTGCTTTCAGTGTGGATGAAAAAGTGAATAAATCATTATGGACAGATGCTCACAATTTTGTTTTTGTTTCTGTTTATTAATTCTGTCTATTATTGCCTGGAGGCTTATATTCATCTCTGGAAATAAGCCAGCATCTGAAAAAAAAAAAACCCACCTCTGCAGCAGGTGTATAAACTGAACAAATTCTACCATCAACAAAAAGTTGATATTTGGCATGATTTTTGGATTTTGGGTCTGTTTCCTCTAGTCAGTTCATTAAAACTTTACTGCCTTCATTCTCTAACCCAGAAATAGCAAACAAACTCTTCCCTTTCCCCCCCCAAATCACACAGCTCCTAATCATTGGTTTGTGTCCCAGAGACTCCACTGCTGCACACAAATCACAAGAGCTACACCACACGATCCTTCATGTCAAAAAAAACGAGAATGTTTCAGTGGGATTAGATGTATTTTCCAGATTTACTGCTGGAAACCCTTGGAAGCATAGGGATGAACAGACTAACTAAATATTTCAGTTCAGTTTAGTGACTCCTCAAACTGGGCAGCACAGCTGTTGGCTGAGCAATGACTGACCTGCAGCCGACACATAAAACACAGGGTTGCACAAGGAACAAATAAAGAAAAATGCCACCCCCAGAATACAAGGCTTGGGTTCATTCAGACAGACCAGTATGTAATGAAGAGGTCAGCTCCCTCACCAAAACTATAGCCAGACCGTGCTTTCTGCTCACTGTGACTTGAGCTTTTACTGCAGAAAGGCTGCAAGGCATGTGCCAGGACACCCTTAAGTGTTAAAGGATATACAGAAAAAGAGGACTGCCTTTGTACCATAAGCTTCCTTTCCTGAAAGGACACTGTCAGTTTTCTGACTCAGGATGATCTGTGAAATATATATATTAATGCAGTCTGATAAACCGCTGTGATCACCTACAGTGAACTTCAAGAGGCTACAACTAGATCTCTCTCCTTCACAGTGATATTTATTAAACAACTTACAACTTTGCTCTTTCCCAATACTTGAGTCTGAATTCAGACTTCACAGTTCCTTCCCCTCTAAGCTCCAGATGTGCTCAGGAATATTCCCAAAATTTGAAAAAGCTTGGATCCAAGTGAGATACATTTCTAATGTTTGTTACAATGAACTTAAATGGAATCAGGTATATGCAGTTGTAATCTCCCTTAAAGAAAGAAAACATTTACAAATGGAAGTTTTCATATAATCAAGCTAGTTTGAAGTATGCAAGGACAGAGATTTACAACTAAATACTTCAAATACACTGAGAACTATGCACTCAAGATACAAATCATAATGCATCAAGAGCCCTAGGACACAGAACAAAACTAAGTTTTTCTTCCACCTATATAAATCATATTGTAGAAACGAAATCAAAAAACTATCTGACAGTGCCAGGTCTTACTGACCGCAGTTCAGAACAGCAGTAAATATGTCTACCATAATTAAATGAGTTACCAAGTGAAGAACATGCTGCTGTTTTCCACAAGAACATTTGCGTTTCCCTCTATTCTCACAACTACGGCTCTGTAAAGAGCTAAACACAACTCCAAATTCATTATCAAACTATAAATAAAGGAGAGCAGAAAAACACACACTTCCCTGTGCCGGTGAGCTCAAGGCATTCACATAATGCTATCTGAGGTTTATCATTGAGGAAAGACACTGGAATAAAACTAAAAGCTAGCTCTATACCTGAGATGCATTTCATTTCAGATTGCAGTATAGAAGGTTTTTGGAAATCATCAGGTGAATCACTCGGGACTTTCTGAAAGAATCTGTGGGCAGCTAATTAAGTTTCTGTCCTACAAATTAAAGCCCACTCTGCATTTAAGATGTATAACAAAACGCAGGTTTCATTATGTAGCAGAGTCCAGCATTCCCTTATTTTGGAAAATGTGGTAATAGTAACTCACAGTTATGCTGTACAAATGTGCAGAATGTTAGGTCCCCCCCTCCCCTCACACACACACCACATTGCCTCTTGAAGCATCTCGTGAGGAAGGAATAAAATGCTTCACTCCATCAATACTTCATTTTTTAGAGTTTTCCCAGTTGAGTAACTTCCCAGCAACTTTCTAGTACTAAGGAAACCTTTAGCCATTCAATATATCTATGCTGCAGAATGAGCATCATTATCTCCTCTTCATGACTAAGTGGAAAAACAGAGCTCTTCATCTATATACCGTTTCCCTCAGGATGTTTCTGAACTTCTCAACATAGCTCAGGATTCTCATGTTCTTATTTACAAGACTGAGCGCACAAATTGAAACTGCTCATCTTGAAAGGTACACTGCACAAAGCAGGTATCTTCTCATAAGAGCAGTCCTTTTCAGGCTTACTGTATCTATACAAGTGAGCCCCAAATGAATACTCCAGGTGAGAACAGGAGCTCAAATGGCTTCAGAAATCAGGATGGAACTGTACACTAATCCAAAGCAACAAAGATTCTACCTGAGTCTTCCTCTCTGATGCCTAGGTAGTACTGCACCAATGCGATTAATTTGACATCTTTTTCTCTAGTTCTTTAGTAGCCTTCAAAGTCAGTGACACCTGAGGAGGCACATCTAGCTAGGAATGCTCAAGCTAGGTCTGACAGCAAGCACTGAAGTATCATACAGGAACAAACTCCATTATGTCGCAGAAGATTCTGGAATCATTTTCTAGAATAAGTATAGATTTGAAGAAAAATGATAACACCTTAAGGTTTGCCTTCTACTCTCCCACTGTCATACCAAAGAACTATACAAAGCCAAATGAAAACGTGACCAAAATCCAGGTAACTGGATTTTGAAGGCTGCCTGTCAGAAGTAGAGAGTAAGAAGTATAATTGTTGTACAGTCCTTCCTGCTTCTGAGCATAATAGGTGTCGACTGCTTGGAGAACAGAGAGGAAACTGGGCTGCAGATACTAAGACTGTCCATGTCATAAACAATAAGGGAATCAGCTGGGGTAACTACTGAAGAAAGAGAAAGCTTAATCTACTAACATATTCCAACAGGCAACACTGTTCACTAAATGAAGATGCTGAAAGTGGCAAAAAAAAATGACAAGGTTAAAACACTGTAAAAGCCAATGATTATTTTCACCTTTAAGAATTTATAATAATAGTTCCTGAACAAATTGAAAACAAGAAACTGAATTAGGTGCAGAAGGTCTGCTCCCAAATAAGTGGCACTGTGCCACATGGCACTGCTGAAGAACAAATATACATATCCAGTATAACAACACATTTAATCTTTGGATGTGGGGGATGGAGTCAAGTTTTTTAAGGCAGAAAAATAATCTAGTCAAGGTTAGATCAGCATTATTATTCAGTACCAGTGGAACTAAACTCATTTTAGGCTAATGAAACACGACATCAGGTATGTCCCAAACCACATGAATGTGGAGAAGTCCTCTGAAAACAAATTAGGTTCTTGTAGTTGATCACTCTGTCTTGCACTCCATACAAATCTGATGTATATTCTAAAATGGCACTGGCATTTTGGAATCCAATCTTGCAGCTATTTCAAAATTTGGCATAAAAACAAATAGCTGTCATCTGAAAAAAATATTTGGGAAACTTAAGCAAGTTAAATAGGAATTGTTTTGGGCCCCCATAAAACCCAATTATTATAATAATTAGAAATGATGATAGTTTTTATCAAGGAGTATGAGTGAACTTCACTTGCTAGCATGGAAATTATATTGTTTGAATATTTTGCAAAAGTTTCTGAAGGACTCTGTCTAAAATCAGAAGTCTAACACCAACATGTATTACTTGGTCATACTTGGATGGATATATATATGTATTTAATTCATGAAGCTGTGCCTTGATGCCTCTCAATTGGTATCTTTGGGAAAATGAAGGCAACATCAAAAACACCTGGTTTATTTCTTCTAATGCAAACACAGCAACTATTTTTTTTTCCCCCAAATTTGCAGCATGCAAAAGAGTATATAGTTTTTTTTCTGGGAGGCACAGAGGAAGAAAAAGAGAAGGTCTGACAGAATATGATGGAATGTTATTGTCATCTACAAAGTGCACTGAAGAGCTCGTTGCTTTAACACAACACAGGAACAATTCAGGTGTTACCTACTAAGGCTCATATCCAGTAGAAGGTCCTTTTTGCTGTACACATCAGCAGAGTCCCACACATAGGGAAAAACAAACAAACCAACCCATGAACTTGCTTATACCTAGTGGATACTTGCTATAAAAGCTTTAACAAACAAGGCTTTTTTCCCTGTGTAAGAATTAGATTTGTACCCAAAAAAAAAGGGAAAACTCTTTCAAACCAAGAGAGCCTTGGATCCTTCAGAGGCAATGGTTTTAACTTTATCAAAGCCAGAGTTAAAAGGAGCTACTGTTTCTATGGTCTAAAGAGTGGATATTCAAAAGGAAAAGAGTGTAAATTAAATAAATGTTTTTGACATGCAAAGCACAAATGCCAAAGACACTGAGGCATTTTTGTGGTGTCCCAACATAGCAATTTTTTCTCTATGACACATTGTAAGGATAGACTAGAAGAATTAAGGACTCTAGGACTGACCAATACAAACTCAAGTCCAATACAAAGCAGTGTGTGAATTTAAACCATATGAAAAATCTCTATCCAAAAGGTCTAGGACAGATATTGGCAAAACTGAATTTTAAAGTATTACATATCTCACTCCCACAATAAAAATGTAGCTGGCCAGCCACGTTAACAACCAAGCTAGAACAGGACATATGTCACATTACATAGCCTGTCAAACTTACATAAACACTCACTAGCTTTGTGAAATATTTGGAATAGTACATTTCTTCACCATAAAACAGTGTTAAGTTATATCACATGGCTTCACTAGAGTTTGACTTGAACCAGGATACCAGATCTTAGTTTCTCTGTGTTTTTAAAGAATTTCTTGGATTCAAACTATTTAGCTAGTCTCTAACTACCAGATGGATCCATCAAGTTTAACCCTGCACTAGATCATGATGCAAGGGAACATTTCCAAGTTGCATCACTTTTTCAGGTGGATACCTCACAGCATGGGACTTTAGGAGAGCGAACATATACCTGCTTAAATTTCTCTGTGGCAGTAAAATAGCTATGCTCACTCTAAGAGCTAGCATCAGAACAAAAGAACTGCCTTGCACTGAACATCACTTCAGGAACAAGTTCCTATCCTATGTGCCGGTGCTGGGCCAATCTCTATTTTCTGCTACTAGAGCTGTACATCTTAAAAAGATCAGTAACTCTAAGAGCAACACTAACACACTATGGCAAGATTTAATGAAAAATGGGAGTTCAGAAGAAAAAGCTAGCATCCCTCTTATCCTTAGTTACTTGCATCATTTGCTTACCAGTCTTGATTCCCAAAGAGGTTCCCCATAGTTGTTTTCACCAGCTGTGCTACTGACCCACCAGAGCCATCCACACCAAGGCTCCCCCCACCTTGATCAGTAGAATCAACAGGAAAACCACCTAGACACTCATGCACGTGACGATCAACTCCAGAACTGTGTAATCATGCTTGATATGCTCATGCTAGCATTTATGATGCCATCTAGGAAAAGCAGCATAAAGCAATGATATGAGGGCTGGACAACCCCCTCTGCAATGTCTGGAATCCAAATCTCTCACATACCAGATTTCAAGGAATTGCAAGTCATGTCAGCAAGTGGGAGACTCTGTTCTCCATAGCAGGGATCTCCAACAGGTATTAATTGTTGCTTCCTCCTGTTACTGCAGGGCCCAAGCTCAGCCAGCTTGGATGCTCCATTGAAACAGAGATCCCACTGCTACTTCTACCATGGCTCTGAACCCATTCTACAGTTGCAGACCTGCAGGTGCAGTAAGAGCCACACTCCTGGTGCAACAAGTCACATGCGCCAAGCATTTGTTATCCTGGGAATCTCTATTTCCCTACCCAATAAGCAGTTCAGCTGAGGTTTCAGGATCTTGTACCTGCAGGGTCTCAGACTGTATTCAGACAAGCTCCTTTTTTAGCACCTCTGATGCTACACAGTCTGCTGATGCCTGCTCAGTTCTCTGCAGGGTGACACTGACTCATCACTGGTGTCTGCCTACTGCAGGCAAGAACACTATGTGTCCCTGCTTTAACATCTGCAAGGGGACCCGTGCATTCCCAGATCTGCAGACTTGTACTCACCCTTGGGAGTGCTGACATAAGTCAAGGCCCCTGCTATCCCAGGGGCAGTTGGTCATCATACAAAGTAGTAAAATTTATATACCTCATACTATGAAACACTCACCTGACATTCAAGGAACACAGAATGAATCATAGGATGGCCTGGGTTGAAAAGAACCTTAAAGATCATCTAGTTGCAACCCCCCCTGCTGTGGGCAGGGTTGCCAACCACTAAACCAGGCTGCCCAGAGCTCCCTCCAGCCTTGCATTGAATGCCTCCAGGGATGGGGCATCCACAACCTCTCTGGGCAACCTGTTCCAGCGCATCATCCTCTGAGCGAAAGTCTTCCTCCTAACATCTAACCTCAATCTCCCCTTAGTTTAAAACCATTCCCCCTTGTCCTGTCACTATCAACCAATGCAAACAGTTGTTCCTCCTCCTGTTTATACGCTCCCTTCAAGTACTGGAAGGCCACAAAGAGGCTTCCCCAGAGCCTTCTCTTCTTCAAGCTAAACAAGCCCAGTTCCCTCAATCTTTCTTCAGAGGAGATGTGCTTCAGCCCTCTGGTCATCATGTTTTACTTGTAAGTAATTCTAAAGATAATTGGGGAAAGAAAATCTGGAGGCTGCATTATAATATATATAATAAGATATATACCTATCTATTTGACTTTACTCATTTGTTTTGAGTAAGTGCTGAAAGATCGGTCATTGGTCTGGGGAAAATGACAGAGCAGATCCTCCTAGAAGCTATGCTAAAGCATATGGAAGGGAAGGAAGTGATATGGGATAACCAGCATGGCTTCACCAAGGGCAGGTCCTGCCTGACCGACTTTGCCACTTTTTATGATGGCATAACTGCATCAGTGGACAAGGCCTACCTGGATTTCAGTAAGGCCTTTGACACGGCTGCCCATAAAATTCTTCTCTCCAAATTGGAAAGACGAGGATTTGATGGGTGAACTGTTTGATGGATGAGAAACTGGTTGTGAGATTGTACCCAGAGAGTGGTGGTCAACAGCTCAACATTCAGATGAAGATTGGTGACTAGTGTTGTCCCTCAGAAGTCAGCACTGGGACCAGTGTTCTTTAACAACTTCATCAGTGACATTGACTGTAGGATTGAGGGCACCCTCAGCTAGTCTGCAGATGACACCAAACCACATGGTGCAGCCAACATGCCTGAGGGATGGGATGCCATTCAGAGAGAGACCTAGACACTCTCGAATGGTGGGCCCAAATGAACCTCATGAGGTTCAATAAATCCAAGTGCAAGGTCTTGCACCTGGGTTGTGGCAACCTCCACTGTCAGTACAAGCTGGGGGACAGAAGGTTAGAGCACAGTCCTGCTGAAAAGGATTTGGGGGTACTGGTAAATGACAAGCTGGACATGAGCCAGCAGTGTGCCCTCACAGCCCAGCAAGCTAACTGTATCCTGGGCTGCATCAAAAGAAGCATGGTCAGCAGGTCAAGGGAGGTGACCTTGCCCCTCTGCTCTGCACTGGTGAGGTCTCACCCAGAGTACTGCACTCAGATGTGGAGTCCTCAGTAGAGAAGAGACATGGATCTGTTAGAGAGCATCCAGAGGAGGGCCACAAAAATGACCCAAGGGATGGAACACCTCCTCTGCGAGGAAAGGCTGAGAGAGCTGTGGCTGTTTAGCCACCAGAAGAGAAGGTTCTAGGGAGAGCTGACAGTGGTTTTTCAGTATCTAAAGGGGGTCTATAAGAAGGAAGGGGACAGACTCTTTAGCAGGGTCTGTTATGACAGAATGAGGGGAAATGGTTTCAAACGAAAAGAGGGGAGATTTGAACTGGATATAAGGAAAAGTTTCTTATAAGAAGAGTGGCAAAGCACTGGAACAGGTTGCCCAAACTGGTGGTGGATGCCCCATCCTTAGAGACATCTAAGGTCAGGCTGGACCAGGCTCTGGGAGCTTGATCTAGCTGTGGATGTCCCTGTTCACTGCAAGGGATTTGGACGAGATGACCTTTAAAAGCATCCTTTCCAACTCAAAAGATTCTATGATTGAGGTTCCACTTAACAGAACACACATAACCAACTTGAGCAAGATCTTAGGGTCGCTACTTCAGCTGTTCACTTGGCAGAATGCTATAGTGTAAAAACTTGGTGCTTATTTTACATATAACCAAAAGGCACTAAATATGATACAAACTAGTTTCCGCAGTTACTGCATTAGTTAAGAAACTAACTAACTGAATTCACAAGTAAGTAATTCCTGCATGATACACGTCTTGATTACTACTTGCAACAAACAGCATCTCAAAATTTCTTTTGTGAAATCATAATTCCACAGAATTAGAAGAAATTGCCACTTGCAAACGCAACTGTTTTCCCTTCACTTTGCGGTTATTAACATGCTTTATTTTTGTTCTCTTTCTCAAACACAGTATTTTGGGAATTATGATGGTAAATATAGAGAGAACAGAAACATGGGTTCAAAATATGCTACTTAATATACTTTATACTTTAAATAACTAATGATAACACCAAGTATTGCTTTCTTTTACCAAAGCTCAAATTCAATTTAACACATACGATAACCTTCCCGAGGGATGAAATCTCTGCTTTGTTGAACTCTGGGTGAGTTCTCCCAAAGAGTTAAGCAGAACATGATTTTACTGCAAAAATAAGAGCTCAGAAACAAGAGCAAAAAAGCCCCAAATAAACTAAAAATAGACTTTTTCCTGGTCCCATATATATATGACAGCTGTTCGGTTACACTTTCTCTTCGATTTTGCTACCTATGACAGCAAAGTAACAGATCTATCAAACCGTATGGCAAGAAAATGGAGAACTCCGTATATTTTTACTATCGACAGTATTATTCAGGAAGTCAAGTATAAGCCAAACTAAGCACTAAAATATCAAGTATATGCTGTTTATGTTCATGTAATCTCTGAGAAATGCTCTGGTTGGCTAACAATATTGCCTAAGAGAAAGGTAAATGTCATCTTCTGAGATTCAGCTACACCCAAAAGTACTGCTGTAATGAAAGAAAGATCTGTCTTGTTTAACATGGTAGGTTTACTTGAAGATGATACATGCAACCCACTACACCGAGGGCTAACTGCAGGTTTCGTCCTACTCCTTATCTCCCAAAGCAGCTAGCGATATGGAATTCACCTACAGCACTCACTTGCAACATGGAATTTCTTCAGTTGGTCACATACCAAGTCATACCACTGTATCTAGTAGAAGCTATTTGGATGGGCAACAACATGGAAAGAGATCATCTCAATAGGCATGTCATACATGCCAGCGACATAAATAACGCATGAAATGCAAAACATATAGGTATACTACTCCCAAGATCAGCATAGAGAGAAACACTTCATACTTTCTTCTGAACACAGGAGGTTCTTTGTTGATAGTGGTAAATTGGAAAAAATATTCTCCAAGATGGCAGAAGCATGAACGTAAGACACGGTCAACAATATGAAAAAAGCTGAAAACCTAACAGTGATTGCTAATACACTGTAATGCAAAATCAATCAGGAATCTTCGGTTGGCAGGTAAAAACATTCTCATCTGTGAGCAGTCTGACTTCAGTACCTCATGCAACAATTACTTACACATGCTTTTGAAGCAAATTACAACACCAAATATTCTCCATCACATTAACACAATGTCCAAACTTTCTTTTATTTGACATAACTTCAATATGTTCAGCTCATGTGCAGTTTAGGTATTTTATTTTTCAGTGGAATAACTTCTATTGACATGACTACACTCAGGCATTTCTGATTTAGACTAAGTCCTTTGAGAAATTGGACTGCACGCAGAAAAATTCTATCATGATGTAGAATTTAGACGCTGAGGGTAGGCTAATTGTACTTATTTTCTTAGATATGTGTGATTTTCATTTATCCTGAAGCACTTATTTCACACATAGGTACATGTGGATCCAAAATGTGTAATGACCTAGTAAACAGCTGCAGCTGCTTTTTGGCTTGATTCTATTTCTACAGCACATAATAGATTTTGCAAAGCTCCATTTGTTACAACTTAAAGGGAAAACTACTATGAATTTACCTTAAAGTCAATAAGAGATACAGCCCAAGTAGAATGCAGCACCCTTAAACTTAACAGCTTTGTGTAATTTGTACTGATAGTGGTGCAGTGCACCTTAAACACTAACCACTAGTTATGCAGCTGGTTTTAGAGCAACTATTTGAACAGCAGACATGAACTTTCCTTCTCAGGGAAGAGTTAGTTACCTGGATCACAGCAGTTAAGTCTCAAACCACATATTACTTCTAAGCACTTCCTACGAAGCAAGCTGGAGGTAAGATGCCAAATAGTTCACACAGACAAAAAAAAATCACCAAGGAATTCCTTCATTTAAGTTAGTAGGTCCTTTGATACACAAAGAGACCTTGGAATATCTTCCCAATGCAGCTTGCAGACTGAACATTAAGAACAGAACGCTACCTTTGAAAGCAAAGCAATATCATATTCATGAAATAACACATTAAAGGACCACTGCATACTGAGCCATTACATTGCAAGAAAATCTTGATGTTCTAGCAGTTTCTAGAGAACAATAATTCTAGAAATTACAGCATCATAACAAAACTTTCAACACTGCTCTTCAAACCCTTTAGGACCCCTACTTACCTCTAGGAACCCCCGCAGTTAAAATCACACGTAGATCGTTGCCACACACCGGAACACAGCAGCTTCTGTTTCCTTCTCACTCAGGGTTCAGAGGAGTTCTGCTGCATGTAGGAGCAGCTTCATCCAACAAACCCTGACTCTTTTATATGTACTAAAGACCACTCTTCCTAGAGTCTATCACTTTATAGATACTAAGTCAGAAACAAACATAAAGCCACAGACATTGCCACTGCTACAGCCCCTTCTCTGTCTAAAACAGTCCCACTCCAGCTACTGGCACAGGTGCCACTTATAAACGGCCTGCTGCCCCAGCTGGGCTGTTCATGAGCTACACCTGAGCAGCTGGGCTGTGCATGAGCTACACCTGGGCTGAGGCCCATTTTTTTCTTCTGTGAGGAGACCCAGAACAAGTAAGAGAAAACCCCACTTAGCAAAAAGAATGTATTACACAATTTATTAGGTGTGTTTCTTTTTTACCATGTTTGTTCAGCTTAAGGCTTCTACCAATCTTTGTGGAGGTGGACAGTTTCCCTGCACTGCTGCCAGGCACAGCTAGCAGTCAGTCTCTATCCTCAGCTGTCCAAAGCTGAGAGCCATTTACAGCTGCATGCACTTTCATGCTGGTTAACCATTTACATTTACTCATTTGTATTGTGTTGCACATTAACAGTTGTTCTGGGCCACCATTCCAGTGCAACTCCTCTGGTGCACAAGCTGTCATTTTATCCATTCAGAATCTGTTTCTGGCAAGGGTTTTAATAATCTGCTGTCCTAATGACAATCTTTTTTTTATCTTTCAGAAAAACAAAGTATTAATTCAAATAACATCTACTAAAATAGTAAAATTAGTATAAAGCAAACAAGTTTTTCCACCTCTCAGGTTGTCCTGTCTTTTCCTTCAGAAGAAAGGGTTTCCACACTCCTGCAGCACAGTTCAAACACACAACTCAAACCTAGATAAAAATAGTCTGCCATTTCTGTCTGTGCTGGGACTGAGATTTTTAGTCTTTCATTCTTCTAAGTTCTCTGCTAGGCTGAGCAATAGCAAGCAACATGTGAGCATTTCCCAAGTATTTTATGCAAAGAACTCTTTTCTATTTTCTCCTTTTTCTTGATTACTGTCTTACCAGCTGTAGCCTACCTCACTCCTCTGTCCCTTCTCTCCTCGTTAAATGCCAACCTGGTGTTAATGCTAACACAAGGGCTAACAGATTCAGCATCTACTTTTAGCACTTTTAATTATGTATGTGTTTATTTGTACATTTCCTGTCACAGAAGCCTGAGATTTGTATTTTATTTAGAAACTTAGAATTCCTAAGAAAAAAATTACTACTAATTTTTATTTTTTATTTTTTTTACTTTTTTTTTTTTTTAAATCTAGCAGTGATTAATTCAGATGTTGGTAAATATGAGGGTTTCTTTGGTAAAGAACATCTCCTTTTGCAACTACTGTCCATTTCTCTACAAGGGACTACAAGTTTCTCTTGTCTTCTTTTTTCTTCAAGCTCTGCAAACCAGAATTCTAACTTTGCAAGAAAAGCTGCATGGAGTTTTAATTGTCATCACTTTCAAAGGCTGCAGACTATTTCTTCTTACAATGTCTAGTGCATTAACACTGCTTGAATCTTTAAATCAAACAGTTTTATTTAATGCAACAAAAGCTCCAGTATGCTTTGACAATGTATTAGCAAACTAAAGAAAATTAAGTGCTTATACTACCTACCAAGTTTGTTTAAATATAGTATCTTTAAGCAACATCACCTTCCTCAAATATTTAGCACTGATGAGTGATATTCAGGCCTACTTTCGCTGGCATATCACTTCTAGCTTTTGCTTCTTTGCCGTGTGGGTAAAATGGAAACAGCATGTTTGCTGCACGGTTTCCAGCTTGGAAAACATTAAGTATATGCATCAAATATTTAATTTTAGGCATGCTACACTGTTTCAAATAGATGACTATGAATTCTCTCATTGTTACAAAAAATAACAGTATTAATTATAAAATAGCTTAAAATAATATTAGCAATAATTACTCTACACAGCAATGTGCTAACAATTTTTAGTCAGCCCACTGGCCCATTTCTCCTCCTATTCTGCCACTGACAGTAGTTCATGCTCACTAAGCTGAAGGAAGTGCAAGAAAATTTGCAACCAGATTATTTTGGGTTATGCAGCAAACAAAGAAATTAATTAACCATTAAACCAAAGGCATTCATATCCTACTATAAGTATAAAGTCTTCTATTATTAACTATTTAACAATTTAGTACATACATGTAACAGAAAAGTATGCTACATCCCAGAAAGAATGGCCCAAATTCAGAAACCGAAGCAGAGACTTGACGGTGCATCCTTTGCACCCGTCTCCAGCAGCTGGTAATAATTTGGCTAAGTCTGCTTTTGATAAACAAAGCTGTGATGTTCTACTGGAAATACACTTATAGTAGTATTAGCAATGGTATTTTCAATGACCCGAGTTCAGCATACTTGATGTTGGCTTCACGTTAACCTCTTTCTTCAGTGTTGCTCATCTAGCTCCAGAAAGTGATAATCTCATGTCAAATGCTGAGAGTGTCTGAAATCTAGGCTCAGATCCCAGTTTTATTAAGTGGCCCCTTATCCCTTATGGCAGACTAATCTCAATTGCCAACGCTGTTTCCTTACCCTCCAAAATAGGTGTACGACTTGAATCAGCCACGAGTTTCAGAGCACTTTGTTAAACAAAGTCTGTTTCTCTTTTGGCTTGCACTATATCACAGCACCTGGAAGTATTCTAGACACCTCTAGGGAACAAGTTAACACCAGTCTCTGCTTCTCAAAAATTTCTCATCTAAATTTAGACATGATCAGACAAGCAAAGGTCAAAAACACTGAACAGAGAGTGAGACAAGCATAAAGGAAGATTTTTAGTGAACAGATAACATAACTGCTCTGATAAAGGAGGTTGGGAGACTTTCTTTGCTACATTTTGGAGATGTAGGTTTATGGGACCCAGTTCCACAGCCTGCTTACCTGCATTTCTAATTTGCAGCATGAGCTTTCTATCACTCCCGTGTCACATCCCCACTTCCTTTCTCTTTGGTTATCTATGCAATAGACAACCAAGCTGCTTACATGTGCTAGTCTGATCTCTGTTTTACACTGGCATCGACTTCTTGCTGTGTTAGGTGCTAAATACCAGCCAGAGCTTGATTTGACCCTGTCTACATTTTGATCTCTATAGCCTTCATAATCTCTGTCCATCCTGACTTGATGAAAAGAAAATATATACAAAGGTTAATCTAAAATCCTAACTTCTAATGTGAACTAATAATAGCAACAATACAAGTTATTTGTAATTTCAAGTGTCACTGAAGGCCTCACTACACTTTCATGCAACTCAGACTGATAATGAAGATTAACAGAAAACAATGGACTGGAATCCCAAGATACACTGAAGGATCCCTTTCTGTTTAGGTTGCACATACTCATATTTTAAATAAAGTTATTGATCTCCCTTGGGATGCCATCATCAAATAAGGAATGCTTTCCTTACCTCAAAAAAAACACAATAAAAGTCTGTGTGCAGTATTCCTTGAATTAAAAAAATAATTCACTGTCATAATGAATAGCTATGTTTGGTTTTTACTCTGACGCTGTCCCAAACATCACTATTTGATCAGCTGTGTGATTTAACAATTGAAATAATGACTGGCAAAAAAGTGATCACAGAAATTTGTGTCATTAGAGAGATAAAATTTTAAAAGAATAATACTTGTGTGGGAAGAAGAAGATACAAGTCTTAGCTTTTAGGGTCAAAAACAGTTGCCTGATTGCTGCAGCAAAATTTTAGACTTTTTAGAGATTGTAATATAACCTTCAACCTGTCTTGACACTGTTAACATAAATAATACACACAGTGGTCAATGACATGATTTTACATACCATAACTACCTCCTCAATTTGTTCCTGGCTCTGGTTCATTATCACTTGATGGGATACTTTCCACATTTCAGGTATTGCTATAAAATTCATACCAGAGAAGACTGTCTGCAAGCTTTCCTTTCAGTCAAGAGCCTAAAGTGGAGAAGCCAAGACAATTTTGAGTTTAATTTTAACTTTTTTTCTAGAAGACAGTTCTAAAGAATGAAACGTTGTTTTGAACAAAGTAGGGAAAGCATAAGAGATTTCTGAACTTATTCTCATTAAATGCAAAGGCAATTACATGAGCTAATGCGACTAATTCAGGGGGAACTACGAACAAGACACATATTCTAAATAAAAACCTTTCCTGAAAATTTAAAAAGGGCATAATAAAGAGTAATATCTTACAGGCATCTCAGAGAAAACACTCTGTCCAGCTTCATCAATTTTCAGTGGTAACTGGGTTGCTAACTCTCCAGCATTTTCTTCAAAATTCCAATTCTAAATCATTTGCCTGCATGAAATACTACAAACACTTTAATGCTCTTTACTGTGTATTTTTATACAAATAAAATGTTAGTATAAGCATTTTATTCAGCTAATATGTTTTCCAGTGATAGTACAGCACAAATAAAAAGCTTTAACCACCGAGGTGGCACGAAAACTATCCAAAATACACAGAAGCTGAACCCATAAGCGTTTAAACATGAGTGATTTTATCTGTACTATCATCTACTATACTTAATTCATATACTTATCCACAAACTTATGAAGTTACAGTTTTGAACTTATTGCAGGTCTTCCATGTAAATACAATTTTGAACTCACCATCACTACTAATTATGACCTGCAGCCACTGTAACCTGGCAAAGACCACAGTGGTGTCAGCGTAATGCTCATTTTGTGAGATATCAGAGCATTTGTCGCTATTGGGAAAGCACTTGCATAAAACACTCTTTCTGTGTATTAAACTCGAAATAATCTCATCTGCCCATCACGAAGCAGTGATGTTGAACCTAGCATCAATTTTGGACAATAAATGGAGACTTAAAATGCAAAGGAACGCTATAAAGTTTGAAGGTCCTGCTTGGTGATATTAGTGGAACTGAAATAAAAGAATCCTTATTAACTTTAACAGTGAGAAACATTTGCTGAACAATAATGAAGACAAAATATCAGTACACGATTGATCAATAAATCATCAATTAATAAATAAATAATCAATAAGTACATTTTAAAATAAAGCAGGACTATGCTTCAGGTGCTAGATGAGTATGAAGGCCCAGAATAAGTACCATTTAACACCTGAAAAAATGGCAACCTTTGTATCTCTTTCCAGGTAATATAATGCTCTTTCTATCCTAGCTATTTCCATCTTCTATTTATTACCCACTGGATAGACAAAAGCATAGGCTAAGAATTCCCTAGAAGACATTTAAACAAAACATCTTTAAAAAAAAAAAAAAACATGGAATGGAAACCGTAACAGTAACCTTGCCACAATCAAGTAAAATTTCCTATTCAACTATGTGCAAAAATATAACAATCTTGAACCACATGATGCAATTGAAATTGAGCATTAGTTTCATGCTGGATGTTGACAACAAGCAATATCTTATAGAAGCAGAGGTCAGTCAGATCAAACCACCATAAAAAAGATAAATAGGGCAGTACTGTGGGTAGATACGACTAGTGATCTGGAATTTTAATTCAGCTGTCACTAGTGCATCTTCTGGTTTGTAAACTGTGCATAGAGATCAAGGTATAAAGAAATAAACATTAGACAGACTGTCTTTAAAATACAGCTTTTACCTTCTGTTCCAAGTTTGGGTTTTGAGAACTTTCTAGAAGTAGCATATGGAACCCACATATGAAACCAAGACTCTTCATCTTCTCAGGGATGACTCAGGTGAGCATTGTGACACTCTTGACTTACTAAAAGCTGAGTTATTTTACAGTTGCCTATAAAATATGTGATGAAGGAGAAATTTCAATAACTTTCGGTGGTAAGAAGGAAATCTTACCCTTTTAACTTAGTATCTGACTTTTAATTACTGGAGTGTGATTGTGGATAAAGATGGTAGATGCAGTTCATTACATATATTTGCACTTATAGACAATCTCTTAAAGATACAGAATTGAAGAGTTCCCCTGGGTGATAACTCTTATCAGCTTAAACCAGAAAGGTCTAAAGCAGAAAAATAAAAATAGGTAAAATTAGACTTTGGAGATTTTGTATTACACAAAAGAAAACAAAAACAATTATTATCAGCAGCCTTTGTATCAGCAATCCATTCCTTTGAGAGTCTAGCTGGAAGAGTAAGAGAAGACAAAAAATGACAGTGAACCTGGAACATCTCTGTTTGACAGACAATTAAGAAAAAGTTGCTACACATGAAAAAAGCACAAATATGAAAAGTTCCTAAATGAGAATGCTTAGACAGTAGCCAAAATTTGGCAAGAATCTAAAATAAAACAGACAAGAACTCTAAAGTAGGTGTGACAGTGATACTCAGCATGAACTTTAGCAGAACTGGGGAACTGGTGGACTCATTTCAGTTTTTTGACTCCCCAAAGCAACCACAGGATAATCATGAACAGACAAAATATTTGGATGATCACAGATATGAAAAATGAGAAATGTGGTGCAGCCACTTAAGCATACTCCAAGAATATTACAAGATGAAAAAACAAAATTACAGTATTTGGAAAAAATCACAACATTTTTGTTATGTCTGCAGTTCGCAAAGTACCAGATACAAATAATGTGTGTGGGATGTGATACAAAATTTTGAACATTTGTTCCCAGGTCTGCGAGCTGTTTGTGTGTTGTTACGTAACCAGTGACCCTCACATGTGGCATGATACGAATTGTATTATTTAATAAAATAATTCTGAAGTTCCATATGAAATATGTTTAATGCTTAAGTGTTAGATAGCAAGGAGAAATTTCTAATATAGTACACCTGTAAAACTCTTCTAAACTTCAATTCAATTCAACCCATCACCTATTAAGTGCAGTTTGTTTCTCAACACAGAAATCAAAGCAAAGAAATCATCTTGCCCTAAGTAAAGCGCCCCTGCTAATTCTCTCTCTTTTCTACAGTAGGAAAGTTACAATACACAGTATGGAAATGATATGAAACAGAGGAAGCACATATTTACCTCACCCGCAACTCCTGGAAGGGTTCTTTTTTCATGGAGTGTGAAGAAGATGGGTCCCTTTTCACATGGAATTTTTCCCAAACTAATTCTCTGCTCTTTTTTCCCTACTCTTGCTGCCACAACTCAAACAGGCTGAAAAACCTTGCAGCTTATGCTACTCTAACTTCTCCACATCTCTTCTGAGTTTGTTTGAATCTTTGTTTTGTACAGAAGAGACCCTGAGGTACACTACTAACTCTATGTCTTCACACCAAGAACCTATATAGGCCTACCATTCCTTTGTATATTCCTTACATAAACAACACAAATACCAGATATCTCATTTCAGCCTTTATTTGGATATTTTTAAGTTAAGTTGCTCAAGTCCATTTTCCATCAATACAGACACTAAAAATTGAGATCAACATTTAAGGCAACATTAGCATTCATGCCAAGCTCAATATGCAAACTCTATCATCTGAGCACCACAGCATTTAAGAATTGTCACCAGTCCTCTACCTCCATCACACATTCCCTTTCCATTTTAACTCTGCTAACCCACACTACACTCAGGAATTCAATTTAGATGCCTATCCTCCAGTAAGATCTTGTCATTTCTTATATTTTAATTATTTTGTACTAGATCGCTTATGAATAAGGTGATATAAATGAGCGAGATATGTTTCATGGTGAAAGTACGTGGCTGATTTATGCTGTGAGAACATGTGGGAAAAATCTTTTTTTCCCTTTTTTTCTCATATTTAGCATAATTATTCAACAACTTAGTACAAATGTTACAAGTTTAGTCTTTTCATAAAGGCCATACATTGAGACTTGTTAGAATGATAATTTTGCTTTAAATTCCGATTTCTTTAGTCTTTAGTGTTACTGCTGACAAGTGTTTGAGTTAAGGATACTCAAGTGCAACTTTTGTGTAAGAATATGTACAAGTATACAAAAGACCATACAATTCTTAATACAGAGTAAATAAGGATTTGTCTTGTGCCTGTGGAAATATTTCAACATGTGGGTCTTGCTGATTTCTCTTTTTACAGTAAAAGGAAGGGTTTTACTTAAGAAGTGTATTTATTACAAGATGATTAGCATACATGTATCACAGAACATATAAGAGTTAAAATGAACTAGTTACAAAATAAGAAGTGGTATGTAAATTTTCATATAACCTAAGAGCGGGATCAGTATTTTACAAAGTACATATAAAAGTACTTCATATACAAAGAAACATACAAATGTGCAAATACCATTGTCACAGGTGGAAATTTGTCAGTTGAAAAATGCTAGAAAAATCCTTCATTTTCTTTGTTTTGAAATTGTAAATGCATTAAAAACAGCTGCATTTCCTATTGTGTATGTGACGTGAGCAGTTTATATTCCTTTCTGACAAAATACATTAGTTATAAAAAACAAAACAAAAAAATAATAACTGAAAAATTGAGTAAGTATAGTCAGTTTGATTAGGCTGACATTAAATTATAAGCAGAATGTCTGGAAAAAAAAAATGAGAAAATAGTGAATCATATATACAATTTTTTTTGTAGTATTAGTGTGCTATTTAACATATTAACATATCAAAATAAAAACAATGGCTTAATTACCTACAGATTCTACTCAATGTCATCACTATTTGTAGACTGTAAAACGTCTAATTATTTGGGGTTATTAAACACATTTCTCCCAAGATTTTAAGCTGAACAAACACAATTTTATCAAATGTAAAAATCTATAAACAGTCTTCCAATTTATGTGCAAAAATGTTTAAAAAGTATCAAATCACAACACATCAAACCTGATTATTTACATATTTAATACCTGTAAATGTTGTTAACTAGCTAGTATTGTTCCACTATAAATAACTTACCTGTCATTCAAAATGTGAGCATTTTAAAGATTTCAGTGCAAGTGCTTGCTCCACTGTTTAGTGCATTATCATCATGTTTGTTATTTTTTATTTTACAGTGAGCAGAACAGCATATAAATTAACATATACAACTCACACTTAAGAGATCTTCCTTCTACCAAATTCCTAGTTTGTTGTTTCCTGTATCTCCACGATAGTGTCAGCCAGTTTTCTTTCACATATCCCATCATAATAGCAAACAGAATCTAAAAAAGAAAGTGCTATGATCTTCAGATAATCCCTAGAACTTGAAATTCCATAACAACATTGCTGAAGCACTCTGTAGAGCACAAGATTAGAGACTGGCCTGCATGCTGAGAAGACACTTGAAAATCTGTTACCAGGCAATTTCACTTTTTGGTCTTAAAAAAATATCAACTGTTTAAGCATCAACAATCTGATATATATGTCACTGGACTCACAAGCTTTGTTTATTTCTTTCTTTTTAGGAATTGTAGACATGTTTCCTCTTATTAATGACTACCTTGGAAATAAGAACTTTCTGTTTAAAAATATAAATAAGGTGAGAATAGACTTTCTGCTGTAGAGATTTCTACCAGCTACTTTGCACAGGTTTCCTTATCAAAGTAACTCTGAAATGAGAAAATCAGGATTAGAAAATAGTGCAAATACGGCTCACTTTTATAGATAGGACTTGTACTGAAGAAAGTGGAAATTCAGGATAAATGAATTAATGAATTATTATTTTTCAAAGTCCTCCCTGCAGGAAAAAAAAAAAACAAACACAAAAAAACAGTTACAGTGGTTATAATTATTAAACAGAAAAGAAACTTCAGCATATTATCAATGCTTATAGCTGAAATGTAAGGAAGGCTGGTTGTCAACAACATTTCAGAACACATCTTACAAAAAGAGGTGCTTGATTATGGAATGTTATTCCGTTCTAAGCATCTGAAATGCAGCTCTGGATTCTATCCATCCATTGTTGAGCACTCTGTGCATCTTGGGCACAAAAATTATACACACGTTTGTTTGTCTTCAACTGCAAAAGAAAAACAAGAACATGAAAAGTCAACACACAAAACAGAAAAAAAAACTTTTAAATTTTACTTTCAGCTGCAATCTACTAATTGGGTCTGAATGTATATATTTTTTAATTTCTGCTGTTCAGTACACGGGCTAGTTAGCTGCATACAGACTTTTTGTGTTGAGTTGGCATGGCAGCTCCATTCAAGCTCTCACCTTCCAGGAGGAATGAAAGTAGTAGGTTAAACAAGGAAAGATTCAGGTAAACATCAAATAAAGATCAGATATACTTACATCAAAAAATGCTTTTTCACTTGCATGTTTTGGGGCTCCAATAGTTGGAGAAGCAGGAATCACAGTTTCTACTTCTGCAAGGTCTATGTGACCCTTACAGCTTGTATCTTCACCAGAGTCATAGTATCGTAACTAGACCACATAAGAAATAAAAATTAAATCCAAATATGCTATTCAGATGCACTTTTCATTTTTAATACCCCTTTTCTGGATATAACTTGAGGATTTGGAGAATGAAGGTAGGAAGGAAAAATACTATTAACACCTGAAGCCATCAGACGTGGGCAATTGCTAAGACACATCCATAGGACTGGTATATACAAGATGGTGGGACTGTCAAGAGCCTTTTACTGGCCAGCCCTCTATTTGATATCTCTGGCTAATAGCATCGTCTCCATCACCCACTCCTATGCAGAATCACTGAACTGAGGGAAGAGTGTTTTGTCACAAGAGTCTCAGAGCAGAGAGGCTACAAATAGTTCAACATTGCTTCTCTCAGAAAGACTGGTAAGGATTGCTGACTTCTGAAGTCTAGAGTCTGCTCTCATCCCTCACACATCCTCTGCCCAGAAGCAATCTTCCCTGTTAATTACAATGAAACTAACACAAGAACATTATTCCACCAAAGAGTTAACAAAATATTCATTCTCTGTATTTCAAGAATTTAAAATGATCAGCAAAAATTTAAGAATGATTTTAGATAATTATAACCTACACAGAGAACTCCCATTTTCCTATATTTAGTGGTTGAACAAAACTTGTTTCTTTTTGCCTTGCAAAGATACTTTAATATGAATGCTAACCACTCCGTGAACTAAGTTTTGATATGCAAATATTTCCAGAAGATAAAATCTAGACTTCAGTTAAAAAAAAACCCGCAACAACCCATAAATAGATACATAATAGTAGAGCAAACCCTCACAGCAAAGGTCACACAACAGAATTCCAACTAAGATTGACCTGTATCTGCTTCAGACAGCATATTTCCCTTACATCTGTGATATTCAGGAGGATATTTGGTTTACAAAAATTATAAAAGTATTTTTTCTTCTTCTGCAAAATAGTCTTTTCTCCTCTTTTTCAGGATGAACAATTACAATTAGCTTATTTGCTGGCATATTACCACATAGCATAATCCGGAGATCCTTAATTAGTGGCTTAAAAAATGATCGTCTTTGCATTACGTATTTTTTAAAGCATGACAATTACAATGCATGTATCTATTTACAAACAAAAGCATACACAAGCCTCAGAAGTTATTTGAACAACCTGTACTATGTGGAACATGTGGCACAATGAAGGTTACTTGATCACTCAATATTATTTTAAGCACACAAGATCACAAATTTCTACTGTCAAATTCTGGCACGTTTTGTAAATCAGGTAAAATGTTTAGGCCAACAGATATCCTGTTTTTAAGTGCTTTTTCAGAATATTTATGAATTGTTTTGTTATTAAACTTACCTCACTGTGAATAATCTAAAACACTCCTATTTATGGCACCTAAAACTACTGTTTAATCAGGAACTCGGCATTTCAAGACTTTAGAGGGAAAATTTGGGGTTGAAATTCTGACTCACTTCAATTTACAAAATTCAAATGGATCTCAGAAAGATAGCTGTTCCTGTTCTCCAGATTTGAAAAAACTTTCATACAGGTTTCGCTCACGTTAGCTGTCTCAAATACAGATTACAGAAAAGCACCACAAATGCCAATTGAAGTAAATGGACTTTTCCACAAAAGCAATTCAGATAATTTTCCAGAGGATACAGTGACTTTTCATGCAAAGAAAAATGTTCACGACAAAGTACTTGAGGAGCAAAGAGAATGTAAAATGCATACTTGGGGAGCGTGACGTACCTACTACAGTTTTAACAAGAACATCAGAATGAAACTTGCTATCAGTTACCATATTAGCTCTCAGAATCCCAACTGCAGTCAAGAAATTACCTCCCAAGTTTTCAGCTACTTAAGACAGATTTTGTTTTTTTCTGAAAACTAAAGGGGTCATACTAGAATGCCAGATTGCTTGAAGATCTTGTAGAGTTAAAAATGCTTTAAAAATCGCTAACTCCCCAAACTGTCCATTCAGAATGCTGTATCTGTCATACAGGATACACATAGACACATGGTCTATAACAATGTAATATGCATATTGCTTCTGAAAAGAATTATCATTGGTAATTACTTCTAAAATTAATCTAAAATTAAAAAAATAAAATTGCAACAAACTTGTCATAAAAAAATCCATTACTGAAAAGTTTTTACCTGGTGTTTGGTCACATCCAGCACAAACCAGCGAGGCTTCCAACCTTTCAGCAAAGCTCCTCTTTTGTATAGCGTACCTTCAAAAGATCTGAAAGATGCAGAAAATACAAATGACACATGATTCTGTAATGTGAATAGCGATGATATATAAAACCTCAAGTGACTAAAAAAAATATTCAAGTACTTCTTTCACTGTAGTGAAGCAAGTCATTTTTAAACAACAGACTAGTTTAGGTACTGGTGACTGATACAGTGATAAACTCTACTTCAGTCCTCTGGACATGTTAAATATGCATGTCCAGGCATGTCTAACCCATGGCCTGTGGACCGCATGCAGCTGGTACAGCTTGCAAGGCAGCCGCCCCCTGCCCTGCACCATCACAGTGGTAGCTTTTCCCCATGGAGCAGCCCAGCCTGGCACTGGGCACACAACCATTGCTCAGCCACAACCAAATAATTGGTGCACTATTAACACTGTTGACTGAAAGCAGCGCACAAGGAGGGCAGTGCTGTGCTGTGCTGACTCAAGTGATCGCAAATAATTGTATGCATTTTGATACACTGGCTGAACAAAGGGCTCTGAATAGTGAAGAATACACAACTGTGCTTTCCATTTTGATAACAAATTTGAGAATAGAGAAATGTTTGCAAAATACCGTCACTTTATGCTTGCGACACCATTTTCAGTTGATATAAATACATGACCTGCAACTTTTCAAATGAAGTGTAGAGTTGCAATCAGATATTCAACTTGAAAATGTGATTGTGTCTCTCTACAAGACTTTTATAAGCCCTGTCTTACCAGAGAAAAACATCCCTCACTTCACAACCATGTCTTATTCACGTGATCGCTTTTTAGTAGTACGTACGCTTGTGAACAATTGTTAAGGACGAAATACATGACGAGTAAAATTTCATCAGAAATCTCTGATGAAACCCTTGTGACTTCACTACAAATTGCAGCTATCGCCATCAAACCAGACTGATGCATTAGTTTTACAAAAACAGGGTCAAATGTCCCATTAACTTTATGTTTCTGTTGCTCACTTTTTATTTTTTTTTAACGTCTTGAGAAAAATATTAAAATGCCTCCTGTTTTATTATGTTGGCCCTCAAAATCAGAGGCAGATGGTGGTGGTTGGACAGTAGGGGCTGAACCTTCCCATCAGTATTCCCTTACATTTTGTTGCTGTGTGACAAACTGCAGCACAAGGACAGTCTGACAAAATGGCGTCTGACATGGAAATGTGCATGAAGCAAAGGGGTGTAACTGAATTCCTCCATGGGGAAAAAACTGCACCCACTGATATTCATCAACGCTTGCTGTTTCTGGAGATCAAAGAGTGGATGTGAACACAGTGAGGCAGTCGGTGGTGCATTTCAGCAGCGGTGACAGCAACAGTGGGTCACCTCTGCTGGTGCAGATTTTTATGAACACAACCTGCAGGCTCTTGTCCATTGCTGGCAAAAATGCATGGCTAGTGGTGGTGCCTATGTTGAAAAATAGCGTTTTGTAGCTGAGAATTTGCTCTATCAATTAGTGTTATTGTGTTCTTTGTATCTGTTGTAGTTTTCACGGAAATAAATATGAAGCATAACTTTCAGAGTAACCCATGTATATGTGGCTCAAGGCAACTTCTATTCACTCAGTGTAGCCCAGGCAAGCCAAAAGGTTGGACAGCCATGAGCTACAGCTTGCCTGTTGTATAAAAGGAAAGACTGAAAGACCTGTGTATACAAAAAATTCATTTTTTTCCTAAGGCCATTCTAATACAAGGTTCATAAATACTTTCTGATTATTTGGTTTACCTATTTTCATCATTCTTTGATGTGAAATGATTGTATAGCGTAGTTGCTCTCCTATCTACTCCATTGGAGGGAGAGATGCTTGCACTCTGTTCCTCACCCAGCCCATTGTCAGGCATTTCCAACAAAGATCTCTTTTGATAGGAATGTAGATTAGCTGACATCATCCCTGAGGAGCCAGAAGGATGTCTCTGAAGCTAAAAAGAAGAATAAAAAAAATCTTTCATTTTGGATTTGTCTAGGGTATAAGATGAACTTGAATGACTATGACAGACATAAAGCATATAGCTTTCTTGAGAGCAAAGGACAAATAACAAAGTAGTTCTGATGACTAATAAACTCATGGAGGCTGGCAAACTTGAACAAGTTTGTGAAGCTGAAGAATCATGGCATAATTTTATGCCAAGTTTATAGAGAAAGTAGGGAAAGCTCCCCAAAGTCATTATCTTACAAACTTCCTAGTGCACACAGAGGAAAAAAAAAAAAAAAAGACTGCTTTTGAATTAGAAAGTATCTGTAATGTCAGTTTACAGGAGTCAAGAACCAGAAACAGCATGAACAATTTTTGCCTTTATCAGAATCTGCAATTCCAAAATTCCATGTAGACATGGAAATATCTTTACTCATCCTTGAACCTCTGTCATTTCCTTTCGGCTACCTAAGAACTGATTTTTTTTGTACTTGAAGGATTTGACACGATTAGTATTTTAATAATACTGAGTCATACAATTGTGTACTAGTAAAATGCTGATGCTCATTTTGTCTATGTGCCTTAATCTACTGCTGAGAAGCAATTAAGTAAATGGCATAAGTATAAACATGTTTTTCTACAAGTAGAAACACAGAGCCAGTATCCAAGGTTAGAACAACATATTCAGTTTTTCAAAAGCAGTATTTTACTCCAAGAAACATAGTGATTATGTCAATGTCCCAGGTAGCCTATAAAGCCTATGTTGGATGAGCTCCTTTGCTACTTACATTGTCTTGTCTGGTGTCATCCTTTAGATTCATTTTGACCCTTTCCCACAAAAGCTGCCATCTTTCTGGGCTCTGATTTAATTTACTTTCCAACCTTTCAATTTCCTGAAACAAATAAAAAGGGTTAAAGATAAACATTCTTAACTGATGACTTCCTGACAGTCACTTTAATACAACCATTTTCTAGTCAGTATTTTTACACAGATAACTTTTAGGCCATGTTGCCCAGTAAAGTACAAGAACTCCTGCTAAACCAACTATAAACTGGTATGAACTAGACTCAGAAATCAATGGCAACCAAATACAGCATCAGTCATATCGTTCCTCTTGCATATCACAGGCTGAAGGAGCCATAATTTCTTCAGTTCTCCACCAGTTCTCTTGATCACACAACAGTCATCACCAATTGCCATAACAGAAACATTAGATAGAGATAAGGATAGAATATATTTTATAAAATTATTTACAAAAAAACAATACTGTGATGCAACACTAATATTGTACATTGCCAATATTAACATTTACCATGGTTTATAAAATATGATACAAAGCTGTAATAAAAAAGGGAAGTGGAAGATTTATTCAATTTGGATGCCAAACTGTAACAACATGTTCTTGTGGATCTTGGGAGTATGACCTGTGTTGATAACCTCCAGTTGAGGTTATTTCCTGTTAATAAGACAGTGTGTGCAAAGTTGAGTACAAAAGACACAATTTAATTAGTTTGTTTACTTGTGAACCAGCTTAAATATAACATTCATCAACGCATTTGTCATTACTGTGATATTTGGTCAATTTTCATCCTTTTTACATTTTTTACTTTCAACACCTATACTGTCATGAAAATATGATTATTAATGAAATCACATTTAAAATTTAATTTTGCAAATCCAATTAAGGATTGATGACAGAACAAAAATTACCACAGGGTGAAGAATTTCCATGCTATATAAAAGCTAAATAAACCCCAAGACATCATTTTCAAAGAAGAGACAATTAGACTCTGACATTATTTCCATTCTACCACATAATTAATGTAGCTTTCATCATATTCTCCAACTGCTAGGGTATATTAGAATGACAGGAAATCATTACTGGTTGAATCTTACAGAAAAAGACTGTATTTTTAAGGTAAGGAAACATTTGGTAAGGAAACAATTAACTGCTCAACTAAATTTGGAACACTGACCTGAAAATAAATAAGCCTGTATGAGAAATCTAGAAAAAACAAAATATATCTACAGATTCTTCCTTGCTGAAGGCAAATTAGAAAGTTGAAAAGTATAACTAAATATAAGAGACATGACTTAACACAAAGAATCAAACCAGAATTTTAAAATAGTGAAACTAGTTGAAAAGATACATATATACTGACTATTATAGGACTCTCTTCCTGCCAAGAAATAAAACTAGAATACCTTTGTTTGGATTATCTTCATTAGTAGATACAAAAACAAGGAATGTCAAACACAAACCAGACTAAAGGCTTCTCTAGACTAGTTGTTCCTCTTTCAAAATTCTTACTGTAAAGTGTTTCCTGATAGTATACACTGGACTGATTATATAGACCACAGACATTTTATGTAAAAGGCATCCCAAATTGCAGTAAAAGCAAGACAAACTCTTTAGTGCTAAAGGTTACTCAGGTTTTAATTTCAGCATTCTCTTCCTGCCCCAGTCTTGACTTTTCAGTACAAGTCCTTCTCTGCAGAATCTGGAATTAACTGAAGCTTGTTACTTAGCAGCTGGGTCACATTCCTTCTTTTTTGGCTCCACAATGAGCAGTGCTTCCAGAATTTAAAATGAAAAACTTTCAACAATCTCCTATATATAACTTGAAAAGTTAGGAATAAATTCTCTTAATAAACTCTTTGTAAAAAAAAAAAACTTACATGACAATAAATCAGTAAAATTTATTCTCGCTCCTTCAGTTTTAAATTCTACAGAAAACATCACATTTTTTTCCTTGCATGTGTGCATCGCGCTATGAATAGCTGCACTTATCTGAAAGAAAATTTCACAGAATCACAACATTGATGAGGTCGAAAGGGACCTCTGTATGTCATCCTCAAGTTGGGCCACCTAGAGGCAGCTGCCCAGGACCATGCCTAGGTGGCTTTTGAATATCTCCAAGGAAGGCAACCTGTGCCAGTGTTCAACCACCCTCACAGTAAAGAACTGTTCCTTCATGTTCAGATGGAACACCACTTGTCCTATCACTGGGCACCACCAAAGAGTCCATGATACCATTAGCCTTCTTTGTGGCAAGGGAATATTGCCCTTAAGGAACACAGCTGATGCAACTGGGCGTCCAACAGGATTTCCAGAGTCTTTCTGGAGAAAATTGGTGCATATACAGATGTTTGGGTTTGCTCCTGCTAAGGTATACTTCATCAGTCAGATCAGTTAGCTCATTTATAATTAATCACAACTCACTTCAAAGGGTCACTGGAAGATCTAGTCTTTATCAGAAACATTTAAACCCAAATTTTATTCTCTATTGAAGACATGCTATACTCTTGGATGTGCCATACTGTGGTATAATCTTAATTAATTTTAAAAGCAAGGAAAGAAAGTGTTTTCAAAAATGCAGTCAGAATTTCTTACCAAATGAGTTGGTTTTGAGCTTTGTGGAGAAATCTACTTTCTTTTTTTTTTGAGATTTTTTTAAAAACTATTTGCAACTACTCTCTGAAAGAAAAATACAACAAGAAAAGCAAAGGTCTCCTGTTTTGCAATTGCCCTTCATTTTATTTAACAAATGTATGGGTAATTACCCTTACTATCAGTATATACCTTGTTTCTGATTTCTATCCTGTAGAAAGGCCATCAGAAAATGGCCTTAATGGAAAACACCTTTGTCTGGATCTACTTTTGAACATTTATATCTACAATGTTCTTTTTCGAGAGTTTAAGGTTTGAACAATCCAGCTCATATTTTTTGGCTGGTGTGGTAGAAATGAACTGAGAAGCTTTACACAAAAATCTGTATTTTAAAGTACACATCATCATCATTCAATTAGGATTAAATGAATGAAATGTGTGGTAGTTCCTAAAACTCATAAACATGAAGACTTAAGGAAAATATAGAGCCGTCAAACACATCTGCTTAAGGGTGGATTGTCACGTACACAAAAACACATTAGAACATTTATCACCAAAAAATTACACCTTTTGCTCCTCATAGAAGAGCACTACATTGTAACAAGGAATATTGTGAACTAAGATATTCAGTAACTTCTCTCTTCCAGATTCACATCCTGAAGAATATTATCTAGTTTTCTATTAAAAAAATACTTTTCGAATGGACATATTATCATTATAAACAAAGAGAAAAATCAACCTTCCCTTCAGTTTACCATTGCTAGAATATGGTCTCAGTTCAAACATTTCTTGGATACCAACACATCATAATGGATTTATGATTAAAGAGAGGTCTTTCTCCTCCATCAGCAATAGCCCTAAATTAACAACTTGTTTTAAAAGAAAGTTCACTTTGCTTTTTAAACTTAGAAGAATATTTTTGTAACCTTTATACAACCTCTTCAAAGTTTTCCAAATGTTCCTCTCCATTGCTATCTTTTATTACTATAATCTAATTCACAAATAACATTTAAACTCTATAAAATCTGACCCACATATCTTTGGAATATAATGTGGCTAATTTCCCCGTTATATGGCTGTTTGTTTCTCACAGTTGTGGCTAGGATAAGCTTGGCATTTACTCCATGAAGAAATGAAGAGGAATGTTGTTGCTATAATTCTAATATAGTTCTGCCTATAGTTACAAAAGCTCTGCTTTTGTTTTGTTTTGTTTGTGAAAGAATTCCTGCTATGACCCCTGCTGAGGAATGGATAAGCTCTCTTTCTTTGAATTTGTGAAGTTATAAGCTTTGAGTAGTTCTGGCTTTTTGTATCAAGGAGAGTTTCACAGCTGAGTTTTATTTTTGAAAATTGGACATTTTTCCTCTTTTTCATCAATAATGATTGCATATGAAATGGACTAAAGGAGATTCCAGTAGTGTTTCTGAATTAAGCTAGCTCTCTGACAAAAGCAAGTCTATCCTGAAGTATTCAAATACATTCAGAAACTTCCCACCCTAAGACTTCATTAAGAGCTGTTTAATTTCAGTGATTTCAGGAACCCAAAGCATATCCCAGCTTTCCAAGAACTGCTTCATTAGGCTTCACAATCTCAACTCTAATGAAAACTGAAGTCTACAAATATTTGGTGTATGCAGCTGACTATGCACATAGCTTGAAACAATAGCTCTAGGAAACGAAGAATGTCCATATCATTTTTTCCATGTTATTAATCCAGATGATAATGTAAACATTAGGACTGATAGCTAATTACAATCAAACAACAAACAACTAAGAAAATACAACCATTACCATGCTAAATTGGACTCTTTTTCATTTTCCAATTATGAATAAACAAAAACTAAGCAGCCTACTTGAGCCCAGAGGAAAAAAAAAACATTACCAAAATCAAGCATCCACATCATGTACTGAAATATTCTGAAGCATGTCAGAATTTGAGTTAGGTCCTAGTAAAAATAAATATACTAGGAGTAACTACAGAAAGTTTTGATGAGAAATTTGGGCCAAGATGCTCGGGGATATATATATATATATACATTAATCTGCCTCTCACTGGAACCAACAACTGTTGGATTCTGTTTCCTGATCTCTGAGGAATCTAGATCTTTACTACACAGATTAAACTGAGTAGAAAAAGGACAAGGAAGATAGATCCAATTTTTGCACCAATTAGAAGAACAGTTACTGCATTTCTTACAGAAGGCAGTCTGTCTGTTATACCAAATAACTACTCTGACTGGCTTTAATAACCATTTTATAGTATATCTGTAGGGCAATAACTAACAATAAATAAAGGGAAATAACATAAATAAGGGATAAACATGATTTTCTTAAGTATAAGATAACTAAAATAACTTATTTTTTCTGTTTAACATATGTACTTACATTTAAAAGGCTGCTGATGGCATCAGGTTGTATTTTTTTAACATCATCATAACATGGCCATACTATTTTCCTCTTTTTCTGAGAGACTGAACCATCCGTTTGGTCAGCTTCCTCTAAAGCACTGCATTTTGCAGTCACCATATTCCAGTCGTAGGAAGGACCTGTAGCCAAAATCTCTTCTACATAGTAGTCCCACTTTTTGAGGCTGGACATACTTACATTTGGTTTCAGTGCCTATTTGAAATAAAGTTTTATTATAACAAGAGAAAGGAAGTGTCGCAGTTTCAGGCTGAAAAATGCAGCATTTATATTTTATAGATTATTCTAAATTTAACAGTGTTCTGCATTGGGTAATACTGCAGTTTGATAATTTCCACAGCAGGATTCTGGCATATGGCTCAGATCAAAAAGTCAAACAAATACTAGCTTTGGGAATATACTGTTCAGAATTATCCTTCTACTAAACAATGTGTTTTCCAAGAACTCTAATTCAATATACAGTTGCTACCCTCACAGTCTTTGTGACCCCTGTTAAAGATAGAAAAGGTACTCAATAGCAATCACCCTTAAAGTCTCCTCAGCAGAAAATTCAAGACCTTTCACTATCAGGGAAAGGAGAAAGGCTGCATAACTTAGGTGGACAAGCACTTAGAAAAACCATAATAACATGAGCAAATGGGCCAGAGACTGTAAAGCTTTCATAGCAGTTTAAGACAGATGACTTTGTATTAAAGACAAAATTTTTTTTCTTTTAAAATATAAGGTAATGCTATCAGTATATCTTATTTAAAGGGAATTATTGCCCCAGGTCAATGGGAAATTTTAAAGTCTTAAGAGTGATGTTCAGTCACAACCATTAACTGCTACTACAACACGATTTCATATAAGGGAAAAGCAGTTTGTTCTAAAAATGAGAAAAAAGATACTATCCAAAGTACTGAGAGCAAATCATAATTGCTTACTTGTCAGGATACCGCTTACAGTAAAATGGATGGAACATATAGTAAACAAGATGCCCATCAACTTACAAATTCATCACAGTAACGGTTCTACAGAGAAAGTATATTCCCTTGAAACAGACAAGTGAAGAACTTCCTATCTATTCAATGTCACACTCTTGTTTTCTCCATCTTCTCTCTTTCTGTCTCCCATACTGACTTAATGAAGTGGTGGTATGCACCATGGGGCATATGTATATGTTCATGGGGCCTGTGCTGCTGACTACTGAAATCATATTAAAAGAAAGAATATAGTCTTTTTTTTTTTTTTTAACCTTAAATGAGGTCAATTTAGACAACTGATTTGAGCTCCAGGTGCTATGTATTCTAAGATACAATGTGGTTAAAAAATCTTTGAGGAAAAAAGAAAGCTAAGAAACACCAACAGAAGTATTAGTGGCAACAAAGCTTCCAACACACTGGAGACTGTCCAGTCATTATCTTGTCATCAGCAGTAGACAGGCATGCAGACAAATTATTTACTAGGGTGAAGCCCATTGGCAAAGCAGGAGACAGCAGCACATCAGTGGGGCAGGAGGAAAAGTTGGACTAACTTAAACCAGTTTTATCTCCAGAACTACAGTATGAACGGCACAATTTTCTTTCAGTTCCTGAGATGTCTTGATGTCTATCATATTAGACAGTAATATAGGTAATATTCAATCAGATTACTATGAAATGTACTCCATTCTGGCTGGAAAGTACTCTAAGCTAATTTCCCCATAACTGTGAATTATGGTATATAAACAAATATTTTTAAATAACTATGCAGATTTTAAGACCATTTTTATAATAAGCCATATAACTATAGAAATTAAACAAGTAACCTAATTTTCCTCAGTGGCATGCATATATGTGTTTTCCAGAATTCGGCTCTTTACATGAAATTTCCATAACTAAGATGACCTTAGAATGTAAGCCTAAGACACTACAGCAATCAATCAAGGAAGATGAACTTTGTCCACCAAATGCTTTATTCAGCTAGGAACAATTAAGGTATTGAAATGTACTCAGAAAGTCACTCAGAATAGCAAATAACCTGATCTTTGTTTGTCTGAGGATTTTGTTGTTTCTTTTAAGAAAAACAAAACAAAACAACAACAAAACACACATACCTCTATTTCAGTGGGAGCATAGAGGTAATTGAAGAAAATAGGGCTTCTCTTGTGCATCTTTTCAATACATTCCCAAATACAAATTCCTTTTTTGATATGTTTATCTCCTTTATCTTCAAACAGTGTCCCTAGAGAAAATAAATAGCAGCAAATGGTAGCTTTATGATAAAACATAATAATCATTAAAGCATAGCCAAAAGGAATTTCACATAGTGAATGTATAGTAAAATCTACCATAAAATGCAATTGCCACAGAAGGTTGTGTTTGCTGAAACAAATGCTGTACTTGGTAACTGCCACTTGGCCACAAATTGGGAGAATGTGACTTTCGTATGAAAAAAAAAAATCAGTAGTATTTTATTTATAATTCTGTTTTGAAATGTACTGAAATACTTGAGTGTATTTATGAATGTCCCTTTCTGCCTCCAGCTATACTGCCTCAACAGATCACCAAGCCCTGTTAACTGATTCTGCCCCCTAATATGAGAGGTTACCAGCCCTTTCAATCCACTGAACCAGATGAACCTGCAGATATTTGCTAACACATTTCAGGCAAAAAAAAAAAAAATCAGACTAGTGAAAGTAAGTTAGCTACACATTTGAGCTATCTGAAATGACTTTGGAAGGACATGTGGTTAAGCTGAAGGCCACTGGAAACAGGACTTCATATTGCATTAGATGGCATTTGAAAGTGTAACCACACTAAAAAAACAAATGTGGTTTAAAACCAACAACAACAACATGCTATAGAACTATATAAAAATACAGGTTGGAATGAAAGAGAGAAATTGACTCCAGTCTTTTGTTCAAAACAAGGTAAATAATGAAAATATTTTTTTCTTGTTGAAATAAAATAGCTGCTGAAGTTCAATGTGTTCCACAGTTACTACAGTTTTAAAGAAAAGCATTAAAATTGACCATATGCCATGAGAAACACCCGATGAAACAGTGAAATTCAGAACATATAAGTATTTTGCTTGACGAACAAGCTCCAAGAACAGCCTCAGCTATGGTTGTAATGTCTTATTAAGAGGGCTGTGAGGGTAGATAAGGCCTTGGTAGGGAACAATGAGCTTTTGCACATGATAGATGTAGGGAGTAAAAAAAATTGTAAGAGAAACACAAGAGAGTTTAGGAGAAAGGAGTGAGAGACAGCAGACAAAAAAGTTTCCCTTTCCTGAAATGCCACGTGCTCTGCAAAGGATTCTTAAGGACTTTGTTTCTGTTAAAACAAGTACTTAAGAGGGGAACCTGAAGTAAGTGGATAAATTGCTTAAAAAAAATAAAAGAAGAAGAAAAAAAAGAAAAACAGAATAAAACAAACCAAGAAAGCAGAACAAAAGCTGAGGCATGACATGAATTTTTTTTACTCCCTCTTAGTCCCACCAGTGGCATGTTTTGAGAGTCATTAATTCAGAAAATTTGGCGTGTTCGTCACCTACATTTTGCTTCATATTCCTGAACTGAAATTGACTAGAGTATTAACATGCAATTCCTAGATCATCTCAAACAAAGCAAATATTGTAGACCAAAAGCTGAACAGAAAAATGGGGACAGAACCAGAAAAAATATGCAATAAAAAAAATCACACATACCATGTTCTAGTCTTTCATAGTCTGAATCCAGAAGAAATGTTTTAAATCGATTTGATACGTGATGAAAAGCTAGAAACTTCAGATAATACTGATTGAACTCAAACTCTGTTGGATATTGGTTATGAATCTAAAAATAAACAGAACAAAAGAGGATTTTGAGGCAATAAGACAGCAAAATAATTCTCTTATGAAAGCTGACAACAAATACATTCATAAGGAACTTCGCTGTACACATAAATCCCTCTACAATTTGTCTAAAAATATTTAAGTCATTTAAATCCATGTATTGTCTATGATGCAATTTTTTTCACATCAGATAGAGTGTAATTTCATTAGCAAATATTGTACTCTGCACAAAACACAGGACTCTTCAAAGTAATCAAAATGGATATCCTTTTATGTCAACTCATAAGACACCATGCAAACTCATATGCAAAGATGTTACTCCTAGATGTATCATTTACACAGCTGCAAATCAAACTTCAATTGGTAGGTTTTGCAGTAGACTTCTAGGTATTGATCAGGATCCAAACAAGCTGACACGTACATAAATAATGCTGGAAAATGATATTCTATCTGTTATTACAGCTCATTTTTGAAGCAGCTGCTAGTCTACACATACTTCTTTGTTCTCAAAATATGAATCAAAATGTTAAAGCTTGGAAAAAAACCCACAACATAGTGAGGTGTTTTGCCGTTATTCATATGTGTATGTTTAAAACAGAACAATTTAATATCTTCATTTGTTATCCTCAGTTAGGCCTGGGATCTAATTCAGTGAATGTCTCCAACAAGAGTCAGGACTCGATGTTTAAGAAAACAGCACAAGATTACCAGAGTACAGCAGTGTGGGACAGCTGGCTCTTACAGGTTCTTCATCTTGAACATCATCAGAAAGAGTCTGCTTTATAGTTTTAGGCGTTTACTCTAATATTCATGGCCAAATTTGTTTCATTAATTATTAATTAAATGTGTACTTGATGCCCATATAAAATTCACAAGTAAATTATATCTTCATGACATAATGCTTTCAAAACTCTCCAAGTGTTAAATGTAATTCTTCCTCTTTAAGTAAATGTAATATTTATTTTCAGAATTAAGGGTGGTAGTGAACGGAAAATCCCCAATTACAATGGAAATAGTTTCACAATCAGAAACTGCTGATTGAATTTAAAACTTGAAATATGTGATTTGTGTAGTTTCACATCAAACTTGTAAAATACCTTTATTTTGGCACTCTTTCCACATCTTGCCTTTTTTATACCCAGCACTCTTATTTTCCCATTGTACCTTTTCTCTCTAACCTCTACTCAACTAGGTCCTAAAGAGAGAAACTCGTTTATTTAGTACTGAGGAAAGTAGAACCAGACTATTTGAAGCAACTTGATGTTTACATTCTCACATGTGCTATTTGAAGAAAAGCCAACAAATAAAAAAAAACAACACAACCAAACCCACAACTAAATATGCATTTAGCAGGAAAGATTAGCTACTGAATTTACAACAGTGACAGGGAGATCCCTTGAAAAACCCTTTAAATACATATACAGCAGTGCAGTCAGAGGACTTCTTGTTATATGTCAATATTAGCTTATGGTGTTATATGTCAATATTAGCTTATGCTAAGATATGGTAAGATATCTCAGTTTAATATACTCAGCCTTGCTTTATCCCCAGATAATTTATTTCCAGATAAAAATGACTATATTTGTGAACTGTTTTGTAAGAATAATGCTAAGCAAATTTTTTTTCTATAATAAATTCATGATCAATTACACAATGTAAATTTTTAGTTTCCTGTATAAAGAAGAAAGTATTTTTTGGGCATACAATAGATTTAAATATAACCAGAGCACCCTAGTTCTGTTTAAAAATGATTTAATGTGCTTTTGATTTGAGATTCCAAAATGGTCTGTGTGTGTTCCAATACATATACGTGTATATACAAATAGTTTTGTGTATAGTTTATACCTTGTGTTAAGAAAAGTATTATTTGATATATTGCAAGAAAAGAAAGTTTTTTTGATAAACTAATGATTGTGATGAACTGTTATCTGACATGGTCCTAATTTCTACTTGCGGTCCAGTAATTATTTTAGTAAATTTCAAGAGTTAGAACAAGAAGCAGGTATGGAAGTCCTGTTTAGGTACAGTGAGTGATCCAAATTTTGAGATTTCTGAAACTGTGAGTAACTAGAAGTTACAGTAATAACATGTACATTTTAAAGTAAAAACAATTATCATCTAAAGCATTTATTTGATTAAGGTAAATAAGACAGTGTTTCTGCCTGTTTTTTACTGCCTGTGGCTGATTTCAGCATGCTTGGAGTTCGGAAAGATACCATTATCAGTGATTTGTTTAGATGTGCTGCAGTGCGTGAAAATTCAAAACATGGCTGAGCTATCAGGGGAAAAAGTTCTGACAAAATACAGCTCCAATATCACAAATGATACAATAAAAATGTGACATGGGAAAAAAACTGGATTAACTTAAGCAATTAAAAATAAACATGAAATAGAGATTATTAATTACTGTAAGCAACGTAACCACTTAGGCTGAGTTTCTACAGCTTTTTTCTCTTTGTTTCGACTTTAGTTAATTCACTGACTTAAGAGACATACTCAAAACTTGCTTGTAAGTTAAAAGCATTTTTTGTATTTTACATTTTCAACATACCACTCACACAAGTCTTTTAAAATAAGATTACAGGGATCAGTATCTTTAAAAATTACAACTGCTCATTAAATATCTTAATTTCCATAATATACAACATTTAAAATCCAGATAAACCCACAGTTTCTAGTAATGTTTCTAATTAAAGAAAATCAGTATTTCAGAATTCCTTTCTTAAATCACAGTGTTCTCAAATAACTTACAATTATCCTAAATGTTTTTAGGAATTTTACACTTCTTTTAGCCCTTCTTACTTTTCCAGTACATTTTGTTTTTGTCACTCCATCATCTGTCAGTATTTACTTAATTTAAATAAGAGTACAGTATTCCAAAATGCTTTGGGCATGTCATCACCAAGTAGCTTCTTCCTGCAAACACTGGAATAATTGAGTACATCTGCCTCTGGAGTAGCACACTCACCTCCTCTTACATGGGGTGCTGTAACAAAACTCCTTATTAGTCTTATTTAAGTCAATTCTAAAGAAACATTCAGTTTTAATTATATTCAATAAATTATCAAATAGACATAGAGGAAAAATAAGAAAAGCTTCCTGCACTGACATCACTTTCAAACCCAGTCTTCTAGAAGCAGTGAGTATCTGCCAGATGCTGCTATTGTGAAAGAATGATTTTGCATTAATAATTCAGCTGACACCTGGAGAATACTGGCATAAACAATGACTTCTTTAAAGATGATGCAGTTCTAATTTAGGAATCACTGCTTCATTTGTTTTCTCTGTATTGTTAGTTTAACAAATGATATTTAATACATACTGTCTCTACAGAGACTTTTTTTATTACCTAGTATGTCAAGACTATGAGGGCTGCTCCAAAAGTAATGCCTCCTATTTTATTATGTTGGCCCACAACATCAGACACAGATGTTGGTAATATGACAGTAGAGGTCTAACTTTCCCACCCATATTTTGTTACATTTTGTTGCAGTGTGACAGACAGCAGCAGAGGGACAGTCTGATAAAATGGCACCTGACACAGAAATGCAATGGAAGCAAAGATGTGGAATTGAATTCCTTCATGCAGAAAACACAGCACCCATTAACATTCATCAATGCATGCTGAAACATTTATGGAGACCAAAGAGCGGATGTGTGCACAGTGAGGTGGTGGGTGATGTGTTTCAGCAGTGGTGACAGAGAAATGAAAGACAAGCCATGCTCTGGATGACCATGAACAGCTGAAATGAGGAGTGTCTCAATCAGCTCATCCATGTGAATCAGCTAATGGTGGTAACTATGTTGAAAAACAGTGTTTTATAGCTGAGAATTTACTCAATCAAACAGCGTTATTGTGCTTTTTGTATCTGCTGTAGTTTCCATGGAAATAAATTGGAGGTTTTACTTTCGGTGCAGCCAGTGTATAATACAACAGTTACACAAGTAAAGCTGTGTTTCTATGTCCTTTCTTGGATGAAGATACACTAGCTGAAAAGACTACAAGCCCTACACAGCCCTATCATTCCTCATAAGAAGATACTGACCCCTTCAGATTGACTGGCTGAACTACTTCCGAACCAATATCCATCAAAATAAGATATTTACAGTTATTTCTACCCATTTTTTTTCTACCATTTTGGTAGAAAAGGCAGGTAGACCCACATGAACTCCTTAGCTAACAAACTGGAAGTGTAATATACCCACCAGAAAGTAAGTAATTAATAGCTCCAGGTGACCTGTGTGAAGTAACGTTTCTCGTGACATAGCTGCAGCCAGGGCACGTAGACGCAGCTTAATACCAAAAACCAGAAAATACTCATCATTATGTAAAATGCACCTGCACATGTATACATTATATTGCCTATTAAAGATGACTGAGATACTACCAAAGCTGCTATCTGAGATGAATTACCATGGCCAATATTTCTCTATCATGCAGGAGAACCAAATCAAATTGAAAACAACCCTGGATGACATAACCTTTTTCTAAAAGGAATATTATATACTTTTAATTTCAAGACTAGCCTTAGGAAAAAAAAAATAACCTTTAGAGTACAATGGAAAGTATGAAATTGCTCCTCCACCCAACTTGCCCCCCAGGAAAGTACAAAGATTAGAAATGATTTGCAAATGTTTCTGTTGGAAGTTCTCATGACAGGGGCCAAATTTCCTTAATAGGTTCATATACACAGTACGAATATTCCAGGCACCTTGCAGCTTGAGGCAGAATCATACCTATCAGTTGTTAAGAGCAGAGATTTATCCCACTTTACATTTCACTGTGAATTCTAAAGTCAGCAAAATTACAATCCGTTATTCTATGTTGTTAGAACTTCGGATTGTTTTAGATCTAACAAGAATTTTTCCATGGAGAAAACATGGAACATCCTATTCTTATGACAATAAAAAAATCCTTAAATGCTAACTTTCATCTTTGTTCTTATAGCCTGTAATAGTCTACAAATGAGGACAGAGAATAGAGCTGAAGTGGAGTTAGCAAAAGCCAACCCAATTTTTAGATGAAGTTGATTATTTTATTAAATATGTTACAATATCAAAGTGTAATGTAAAGTATGGAATAAAAGTTGAATTATCCTCAGTAATACAGATTATTCACCAGAGCATAAGTAGGGAGAAAGAGTGCATAAACATCCTTCCACTGAATTTTTCCTGCTACTAGCAATGTGTCTCTGCTTATCTAAAAGTAATAGCTACAGACTTTGGAATGTACTGAGTAGAAAAAATAGAATTTCAATCAATAAATCCTCTATTTAAGAGTTTGAGACAGACCACTGCAGGGGGGCTATGCACATTGTTGTCTCCTGAAATGGCAGAGTACAAGGTGTCATCAAAGAGCATAGTCAAGCACATGGAGTTAAAAGCTGTCTACCCACTGTATGAACAATCTGTTGATCTCTTCTTCTGATCTGAAGTATTCCAGACTGCCAAAAGCCAGTCTTAAGCTTAAGAAACTTCAAACTGAAATCTCTGCATAAATCACTTTAAAATACCCATTAAGGCCAACCATCTCCTTAAAGGGTCTGTTTTGTATGGATGCTCATTTTCCAGCTTTTTTTCATGTGAAGCCCAGTCACTTTAATAAAACTTAGAGAAGAAGGTTACTAATCTTCTCTCAAAGCATTATCTATAACTTATGAAATAACAGCATCTATACATAGATACATATGGACTTACCTGATGCACACAGTCTAAGAACTGTAAGAAAACAGGCGCAAATCCACTACCCTGACAATTTAGAGTCAAATTACTTCGCTGACTGAATTTATGACCAAAAGAGAGCCATTCTTTTTCCACCAGCATTCGGAAGCCTTCAAGTGTTCTATAGAAGGGATCGCTGAGTAACTGTACCAGAGATACTACCTAGATCACAAAACAGGATATATTGTATTAAGAACAACAGAAATTAAAATGAAACCACTTTATAAAACTTACATAAATATTCCATAATCTGTTTGTAGTTCAAAGGAACAAAAGCTTTCATAGAAATTCAATTACAAGCACTTCACCAGGTAGGTTCCATATTTTTATAAAACAATACAAATATGATCTTACATGAAAGAACCTTAACTAAATTGAGTTTTAATGATAATTGTAAAAGTCAAACCTGTGCAACTACAGAATTTGGAAGTCATAATGGTTAACAGTTTTAAATTACATTTTAAATAAAACTGCTTTTATTAATAAAATAAACAAATAGAAAATAATAATAATTCATACAATACTATTTATAAAATAGTACAGGCTACCTCAGCAAAGAAAGCATTAATGAATTGGTCCTGAAGATGACTCTAGAGCTTATGCAGTGTTGCCATGCTATGGTCCTCACCAGACAACTTCAGCCTGTTCTTGTAGTCAGCATCTCTGAAGATTTTAAAATGCAGCACAGACATCTCCCACCTCCAGCTATTTATGTGCCTTTCTCTATTTTTCGCTGTTTGACAATGATTCCAAGATTACTACATTTGCTTATGATTTTGTTTACCTGAGATCAGGATGCTGGCTGTACACGATGTTTTTATTTACTAGAATTATTTATATTTATGTTTATCTTCTGGATTATGAAGCAATTACTTGAACACAGAGTATCCATTAAGTGGGTTGTCAATTGTATAATTTATCGTGTGTTTCACAAAGTTTTCTGTTCCAGTAATCTGTCCTTGCAATAGGTGTGCTACTGTCACTTTGGCACAAATTTAGTTTTCTTTCTGCGTGTGCTCCATTTCTAGAAAGCAAATAGCAAAGAAGGAATTCCTCTCCTTCCTTTCTGTGTTAAACTGTACTGTGTTTAAAAAGACTAATAATCTGTAGTGACAGCTTTCAGCTTTCATTCTTACATAAAATCAGGTACAGACACTTAAATCTTGTATATAAGTCTAAGAATTCTAAGTCCATCAGGACCACTGGAGCATTTTAATTATCTCTTTTTGTGGAGTAAATTGCAAACACAAGAATTCATGTATTCCAGTCTCTTCTCTGCTGCCACAACAGTTTTATTAATCTTATATCAAATTATCAGTCACACATGTAAAAAAGTCTTGCCCAGTGTTTTTCTTACTATTTAATTATTTCAGGATTTTAATAGCAGCTTACTTGCGCAGTAATATCCCAGCCATCTTCCAAACAGACCATAACAGAAGAACCATTTTCCAGGAGCTCTGAGATGATCACACCCAACTGCATTATCCTGTGAAGCTATAGAATATTACAAATTGAAGTATAAGATAAATGTCTAGATATTATAAATAAATGCAAACCCTTTACATTTAATATTAAAACAGTATTATGAAATCTACATATACAGTATACATAAATTATTGATAAAACAGATCAGAAAACTAAAAAACAATCTCAGAACTACACCAAACCATGCAAATACTTGAGACAGGAACTTAAACTATTAAAACCAGTGAGTCCTGCAATAGAACAGTTGTCATAAAAGGGAACATGGCAACAATGCAGTTGATAGATTTATGGTAGAGAAATTCCACGCTGGGATTAACACTATAATCTTTTCCTGTGAAAAGTTAAGGTTGCATAAAGTCACTCAATACTTTGATGGGAGAAACAATGTAAGATACTTCGAAGAAAATATTTCTAATGTTCCATCCTATGGAAGCTAGAAATTAATTAACTGAATATTAAAAAAGAAAAGAACGTTCTATTATCTGGAAACAGGTTTAGAGAGATTTAACCTTTTTTTCCTCACACTCTGTTTTTGGGCAGACAGGATAAAACATGTGAAAAGAGGTCAGGTTCATTATTTGCATCCTAATAGTTGTTATGTAGTCATATTAAAATTCCCTGAGCAGATGAACTAGTAATTTCTTTGGGGAAGGTTATATACTTGAGTGAGATTTACTCAAACATATTGGTTATAAGCAAATTGAAATAATTAAGTGAATTTGAACATTTTTACCTTACAGAGAAGAGTTCACATCATTACAATTAAAATGAAAACCTTCAGAGTTTTACCATATCTTTCATACTTTGAGTGCATTCTTGGTAAATAACATAACATCCCATATGTAAGCAGTATTTTTTCCCTTTTTTAATAGTAGAATCAAACTGCTCTTTCCAGAATACTGAATACAATCCAATAGCAACATTGGAAACATGAAAGCCTGAAGAAAGGGAGAAAGCAAAAATGGCAAGAGACACCTAAGGGCATTTATGCATGGAAAAAAGTAAGTTCACATGAAAGAAACTCAGGGAGGTCAGTATTACATTGGAGAAAATAAGAAAAAAGTGATCAACCAAACAACAGCCAAGAAACCCTAGAAAAAGGATGGATTTTTACCTCTTAAAAAAACCAAACAACCTAATCCCATGAATATTGCCATGAAAACTGTAACAGAAAACACTGAACTACTCTGAACATTCGCTTAGTGAACAATTTTCTTGCAATTTTTAACAGGAAGAGATTGAAAAGAGTAATGCATTTAAAATCAAACAGTTCATTCGCTGTTCTACGCTTTTTTAGGCACTAGACTAGACGAAAGACTCTTTTTTGCTGTCCTTAAGGAAAGAAGCTGATATGCAATCTGGTTACATAAATTCAATATAAAGAAATGAAAAAATACTATTTTTATTACTAGTATTCAGAAGATACTTGGAATTTCTTCTATATTCAAATCCTTATAAAGAACTATTTAGCCTATACAGTGTTAAAACCAATATGGTACAATTCTTGTCACCTAGAGAGGAAAGTTCAATACAATAAAAACAAGTTTCCAGATGACAGACCTATGTCTTTTCACAGGATTACCAGAAAATGTGAAAAATCAGTCATAAATTAGGTTTATTGCATAAGTCACCTACCTTGGAATTTGTACCACAGAAATGTTGTAATGAATCAGAGCTAGTGTATGATACTATGATGTAGTCTTGAGCAAAGAGTTACGCTGTTACTTTTCCTCTCAAATATGCTTGACAGTAATTCCAATGTGATAACCTCTCTTTAATCTCTGTGCTGCTATAGAGACATGTTTATTTCATCATAATGATATTCATTTCTTTTATCTACACCTATTAACTTGCTCAATTGCTACGTGACTGGAAATGTTCATATGGTGAGGCCATCAAATCCCTAATGTCTCCAGACTTCTCCCCTTCGTTGATAAAGCAGTGGTCAGACATTTCATGACCAGCTCCTATGTTCCCTATGGAAAGACCACACCTTAAATGCAAAGAGTTAAGCTATTCCTTGCACTGTAGCATGTTCCAGCCAGAAGTACATATTATGATGCATAATTACTGAAATCACGAAATTACCTGCATGTACTCTGTCTATTCTGTTTTCCAGGATTATTTACATTTGAGGAGTATTTATGCAGCAGAGCACATGGAAATTCAGGGTAGGAACATATATTAAGGGTAGAATATCAGCTTTAAAATCAAAGGCTCATTTATTGTCCTATATTTTTTCTCTTTTTGTAATATATAGAGTAAGAAAAAAAACTGTTAAAACCAAGACCATAAATTGATACATGCAATAAAAATGGCCATCTCTATTTGTGTACATGTTCCGTATAGACAGTCTATGTAAACAATGTTATAAAAATTACCTCCCACATCTGTAAATGTTATGGTAGTATTAAAATAATAACACCTATGTAATGACAGAATTTATAGCATGCAAAGTAATTACAAAGAGCAGAGAACAGCTGGTTAAAATACAATAGTTCTCTGTCAGAATAGTCTTAAATTTATTTGATGCAAGCAGTACTGCATATAGATTATTTGAAGTACCTGTCATATAAATTACCTGTGGGAACCACTCTGACTCCCCAAGAGCTTTAAGGAATGTTGCCTCAGAGTCTGTAGGAATAGTGCTGGGAACACAAGCTCTCAACAGCTTTTTAAAGCTTGCCTTTGTCTGTCGGATATCACTGAATTCAACAGGAACAAATTCACAATTCAAAGCAAAATCAAGCTTGAAGCCCTGTGTGAGAAGGACAACAGCAGATGCAATTTAAAAGCATACTTGTCAGTGAAAGTCTTATCAAATCTCCAACTCTTGCCAGCTTTATTGTTAAATACTTCAATTCCTAATTCAAACTGTTCTAACATCTGCCCAGAATAACAATAATCCATATAACTTTTGCAAAAAACTACCCATCTTCTACTTATAACAAACTGATGACAATTACATTTTTAATAATACTAACAACAACAATAACAATAATGTTGAGTTTCCTGAATCTGTTGAGTTATTAACACACAAGATAATGTGCATCCTTTAGGACTTTTAAAGCAAATTAACAATAAATAAATATGAATTAAAAATAATGGTCTGGATAACATACCAACAATGCAGGACAAATTCTAGTAGTTCAGTAATGCAGAAAAAAATGTAACTTCAAAACCAAACAAGAACCCTCAAAACTACAAATAACATGGCTCATCTAAGCAGTCACTGCAAATTCAGGCAGTTGCTGATTTAAAGCACCTATTTCAACTCAGAATAGCATTCAGGGAATATCTGATACACTTTCCACGATTTATGTGTGGTTTTCCTAGCTGAATTCCTCATGTTTCATTTTACTTCATGGAAGCCCTGCTTTGCCAGAGCCTTCTGAGGCTTATAGTTAAAAAAGATATTGTACTATGATGAAAAATCGATATGAGTAGACCTGACTGAAAACTTCAGTAAGAACATTCTCTTGGAAATCAGATGCAAATGCCAACCCAATGAAACAGAAAACTTTTGCGGGAAAATAAACTGCTTTCTTAGCATTTTTAAGAGCAGTTTATTCTAATAATGGTGAACTATGCCTACTCCGGAAATTTCTGTTTTGTCTCTTAACATTATTATGCTATATCATATTAAATTATAACACTTCATGTATAGACTTAATAGGATATCTCTGTAAATTACTGCTATGCTAATTATATTATAAAGTCACTGAATGTCAAATTAAATATGAATAAAATAGCTAATAAAAAAGGACCATCTTATGTACTAATGTCTAATGAAAGAAAAAAAGGAAAATTAATCTACAAATCAATTTTAGCAGATGAATTAAAAGGGATACGAAGTGATATGTTATTATACATATGAAGTACAATTTACAGTAAAACAAGATATAAAAACATTTCAAAGACCAAAAGAATATTAGAAAGACAGTCTGCAGAAAAATTTAGCATTTTGATTCATTGTTCTGACACAGCACGATTCTTCCAACTCCATAAATAATGCAGATTCAGAAAGAACTGAATACTGATGCATTTACCTACCAATAACTACTTTTGTATGCTGTATGTTTCACAAAATGCATTATATGTTATGTATGCTTGTACTTGGAAAAAGAAAAGCTTTTTCAATTTCTGAATGTAGAGATTAAAATAAAAAGATCTGTAAATATTTTCTGAAAAAGATGTAAAGACTTCACATAGAAGACACCTGTTTCCTGTTTCTTAAACAACTGCATCCAAAATATTAAAATTTATCCAAAAAAATCCAAAAAGATACACAAAACTGTAGACACTGTGAACCTCTTCATGTAAGCAAATCCAGATAGGCAGACTTGTGAGTTAGTCTTACTCACATCAGTTTGGTTTCATGTGAGTTGAAGCGCTACCCACAGTAACAATGCTTTCCTGACTAACTGCTTTTCCTCACTAATAAAATTCTGTTTGCTTCATAATATATTCTAACATGTCAGGAAAAATAAAGCTATAAATAAGTCTGGGTTTTGTTTCCCAAACTAGACATCACTGTGACATGACTCAGTGGAAAATGAGATGGTTAGCTGAATCATAGTACGCATTTCAGTGCATTTAACTATGGCTCTGAAAGCAAGATCATACAGATAGAGAACTTCAGTAACTCCCCTGCAATAGCTCTGAAGAGCCTCTGAAAGGGATAGCTGCCAGGATCCTTATCCCAGCAGCTACACTTAGTAGAGCCAAACTCTGCTGCTTTTTCTCCCTGCTAAGCCAGTGTTGTTGAAACAGTGAACACGTGGTGACTTTCAAACAGGAAAGTGTTGCTGGATGTTTTGTTGCCTTGCAAAACAGTTCCTTCCTAGTTATGTCTTTTCCAGATTAAAAACGCTTATCTTGTAGGAAAGCTATGCCATTCCTCTCATTGTGCTACACATCTTTGTTTCTCTTAAATCTACTACACATCAGTACTTGGAGAAAAGTGACAAGCAGGACTCTAGTCACAGAACTTATGAGAGTTTGTGCCTGTTGTCTAGCTCTTTAAAAGATATATACTAAGTTTTTATTTACATTAACTTTTCCGTATTATATCACTGCAAAGCCTGATTTCTAATCCCTACCATGTTAAACTGCATTAATTGTTACTCTTCGTATAGCAATATAGACCATAGCAAAACAGAACTAAAAGGAGAACATGAATGTGTAGCGAATACTACCTAAAATATTAATGAGAGTTTACACCTTGAGGAGTGTTATCAATCCACCTTATCTAGAATATTCCTTATTGTTTGTAAAAAAAATGTTACGGTTATTAAAATCAAGCCAAATGAAAACTATGTAAACATAAAAATAAAACTGCCATTACCCGTAACTGAGATTTTTCTCCAAATATATAGAGGGCTGCTTGACGTCTCAAAAGCTGACTTTGCAAAAAAGTGCTACTGTAGGAAGTGGTATTATCTTTCCCAGCAAGTCTTGCACCAACATCAATGAATGGAGTCTGAGTGTTGATAAATCGGTTGCTTGAACGAAGACTGGCCCATACACCTTCATTAAGACAAAAATATTTTAAAATCTCTTTCTATAAGGCAGTGGGGATGCTAATTATTAAGGCATATCCAACAACATAATTTAGAAAGTACAGTGTTTAAATATGTCACTCATATTCCTCACAGGATACAATGAACAACATGTACACAAAAGAAATCATCCAAAAAATTGCCACAATCATCCCACTGTACTGTCATTCTAATCAAATAGTGCTTTCTACTGTAGAGAAAATGATAAGTGATAACACAAATCAGTTAGCAAGAAATTATCATACATTTAATTACATGAAAATGAAATTGCTGGGTGCTGTTCTTTTCAGAAGTACGGACAAAAAATTCCCCTATTTCCTTGTCAAAGGAATATTATTTCAGATGTATGACCAGTAAGAATATTATGTAATCACGTCCCTCAAAAATGGAAATACTATTGCTTAAAATACCCTTTTTCCTCGAATACGTGTTTCTTTCACCCTACACAATTTAATAACAAGCTCTGTGACCTATTATAATGGAAAACAAATATAAAATGATCAATTCAAATATTACACTTCAGGATAAAGTATTCCATATTTGCTCTTCAATTAGAGTGATTAAAATGTAGAATGCCACGGTTTTAAATTTTCATTTTTCCCTGTCTAATGGTTAACTAAAAATAGAAATGAATTTAAGGAAGTAGCTATTTTAATCATGTTATTCCCAACTATATTCTAGCAGATGTGATTACAGTACAGTTGTCTGAGCAGAGAGAAGGATGCCTACCTAAATGATCACAGTTTTACAGTTTTATTCTGGCATCAAGATCACTATTACTCCGGCAGCAGGGCATAGTATAGAAATCTCACAGCTAGCAACAGTATGACCTTGAGTATACGTAAGGAACAGTGCAGTGGGACACGGAACCACAGGCTTGCATCTGAAAGCAGCACAGCTGCATTTGAATGGCATTACGTTAACCTAGTAAGTTCAGCCTCTCAACATTTTAGTTTGCATACTGTTGCTGATGCAGCTACATGATTACTTCCAGAGGAGGGAATTCCTACAATACACAGATACGCTCTGATCTGATTTTTGTGACCTGAACTTCGGATAAAGTAGTAATAGACCAGACTGTTAAGGCCTTCTTAGCCCCAGAAGAAGAGATTAGTAGGTATTTTCTGGATTTTTGGACATGCAAAAGCAGTCACACATAATATATGTGAAAGGTACTTCATTTTAAGAATAATTCTATACAGTAATCCTGTACAGTTTAGTTTGTCTGCCTGTCTGGCTCCCCGTCTTAGATGTGATCAAATGAACAGGAGTAAACTAAGGATGGCTGGCTAGAAAGTTATGAATTGGTTAATAGTTCCAATAGTTCCTAAACAGTTCCAATCTCAGGGACATCCAGTTTTATAAAACACCTCACTTAGCAGTGTGTTTACTGCAAAGTTTTGTTTCAGTGGGCTAAAACAATCAATAGAATCACACTAATTTATCACACTAATGGAATTCACAGCAAGCATTTAATAAAAGAATGAAGGTCCTGTTCATTTGGTTTGAAAAAAATGTTAGTTCCAATACAGTCAACTGTTCCCCTAAGATGATGCATACAAAACCACTCTATCTTATCAGTCACACTTTCTAACATTCTACCAATGCCAGTAACGCAACAAAAACACCAAAACTAGATATAAATACATGTAGATGAACGTATTTACCACTGATGGACACCTGTTTTCTAACTTTACCTAGTATCTTATTTTCTGTTAGCAGCATCTAGCTTTCATTATTTGGCATGCATTGTATTTTGTAAGTTCCTAATCTGGCACAATCGGTTTTCCCCTGGTCACGAACATTACCAGTAATTTTGGAAAGGAAGTTCATTGACTGAGTAACAATATTTGTTAATTGTTCTACTTAAGCAGTAGGAGCACTAAACACTTTTTTGCCACTTGAATTTTTTGTTGCTTGAAGTTTTGGCAGAGAAAAATATTCTTCCGAAACAACTTAAAAATTGTACATGTTTCTTTGCATGAGATCATAGTATTATTAAGGCATAATATGGTGAAGTGTGGGGTTATTAACTGTCATTTCATCATACACTCAATATCCAAAAGAAACCAAAAACCCATAACATAACAAAACCACAACCTAAAAACATAGTGAACCTAAAAACCCTCAAAATTTGGTAATGCTTTTAGAGTTAAGGCTTTGTGACAGCACAGCTTTAGCATATATTAAAATATAGTAGTGGTTATGGAGACAGTAAATAAGAATGTGCTTTCAGGACACAGAATACAGTACCTTGATGGACTCTTGCCTTAGTTGCTGATTTGGAATTGGAATGAGTGAAACATTTATCTCTGTACCCAAGCACTGGCAGATAAATAGTAAAGACAGAAGGAGGAGGAATGGAATGCACATTGCAGCAAGGCACATTGCAGCAAGACACATTGCAGGAGAAAAGAAAAGGGTTACTTATTAATTTCCAAAGATCTAGTACATACTGGATTTCTTTACAGTACATCATATATCAGACAGTACAAATCTTAGCCATCACAAGACAAAACATCAATCAAGATAGAAAACCAATATAAAGTGGGAAGGAAGTATCCATTTATCAAAAAGGAGTAATTTTCATTACAACTGCAATAGTTTTAAACACATAATACAGCTATCAGGTGGTTTTCTAATAATCTATAATACCAAAGGATACTTAATGATTACATCATTCAGCTGAATCCTTTATTGAAAGCTTCTCACCAGCTGAAAACTAGCTTAATTAAAAATCCCACACTGCAGTGCACTTTTCAAGAACTGTTTTAGTCTATTGTAAGTAGGTAACTTAATGGATCTTAAAATCAAATTGGAATGTAAGATGTTAGTTCTACATACCTACACAAATTTTTAAAGGACTGTGTAAGACCATATGACTTAGAGAACTTCTAAAATCTATCACACAAAAAAAATCCCCCCCACATCCCTTGCATAAGTACTCATTTTCAGTGGGAATCTTATCAGAGCATACAAATATATTTTTGGCTCCAAAGCCACATCTACACAATCAACTTATTTTTATATGTCTTCTATTGCAACATATTCAAAGTTAATGTATGCTACTTTTAAAATAAACGAGTCTATATTTATTCATTATAAATATTCTAGTATTTTCCAGCAGCAGCAAATCATATAGAGAAAGCATTTTAGTCTATTAATTACACATCAGTGGCAGGTAGCAATTGCTGTTCTTTAGAACCACACTATTCTTAAATAGTAATGTAAGAAAAGGTATACATTTTTGAGTAAACTTACTATTTTTATGAAGGACATTAACCAACTTATTGTCCCAAAAAAAGCACAAAAATGAAAATACACCAAATATTTGGAAGTATTTGGCAAATACTTGCAATCAGAAATAAATGTTTTCTAGGTGAATACTTTGCTACAGTGTTCCAGATGTAGTTAAAAAAAAGTACCTAGCACAAATATTGTTGAATATTTAGAACAACGATGATTTTAAAAGTTGGAATTGCCATTCAAGCACTGGCACATATTTTTCAGTTTAAATTTTAAAGGATGCATATTAAAAATGAATAGTGTCTGGCACAAAAGAATAGAAAATGTCATTTTCAATTTGTGTATCCAAGCTGAACCTGGCTTAAGCTCTGTACACGTAACAATAAAATAAGGAAAGAAAGCATAACCTAGAATTCTAATGTACAAGAATGATGAAATTGTACTTTCTACAGTGTAGTGCATAATTCAGTTATGAAATGGATCTTGCAAACTGTTTGCTGTGATAAAGTAACTAGCTCATCACACTGCTTTTATTTTGTTTTTGTTTTGTTTTTTATTTGGTGATGGGTATTTGGTGGCATTTTTTTGTTTGCTTTTTGAGTTATTCTGAGGAATGCGAAGAGGAATCACTTTAGTCTGTCTGAATAAAATATGTTTGTTCCTGTAACTTCACAAGCACGATGTAACTAACTTGCAAAAGCAGCAAAAATCCTTGTGATAACAGACCATGTGAATTCACTTATTTGAGAACAACAATTTTAGGTTTAATATATATTTTGTACTTTAGAGTTTCTTCTCAAAGAATTCTGTTAGCTAATCTAAAAAAACTCCTCATGTTTGCTTCTTTACAGGAAGATATTTCCTTTCCCTTTTCTCTCTTGTCAACTTCTCACCCTCATAAGGGCTCCCACTGTTCTTGTCAAACGCTCCTATGTTTCAGCAAAGTACTCCTGCTGAACTGTGAACAGAGTGTAGATACTGGTCTGTATTCACATTCTTCAGATATATACAGCAGGTGTGGTATTAGTCCAGCAAGATACAAGCTAACTTTCCTGCCCTTTTCCTGATCACTGTTGAAATCTAGCCAAGAGACAAAGTCCAACAAAACACATCTTTGACTTAATATTCTGACTTGAGACTCCTTTTCCTTCCCTGAGTAGCTCACCATATCACATTTACCACAAACTCTAATCCCAGAAATAAGTAATTTCAGTAATCCTTTCAGTTAACCAGCAAGCTTTCCTTTTTTTATTCAGGGCATCTTCATGGCTCAATTGCTGTTGGCACTTCGTCCCAACATGAGGAAATAGAAAACAACCAAACATCTGCTGTCGGCTACCCAGCACTTTCACTATTTCATTACTGAGACAACCAGTGCACAGTCACCAATTCATCTAACAATTCCAGACAATACTAAACACCTCTTTGGTTCCCAGGCATTTTGCCTATCCGATTACTACGTCTCTGTTTTTTCACCTCCATGTACTCTAGTAGCATCATAAAGAAAAAAAAAAGCAACTTCTACATATGTAAAAATACTTCTTTAGTAGCCTTCAGCTCTAACAAATATATAATGTATTTAGGGAATTCACCACACTAATTTAGGCACCTAAGTGCACAGAGAAGATCATAATAATACCATCAGTCTGAAAAAGCAGCTGGAAATCACAGGAGTTTCCTGTAAAAATGACACCTTCCCAAAGAAGGCACAGCCATGCAACTCCTTCCTTTACCTAAAGTTAAATTGTTTAGATTATTTGTAACTTGATGAAGTGTCAGCTAATCTTCAGCCAAATGTCAGGCTGCTACAAATTACAGAACTGTAGATTCTGAAGTCCATTCAATTACAATGCAAAATATGTGTTTTTAGGCCACACATTTCAAGCAAATTAAAAATATGGATGAATCACAAGGTATTTAAAAATATAATTCCTGAGTGCTTATTTTTCCACTAATTTCCATCATGAAATAAGCTTTATTTCAATGGTAAGTGAAGGACTAAAACAGAAATTAGATACTTAGATTATGTTATGGATTGAGGCTAATCTGTAATTTCTGTTTTGTCGTTTCATAATGTAACAAATTTGTAAGCAGTGTAATTACTTTTTATTTCACTAACATTTTGTTATCACTTATTATTTCAAATAACAAAGGTGCTTAGACTTCGAGCTAGTCTTACTAACCTCCTCGAGTAAAGCTATTGGATAGATTTACATCCAAATGTCCTGGCACTACCTGCTTAAACACAGTAGACAATCTTGAAGCCCTCCTTTCAGTGCCTAAAGTCAGCCAAAAAAAAGAATAGAAGATTAAAAACACTACAGTGTTACTCAGACTAAGACTTAACATAAATGATGAAAATACTTTTTTCCACTCTTAACACAGATAATTCTTGTCAATTTTGTACTTCTGATACATTTTTTTAAGACAGATGTATACATTGGCAACAGAATGAAGATGTTAGATACAACCAAGCAATCAACACATTTTATAATAAATGAAGCAAAGCATCCACACTTTGGAAACAGTGTTATTTAAGAAGAAAAGCCACTGTTTGGGTATATTATGCCAATTTCCACCAAGGCAAGACAGACACAATTTCAAGTTGCATTCTTCTCTTTTTAAGAATTTAGGGATACTTTCACATAAACCTTATCAAGTTTCATCACATAATAATTGAAATAAAATATTTACCTAAATAATGTCTTTTGAAATAGTTTTCATTGCAAGGAAAGTTCTATGCAGAAATGGCATTAAAATACTATTGTAAGTATGTAACATTTGAAAATCCCTATATGCCTTCCCCATTGCCACTGTAGTACATTTGTACATGTAGTACATTTCATGTAGAATCCGACACTGCCACCTCTTATTTTCTAATTATATGAAATAGAGTAGCATTCCACAGTCTCTACATGGTGGCAGCCTCTTATTGTATAGAATTTTCAAGATGTTTAGTTTGTTATATAGCACATTAAAGTGTATCTTTGTCTTACGTTATATAATGTAATCGTTTCATTTGATAACATAAAAAACCCAACCCAATAATTTGGAAAATTCTCACATCTTGGTATTCTGAAGGACTGAGGCTGAGAATCACTTACTTTGAGATTAAGAATATGGAAAAATACTTTGGGGAAGCTTAAAAGCATCCTTTACATGCAGAGAACACATTCACTAAAACGAAGAGTGAATAAACTACCTGGAAAGTATAGCAACAAAAAAAAAAACCAACAGAATTCATATTGGACAAATTGAACTAACGTCAAATCCAAGAAGACTCCCTTCTCTCTTTTCAACTTAACCACATAAAAACACTACACAGAACAAATTTACCTGGTGATAGAGCAATTGTTGGTCTAACAGTGAGAGTATTACTGCCATTCATTTTGCAGTGGACGGATATCACATTCAGTAAGGCTTGAAGGTATTTTTCCTGTTCTATACTGCTTGAAGATTCTAAAGAAGCAGGAGCTAAATAGAATCACAGGAAAAATGGAATGTATTAAAATACACATAAATTTATAAATACACATAACAGAAAAAGAAAAAGCTTACTATGTAAACAGTTCATTGAAAATTTCATGGTTTATTTGTTGTATGTTCAAAAAGCCATTTCTTTGATAACAAAGAATGCCCAGATGTTCATCACCTGGCTGTAGAGCACACCCAGCAACGTTCTCTTGCATTCCACTTCACAAAGCTAAGCTTCTAAAACAGGCTGCTACCCTGTGGTAACCATTTAAAACATTCATCATTCAGCAGTGGTCAATAAAAATAGAACGAAGATAATGTAGTTTTTTCTTCACTCTCAGAATGAAAAGCAACATTTGTATGTTTGTGATACAGCACAGCAAATGTCAGCCTTAAACAAAAAGTGTAGAGAACAGGCAGAACAGTTTTTCAACAAAAAAAAGTTAAAATCATACTCAATCAGTAAAGGCAGGTTATTTAACTACAAGTGAAGGTTCCTTGAGATTTGTTGCCTACCCACTCAAAGTATACTTATATCAAAAGACAACATTGTTTATGCCATCTGCTGCTGCATTAGAGACATCAGTGGACACAACCCTCACCTCTTTCAGGCAACCAACTCCCTGGATCTAACATCCTTAATGGAGGAGAGAGAGAAAAGAAGACAGACAGCGCGTGTACACCTGGATAACACATGTCAGTGAACCTCCAGTTATGAAAAGCAAAATTCCTGTTCCCCAGTGACAGTTTACCCGCTCCTTCACCAGTAGGTAGCTTCAGGAAGTATCTTCTCAGATGCTTAGGTAGCCAGTGGGAGAGGGGCTGCACTGTTTTAAGAATTATAATTCATTTTATGGAAACCTCTGAATAATCCTTGACATGCATGGAATTTCAGATGATTCCTCTACAGATTTCAAAAGCTGAAATGTTCTCCAGCTCTCACTGATATTGACTGAGCTACTGGGAACACTGAGAAGGACCATTTCAGAGAGAGAAGTGGCTGCAAAAGACTGGATGAAAGCAAAGCTAGAGAGGACACAGACAGAGATCAAAAACAGAGAGTGAGAAAAAAAAAGCATGATAAGAAAAAGTATGATTTTCTGAGAAAGTAGTGCAAGATAGACAGATGCCCACTTAAGGCTAGGAAGGTAAGAAACAAAGAGCAAAACACAAAATCAATGTAAGAACAACAACAATGAAAAGAGTTTTAAATGTGTGTTAGGAAATCAGGTTATCATTAGAGGAAACGTTCTTAACATGGAGAAAACACCATTTGTGTCCAGGTGCAAGTACTTGAAGGAAGGGAAGGAGATGAACATCAGGTCCTGGACCGTACTATGACTGTGAAGACAAAAAATATTACAGTCTCAAGGTGACAGGTTTTTTTCATCTAGACTTGCTATAGGACAAAAATGTACCTTGATCACAAAAGCCTGAGTTTGGAACCAGAGATGAAAAAGAGATTCAGAGAACCCAATTGAGCACATTTCCACAAGCCACAATTACTGTAACTTACAGTTTTCTCCAATAACGCTCCAATCACATTCTACACTGGAGACTGTTATGTAACAAGTTGGAAGTGGTAAAAGAAGTTTCAAGATAGATTTAAATAGTATAAAAATGTATCTAAATCTAAATAGTATCTTTCAATAGTATCAGTCAGTTGGAAGATTTCACAGAGGAAAAACACCTGGGGGTGTTGGTCAGCAGTCAGCTGAACATGAGCCAGCAGTGTGCCCAGGTGGCCAAGAAAGCCAATGGCATCCTGGCTTGTATCAGAAATAGTGTTGCCAGCAGGAGCATGGAAGTGATTGCCCTCCTCTATTCAGCTTCAGCAAGGCTGCACCTAAAGTACTGTGTTCAGTTTTGGGCCCCTCACTAAAACACATCGAGGCCATAGAGTGTGTCCAGAAAAGGACAATGAAGCTGCTGAAGGGTCTGGAGGTGTTACAGAAATGTGAAAATGTGATACTAAGGAATTCAGTTTAGTGGGCAACACTGATGGTAGGTGGATGGTTGAACTAGATGATCTTGGAGGTCTTTTTCAACCTTAATGATTCTATGTTTGTATGAAATTGGTAGTACAACTAGGAAGTGAGTAGAAAATGCACATGTAGGAAACATTATGCAGCTGCTGTCTGACAAAGTAGAAAGAGTCTGAGGAGAAACATTTTTGCTTCTAATTTTAAGCAAGGTGTGCACATCCCCAAGCTTAATCGAATAAATAAAAGGAAATGAAATGTCTAAACCAAGGGATGATGTCCTTACCAATTCCACTTGCGAAGGTTTATTTGTGAAGACTACTGTGTGCTTATCAATAAAGAGACTTGAGAGACAAATAGTTTGATTTATACAAAACTGTCGCAGAACTGGGCAGATATGTGAGTTAAGATTCAGGATAATAATGTTCGTATGACAGATTATAGATGGAAAATTTGCCCTTCAACCACACCACCAATCATCCCCTCATGCAGGGCTTAAAGCAGAAAGCCCTTATGTGCACAAGTAAACAGGCATTCCCATACAATGACTGTTCTTTTAAGTGCTATGTCATATGTGGAGTATGGATTTAAACAAAAGATGAAGATGGTGATCCAGTAAGTAACTTCAAGAAACCAGGGTATGAAATGCACTCCTTACTAATGCAATAAAATTGCCTCAGCTGTTACCATCATGTGCACTAGCTGCCTGCTTGTAGGCTGCTCCATCTTTATCTTAGAACAGGTCCATAATCTGGCTTGTATCAAGAAAGCTGTTCTCTTAAACAGTGTTTCTACATACAACTAACATAAGTGGTCGTCCTACATAGCAGAAGACCAACACTTGGTATTCAGATGTAGAATGTCATACTTGGAACTACAGCGCTCTGCAAATTAATACCCGAAACAGGTAAAGTGAAATTCAGAAACCAATCTCCATGTTTAAAGGAACTTTTGAAAAGACCAGTATATTCTCTACTCTATATTCAGACATCTGTTAATAATTCTAATAATTTCTTATTTCACCAAGCTTCAACTTCATTAAAAATAGAATAAGTACCCTATAAACATTTTTTGTTATCCTCACAGTAACTTCCTGAAGAGTCTCCATAACACTACACATTTTAAAGGAAGCGAAAACTAATATCTGACATATCAGACACAGTTAGTGTCAAACAGACTGTTTCCTAACATACTACCAGAAATATGACAGTGACAACGCCAATATAAAAAACTATGTAAAATTAAAAAGAAAAAACTGCAAAAGCAACAAGATTACACATAAGAAATGCATTAAAAGAGTCTGTGATCTTATTTTGGAAGACTCTTATACACTCATGCACACAGGAATTTAAGCTACTACAGAGAACATGAAAGTATTTCCCTTTATATAATTTGCAAACTACCTCTGCAAAATTACTGCAATTGAATCAATTTATACTAGGTTATAGATGGCTGGTATAGATAGATAGATAGATAGATAGATAGATAGATAGATAGATAGATAGATAGATAGATAGATAGATAGATAGATAGATATTTTACCTAAGACAATCAGTAAGGAACCATCTGATAAGGCCAGCATTTAAATTATCATGCTTCAGATTCACATCTAAAGCCTATGGAGCAACTGGCAATGCTCAAGTTTGGCAACTGCTATTTTAACTATTGGCAGTACTTCACTGGCTCATTTTAAGAATCTTTTCAAGAAAAGAAAGTATTATATAAAACTCAATATATTCCCTTCCTCTTCCAACTAAAATACATTCACGCAGACCAGAAAAGAGATGCACCAAATCAAAACTGTATTACTGAGCGTTCAGACTAGTGATTCAGAAGTTAACATTAACAGCCAGTCAAGATATTGACTGCAGCAAAAAAATGATTTTCTAGAAATATCTCTGAGATTTTGAGATTTTTAAGGTGAATTTGACATACACACAAAAAAACATATAGCTAAATATTGTGTCAGACAATATTCTTTAATAAAAATGATGATTTCACAAAGATATTCTGTGAAACAAAACATCACCTGAAGGACTTTGTAAATTAAGGTATCTTCTGCTGTGAGTCTTCAATCTACTTTTATCCAACCTGCACTTATTTGCATAGTGTGCTTGTTAAGTTTTTGAAAAATTCCCTACGGCAAACTATACAAATACATCACAAATTCACTATTGGCATGAAATTAAATCCCAAGAAACTATCAGCGTAAGACATAGAAATCCAGGCAGTCACAAGAAATGTCCTACACATTGCAGGTGAATGATGAAAGTTGACTAATGTCCTTTCCAAAAGTAATTTTGCCCCAATATGTTATATTCTTCTGAAAATTTAACTAGTCTGACAAATATTTAATTAATACAAAGATCCCAAGGAGAATCTTTCAGATCTATGCTTTACAAAAGAAAGATAAAAATCAATATTACACTGAAAGAAATCAGAAAATTTAATGGATAATGTTTGCTCTAGTATTTTATATAATTAATAATTAAAAGTGACTACATACACTCATTAGATCAACCAGTGTAAAGAATAAAGATAAATGAAGGCAAATACAGAATTATTAGAAAATAAGATACTTTATTCTCTGAGACACTGCATCTGGCAGGTGGCAGCTCTTACTGAAGACTTTCTGGTTTATATATAAACTTTGTTCAGATTAGTTCAACTGACATTTTTGAACAACCTTCATACTATTCAGGGTCTGATTCTTCACACTCATCAATTATACTGAACTATTACAATATCAGAAAACCATCTACATCCTGGGACTTCTGATTAAACCATCTCTCTGATTTCCTCCAGAAAGTATTTATAAACTAATATATATATACATATACATGTTTTATAAACTAATATATACATACACACACATGTTTTTTAGTTTAGGAATATATATATAAATAAAACCTGGCTGCATCAGCTTACCTGTAGTATGTGTGTTTTGGGATTTGAAGAGGCCAACAACACCTTTTCCATGGAAGCCCCCAGATCTAAGTAGAAGAGAACTGTTTTTTATGTTTTTCCAACACACAACTGGTAGGCGATTGTGACGGTAACAGCGAGCGACCCTCTGCAAACTGCTGTCTTGAACAGACTGAGGTACTACCAGAAGCCCAGGATAACTGCATTAACAGGTGAAAAAAAAAATAGAACAACAATTAAATTCACTCTCAAATTTGTAAACAATGAAAAAAAAATCCTAAAATTACAGGCTGAATGTATGTAGACTGCTCCAAAAGTAATGCCTCCTATATTTCTATGGAAACTACAACAGATATAAAGCGCACATTTAACACTATTTGACAGAGCAAATTCTCAGCTACAAAGCACCTTTTTTCAACATAGTCACCACCATTACCTATGCATTTTCACCAGCCAAAAACAACAGCCTGTGTAACAGTCTGGACCAGCGTACATGACCCACTGTCACTGTCGTTACTGCTGAAACACACCACCTACCACTTCACTGTGCTCACATCATCTTTATTTCAAAATGCTTGTCTGAACTGCTAAACTTACCTTCTGCAAAGTGAATACATTCTGTTCAGTGCAGTTATTCTTAAGTATTCCATTTTTGAGCGAGAAGTATTACTACTGATGGTCCCTAGTCCCAAACGTTGATAGTCTCTGAAACAGGCTCTTTCTACTAATTGCTCCATTGTGGACTTCTCCGATGCTTTTAGGGTACCACTTGTGTGCAGTTCACTGTCATCTGAAACTAAAGTTAAAAATCTTTGAGTTTGCTATTGTGAAGGTCAGCAGTTACAAAAAACAATGTTATTTTCTGAACTTATTATTAGTTTGTCTTATTGTTAGTGATCAATGAAAAGCACTAATAAATATAAACTACAGTTTACAGAAGTTATAAGCAACAAAATAATACTTCAGTCAAGAAACTTCATCTCACAGTCACCCACTGCCCTAGCGGTCGACATGGCTGACACCTCTCTCATGTTAAAATCCCAGAAAAAGGTTTCTTGTACAATCATTTGAATGGAACTGAGGCAATATTGCTTGCACTAGTGTATTTATTCAAACCAAGTCAAACTTGCAACTGCTGTACAAAGATGCACATGAGACAGAATAATTAAAAATGAGCACAATTCATGAAACATCCAAGATAAAATGGATCTCTTAATTCTTTTAAAGCATCTTCAAAAGATGTAACAATCTTTTTAAAGCTTGGTTCAAATTAAAAATATTTCTGTCATGAGTAGGTGAACATTGGCTTCTTAATGCTTCATTTTCAAACACCAACTTTCTTCAGCCATGCACATCAGTTTCATTTTCTGAAGCAGAAAAACCTTTAATCATGAGATGGAAACTGTCACAAGTTTGAACTACACTGAAATTCAAGTCAAGCACGGTCTTTGTACAAAATCTGCCTTCTGCCTGTTATCAACACTTCACTATTTCCAAATACCGAAAGCAGATTTACTGTTTGCAGTACCTATCAGTTGCTACCATTTCATCTTAAGCATTAAAGTATGCGCATACGAGAGGAAGTATTTCTTTAAGAATTTGGCACTGAGAAGTATATAAAGATTTAAATTGTAAACAGGACTTTATAAAATTTAAAATGAAAATTACATTTGAAAACTAAAATTAAGACACAGAACTTAACTGTCAGTAGATAACATTCAGAATTTGCAGAAGTACATTTTAGATATGTCTGCTTTTTGTGCACATTAGCATAAAAGCTACATTAATAATTTTAATGCCCTTGTGGTGCATCATACAAAAATAATTATTCCCCTATTTGAGCTAAATAATGAATAGTTGAATGCTATGGTTATCTCCTCTTTTTCTATATTTTCATATTTGTCCTGAAGAAGAGGAAGAAAGAAGTTACAAAGTATGTAAAACTACAAAATTCACTAAGAGAAAGAAATTAAACAAGATTTGGAAATAATTTTCTTTTAGGGAATACAGAAGCTTGGTATTTAACAGCTTTGAATGCTATAACTGTCTTAGATAAGATGAGGGTGCATTTTTCAAATTTTTTTTTCCCTAAATGCACTTTTCTCTCATGAAAGCAGGTAGACTGGAGATCACAATTTGCAAATCATTTCCCTGTAGGTGTAAAAAGCAAGAGATTATAAGAGCTCATATCAATATTGTTAACTTGAAAAGGGAAAATACTGTTCTATCTCAAGTTCTAAATGCCTTCTGTTTCCATTTGATTTTGAAAACATGAGGAAGAGACCTTCTGTTCTACTCTTCTTGAGATATGACTGCTTGTATAAGCATGTTTTACAGATGGCCTCCTGTTTTCTGGAATATATCACTATGATCACCCATAGCAAATCGATTTTAGTAACAGTGTCATTCAAAACTCTCTGAAAATATAAAAATTAGGAGGCAACTGAGGGGGAAAAAATCCCAGGTGTTCATTAAGAACAACTTTTATCTAGAGTACTGTGTCCAATTCCGGAAATGAAACTGATGATATACGTGGACCAGTTAAAGACAACCTAGAGAAGAGAGATGAAGATACTCAAAACTCTATAAAGAGTAATAAGTCTGACTGAAAAGAACTACAGATAATATCCAGAAAAGAAAAGAGAAACGAAACATTAGAATATTCCATAAAATACATTAAAAATTGCAATTCAAATTAAGGGTGTCATCCCTTTTATATGTACAAGGTAACAGAATAAAAAGTGAAGGATATAAAATGTGGCAAGGAGAAGTCCAGGTCAGAACATCAGGAAATTGTTTGCTTTCCTCCAGCACTAAGAATGGCTAACACATCAGAATAAATGGCCTAGAGTTGTGGAATCTTCATCTTTGAAAGCTAAGAAAAAGTAACCATTTATGAAGAACACAACGTATGTTGCTCCTGTCTTGGATCAGAGATGGAGTAGATGATCTCCTGAAGCTCCTTCCACCCCCATTTTTAATGCTTCTTTTTACAAGACAATGCATCACCTGCCGCAGATAGTTCTGTTTGTTTCATTGTTGGTATAGCTGCATAATTCCCTAAACTTCAGTTTTTAAGACTTGCAAACAAACAGTAATTTGCAGCAATCAGTACAAAACAGTACAAAATTGCAGTGACTAAATCGCAGTTTTTCTATGGCTATTAGTACTCTGTCTGAAATGAGGAGTACTACAGCTCAGATGTCAGTGCAGTATGGAGAGAAAAGCAAGCTGTCAGACTTTAATCACCTAACACATACCGGGTCACAACATCTGGAAAGCAGCAGGTAGGAAGCCTCTCAATTTATCTTTTTGTATTTTTGTCAGGGGAGGGAAAAAAGTGACTGTCACTAATATTTATGTGCTCACAGAAGAATATAGTTGTTTTGTATACAGACAATGCAGAAACTCTTAGGATTTCTTCATTGTCATGAGAAGTACGAACATACAGGCTTGATTATGCTTGGTCTCTCTGAGAGATGGACACAAAATCACACCCAGGACAGGCTCAGCTTGCAGAATTCCTTCTGAGCTGAAGATTCTGCAACATTAGAACACATACTAACTCAGCACTTAAGGAAGAGGCTGGAAATTCAATTAAGAACGTAACTTTTCAGCTGTGTAAAGATATTCTGTATTTTGTAATCTTTTTTTTTTCTGTCTTTTTTCCACCATATTTATCTGGAATGAATAAAGAGGAACAGTATTTTTCAGCTTTCCTGGAATGGCCCTTTTCTCTTTGGGAGAGAACAGAGAACGCGCAGTAATACAGTTCGGTGTCAGAGAACTTTTATTTATCTGCACATAAATCACATAAGTCACCTAGCTCACTGACTAAATATCCAGAAGGCAAATTTGGTTTTTTTGATGTTTTGAAGAAATTATTAGTGTTTCATAAACACTTCATTATTGGAAATGCTACTTTTTTTTTTTAAAAAAAAAAGAAAGAATGGTATGACAAAACAATACCTGTTAATGTACAGGAGAATCTGGTTCCCTCTAGTGGATTATTATAAATTAGCACTGGTCCAGATAAGGATATACTGACAGCAGCACATGGTAGGAAAAGAAGTATTTGGAAGAAAGTCAAACTCCACACCATTACACTCCACAAAGTGTCCAAATCAGTTTCTAACTTCTCTCCCCAATTCCTTTCAACCAAAGTTTGGAAAGATGGTATTTTCAGCAATAATGTCTTCTGCTGTCTTCAGAAATCACTCGTCACTTCCACATACACAAAATTTGCCTATAATACTTGCTGTTTCTTGAACCTCACCAATTACTGCTTTCTCACTGCAGACAAAGCAGTCAGGCTTTCTAAAGATATTACATGAAAATAGTTTGATAATTAGAAAAAAAGCCTCTTTTGCTTTATCATTGAATGAAACTGGCTTCCTCTTTTACCCTATATGTTTGGTCATCACAAACGAAAACATTTAATCAATGCACTATTTGAAACCTTTCTCTTTCCTGTCTAGGAAGACTGCAATTTCTTCTTGAAGACACTACTCACCTAACATACTGAAATTGAAGCATGACAGGATAGACATATTAACTAAAATGGAAATTCTTTTACTATTACCAGATACATCATCATCTTCATTCCAGCCCGGACGGTTCCCTCTTTCTTCCATTATTGTGCCCGTTTTCTTCTTTAACAAATACTGGCGACCAATTGTCATCTTCCCAGCACGTTTTGCTCCTTTCACAATGCTTTTTGAGAAGGTACTATAAATTCATAGCAAAAAAAAAAAAAAAAAAAGGAAGTATTTTAAAAGACAGATATAGTTCTTTTCTCAATAGCAAGTACAGATTTTTATGATGAACTTCCTTACTCAAAGAAAACACATTTCTATTTCTCATTTTACATCAAAATTAAAACTATCAGAAAAATGACTTCCACTTCCCATACTAATTTTTAAATGCCATTTTTATTACTTTGAGAGAAATTTATGCCTATTACATACAGTACAGTGAATAGGCAGCCATAATATTTCTTTAGGTATTCGTATTTTGCTAGCAATGTAACAAATCTATGAAGCTGACAGAGTGAAGGCAAGAAAGACAGAAATTACCTTAAAGTTTTAAGATTCCTTGACTAGCTTGGGATTCTACTTCTCTGTGTCAACAATGCAATAATCAACATAGAATCACTGAAAGTACCACTTTCAGGGGTACTTTACAATGATCAGTCTTGTCTAGTAAAAATTAATGCACAATGTAAAATTTAAGAGAGGACCCAAAGCTGAAACTCTAGATGATCACAGAACACTAGGACAACTACATAGACTCTACTAAAGGTAAAATGAATTCTAGTCTACATTAGGTAACTAACTGATAATTTAATACAGAAGAACTTTGTTTTTATGTTGGCATAGTTCACATAATTGAATATGTTATTAATATTGCATGTATTCAAAAATTTAATGAGACACATGTTCAAAAATGCTGCAGCAATAAGTTTGGATAAATAATACATTCTTATACCCACATTTATTCCATATCAACCTACCTTTTATTTAGTAAACATTAAAAGACAGAGAATATTGTTTTATCAGTTCTCAGGAAAGGAAAACTAACTAGATGTTCTGGAGTTCTGAAAATCTGTCCAATTATTCAAGGAATTTGACTGGAAGTAAACAAGAACATCAGTGATAGAAGAAGAGGGATAACTATACCGGAATGAAGTGTTCTTTTCTTTTTGCTTTGGTAAAATTATCTGTGGTGCTGTTTGTCCAGCTGCAAATGCAAAAGTGCTGAAGATAGACTGAGGATAGCGGAACTTCATTAGCTGTTTCTTAAATATTTCCACCACTTCAGGACTTACTTCTTCATCAAATGCTACTTTAATTAACTGCATATTAAAGACAGGGCATGTTAGGAACTTAAAAAATAAATAAATTTCCAGGACTAAAGAAATTAAAGATTCTAAAACATACTAGCAAAATCCTCATACTTAGGCAGTACAGTGCACATCAGAAAATACAAATATATGTATGTAAGTACATCTTATCAGTATATCTGATTTTGAGGGATATTATACAGCTCGTTCATTCTTATACTTGCTTTTAGTATTGATGTTGTAATACTGTTGTAGTATTTTCACCATGAAGCATCTGGGATTCTCATAATACCAAACACAAATTATTTTGGGTAATCTAAGTGGATGTATTGGCACTACAATGTCCACAACAAAACAAACAGTTAAAGTGCTAGTCACATGGGATAGCTCAGGTCAGAAATATTTTACCAGATTTGCTATACACAGGGAAGTAAAATTGGTAATGTACTCTAATCAAGGTAATGAATTCAGCATTCACATATCATAACCGTTGTACTTCCACTATTTAGTGATTCCATTTTTTGCCTCACCTCGAAAAGCATGAAAACAGCTAGTAATAAAGCATAACAGTGAAATCTGGTCCTTGGAAAGTAACTAATCCCATGCTACTCAACACTGATCTATCTATCCCATTAAAAATGCTTTTTAAAAAGTTATTTAAATACACATATATATATCTCCATCATCCTCAGTCAAAAGGATGAGAGTCTGCTCTGTGGTGAAAAGGAACTAAAAAAAAAACAGAGAGAAAATTGGGAATCTGGAAGATGGCCTGAAAGAATATGGAAAAAGCAAACAAAGAAATATCCTAGAGCTTTATTTTTGACTGCATACCTATGCACGTTTTGACTGTCTTGTTTGTCATCTAGAAGGTGGATTTCCCCATGTTTTTTTGTTTTTTGTTTTTTGTTTTAATTTCACTTTTTCTGTTCTGTAATTATTTTCCAAATGACTAATAACTCTGTTGTTCAAAGACTTCCTTGAAAGGAGTGCTTGAACCTTCAGGGATTACACTGATACAAAGTTTCAAATACATTAAACAGCATAACTGCAGCCAAAACACTCTGAAATTCCTAATTAATAAACAAAGACGGGGCTTGCTATTTCATATTGTATTGAACACTAGCTGTTAGAAAAGGAACAGAAGTAAACTGTTTGCTGATAGTTTCTGTTTTCATAACCTAACACAAAACTATGCTAAACAAAAGCAGGGATGATGTTTGAGCAGAATCCAACACTAAAAGCATTGAGCTATGCCTGCATTTAGCACATCATTGAAGTATGCTAACTATCCTGGTAAAAAAAATTCTGGAAAATAGAAGTTCTCAGTCCAATCAAAAGTCCACAAGAACAACTTTTTTTGAGTTGTTTTACTTTTTTGTATTCCTAGTCTTAATGCTTTTGAACACAATATTGAAGGATAATTAAATAATGTTTGCTTTCTAAGGAACTAGTAAAATGACAATATATTTCATTTTCAAATGTTGAAAAGAGACTGTTCTCAATGAAAACATGGCTCTACAGTTATCTAACCTGAGAATATATTTCACGTCTTAAGCTCTGAAGTCTGTTTTCAGTCTGTGATATAAAATCCTTTGTCTTCAACTTTTGATCTTTTAGGATTTGACCACAGATTACTACAAATAGGAAACATTCAGGGAACGCTTAAGAAAATTAATAACTCCTTGTTCTTACAAGTCCATCTCTGTCAACTGCCCCACAATAGATGATTCCAAAAATTCTGAATGCGTTAAAGGGGCTTCTACAGACAGGAGAATACCTCAATCTGTGCAAAAGTCAAGATGTTTCCCATAGAAGCCCATTGGTTCTGGCTACCGATGGCTACATTAAAGATTTATGGAAGGGCAGATTCCATATGAGATGTACTATGACCCTCTGTTATGGATTGTTCCAGAAAGCTAGTAAAGTGAGAAGTCTTGAAAGGCAACACGTATATTTGCCATATTCTTTCTTTGTAGCTGGTGAAGAGAGAATATGTATTACCACTCGCCTGCCTGGCCTCTGAATATATCCAAAATATCTGAAGAAGATACTTTGGACTCAAAATAGCCCTCTACTGAATCCACAGCAGAAAGGGGAGGAAAGGAGAGAAAGAAATCAAATATGAAAACAGTAACACTGTTTCAAATGAGACAAAAAAAAAAGAAAAAAAAAAAAAGAGAGTTTCTATGAGAGGACTACACCTTCCCTACTGACTTTACAGAGCAGGATGCTGAACTCTTCACAAATATCAGGACAAAGCGCTGCTCACAAGTATTTTGAACTGGTTACCTCACATAAATTTCACAAAACTTCCTTTTACCTGAAAGGTAGCTGAAGTGATCTGCAATCCTTCCTGCATACTTTGCTGCAGCTGGTTTTGTATAGTGATTTTCTTCTCCTTTGTAACAGATGCAATAGGAAAGCTCCGGATCACTGTCTGCTCTCCCACTGAGAACCACAGAATTATAATATTTATAGATACTTGTTTGATCACAGAACCAGATCTGTTTTGGTCACATTGTACTCCTAACAGACAGGAATTATGATACACAAAGCAATAGGAAAATACCAGTACATAATTATTTCACACGAAATACTTGAAAAGTTGATAAATCCCCAAGTATTACCTATAATCTGAAACATTTTTTTTTTCTGCTTAACTTCAGTTTGGATGGTTGGAAAAATATTCTCTGAGTTTTACTGTGTGTTGGAAATACACCCCAAAAACCTAGTTTGGAAAGGGGTCAAAAAACAGTTCCAAACTTAATTCCTCCTTAATTCATCTTATAAACAATGAAAGTTATATACTGACTTCTTTACAAACAACCATAACCTTTGAAAGATAAATTTATATTTCCGACAGACAATTTAATTTGCTTAATGGCAGATGTCAAAAGATAAAAAAAATTACCATTTAAAACATATTGAAAGCAATGCTTAATAGTTTTAAGGAGATTACGAACTTATGATTTTTTTTGTTTGTTTTACACACTTCCAGCAGTGGAAAAAAAACCTGCTGAATGAAAAGAAGTAGTGGAAGTCACAGACCACAGACAGTACATATGCTGTCTTATCCAAAGAAATAAATTCTAGTTAGGTTAAATGCAAAATGAAAATAAAACATTGTCGTATCTAGTGTAAAAAAACTGTAATAAAAGATCATCCCAATACGATCACCATGAAAAATTACTCTCAGAGGTAGATGCGTTTTGATGCTGATGCTTAAAAAGATGGACAGGTCAGCTCAAAGTTTTATCTATCCAAAGAGCCACAGTTATATCACTGTTGAGTTTTTCTTACCCAGCTGATCATGAGGAGTGCCTTTAAATATAATTCTGTAGGTAGTAAGGAACAAAGCTCCTTCAGCAGGGAGGATGTGAGGACCTCCAAGCAGTCCTCCTGTAGCCTCCTCTCTGCCATCAGGATCCAGCAGCACACGGAGACCTTCACAAACAAACTCTTCTCCTGGCAGTAAAGTTGGTCGTAGAATTTTGGGCTGATGCAAATAAAATAGTGTAAGTATAATAGGGATACCAGTGTTATACCTCAGCCTAGATATATTTCGTGTAAAAAGATTCAAAACAAAATTCTTATGAGACTAATTCCAAAGACGGGAGATGGATTTTGGACTCAACTAAGAGAAATGGGTCTCAAAAACAGCGGGTATGTGACAGCTTGTTTATGATCAAAAAATTTGGCTCTAATAGTTTTGTAAGTTCATATTTCATGAGACCAAAGCCAAGCACTTTATTTATCACTGGTGGAATTTTCTTACAATGTTTTGATGTTTCCTCCTAACATTATGAAGAGGAAAATAATAAAAAGAAAGATGACTAAACTGTATGATTCTAATATTTTTAAAGAATACAAATGTTTCATAATACTTGCCTTCTGTATTGGTGGAAGCCTTCTACTCTCACGATGGACAGCCTCCAGAGTCTCTATGTGCATTGCTACAATGCCTGGAAACCAGTAATACCACAAATGAAGTCTGGCATAATATGAAAGAAAAAGTTGCAATCTAATTGGAAATTCGATATCCCAAAATCCTCAAATTTAACCATCAAGGAAATAGTTAGTTGAAATTCAACAGCGATTATAGATTAAAAACAAAAAAAAATCTGATCTTCTATGTCTACATAAATTAACTAAAACGTGTATTTCTTTCATCAGAAAAAAAAAAAAAAAAAGGAAAAATGAAAGACTACAAAAGCACATGTTCATTACAATTCTTACCTGGTATCATGCAATGAAGACCCTTGATGTGATCCTGTGTAACTCCGCTCTCTGTGCAAACCTTGTCGATAAATCTGGTGATGAAGCGTACAACTGCATTTGCAACATCGTTGTTCTCAGAGTCCTCAAAACCACTTTCTGTGTCATAACTCTCTGCAACACTGCCTGCAATACTGTGGACATAAAAAAAAGAAATTTCAAATGTGAAAAATTCAGCTGGTGAAGCATATATGATACCTGGGTAGGACACGCCTAAGTGGCATCTTTTTCTGAAGACACGCTGGTACCATAAATTACACTGTATTCCCTCTACCATTAACAATGTCAGAACTGCATGACAACATAGGAGATATTTTCCTCCATGAATCTATTGCAACACAGTCAATAAGCGGAAAAAAAAGCATCAGTTGCCTAGAAGTAAGCTTTGCGTCTTCATCATAGAGCTACGTAGGTTATTTACAATCCATGATAAAATAGAAGCAGATAGTTTGGTTATATACACAAAGATAAATCAAATGAATATTGCTGCTGGAGAATAAAGCATTCAAAAGCAAAAAAAATCTCAGTTTTTGTTGCATCAGATAGAAAATACAAGCAACTCAGTGGGAGATGTACTTCAAACATCTGAAAACACTCCCCATAAACAGTAGTAGGGGCCAAATCCATACACTGTAACGTACGCCACAATCTATACACTGATCAGATCCTAATGCCTAATTTTAGAAGTGCTTTGTCAGCATAAAAAGTAGTCACAGGAAATTGGATATAATAGGCTATGGGAGCCTATTTACACACATCAGAGGCCTCATACAGTGTTCTACAATTTTATCAAATGTGAATTTTGATTGATTATAGTAGATAATGAAGACAATAAATAGAGAGGAAAGAAGTCTTGCTACGAAATCCTGATTTGTGTGCAGAGTAAAGTAATTCTCTTTATACTCATCCTGCCTCCTTAGTAATCAAATATTTATCCCAGCGGTATAGCCATCTATAGCATGTCTTTCTTACTTGAAGCTGCAGCAGCACAGAAACTGTGTTCTTAAGGATGTTGTAAATACGTTTTCTTCAGTTTAGGTGTTTGTATTCAACAGTTACGTTACGAGACTAAAATTCTTACTGAACCAATAACATTCTTATGTTCTCTTAAGTGGCAGTAAATTAGTCCAGATTCAGTTTTACCATTTGAGAGGAATCGTGTTAGATCTCCACTCCCCTTAATCAACTATCTTGAAATAATTAGCTTGAAGAAAAGATACTGAAATAATCTGGCATTTAGAGTAAGTCCTGCAAACTAATACATTTTCAAAAATAGTGTCCCATAATGGCAGATTACCAGTGTGTACCCACCTGTTTGTGACAATACTGTTACTTCCACTCTCCCAGTCACCAGTAGCTGATGCTCTCAATAACTTGTTCTTACTTGTATCAAGTGGTACTAGCAGGTAGACCATGAGGTTAGCAAAATGAATTGCCTGACTGAAAACTGTACTTTCCTCGTTCTGGACTAGCTCCTGTTGAGTTTGTTTATTAAGAGTTGGCCACAATCGCAACTGCTCTGCAGCCAGATCCATTGCTGTCTTATCGTGGTCTGGACCTACAGAATTTTTCTCCTAGAAGACAAAAAAATGCACACTAAGTTATGACTCAAGAACAATGTTTAGTCAAAACAATGTTCAGTCAAAACTTTTTTTTTAAATTAAATTGTTTATTTAATTTCTTCCATTATTTAATTATATATTTATTTAAAAAGAAAGTAGCTGTATGCAGTAGGGTTTAAGAAGAGTATAATTATAGCAACTTGAAGGATTGAAGGTAGCTAATGGAAATGCACAACTAGCATAGCATAATGTGAATGTGTCTAACTCAATAACATCATCTCTTTCTAGATTTTGTATGCTACACAATCTTTTATGCTTCTTCAGAGTAGTTTATTAATTTTAATATAACTGCTCTCATTCATTTTTCTACTTAGTACCCATAACAATAAACATTACTTGATCCATATGATATTCTCCAAATTTTGAGGATGTTCAGGTGAGGCAAGCTTTTATATAAACAGTTTCCAGATCAGCTGAAATGTTCCTGCCTTTGCATGTTTGAGACCAATTCTAGCATTTGCTTAGTGCAAACCAGGTAGACATCAGGTAGCCAAATTACAGTGCAGCTTGACAAAATTAGAATTAAAAAATCTGGCAGCTGAGACTAATGACATAACACCCACTGTTAAATTATTAAAGAATGCACATGTTTTTTCTTTATACTAAGTAAAGTTCAGCTAATTTAACAGACAAACACGTGAGAGAGTTTAAGAAAATGGTTTTAAAAAAAGCAGACAATGCCAATCAACAGACACCGGCCTAGGGTTTGGTAACAATCTAACACAAGACACTGAAACTACTGCTGCCTTAAGTTGTTGATGTAACAGAACTGTTGCTAGTTGTCACACTATTAGAAGTTACTATTCTCAGGAAAAATCTACACCGTTAAGCATGGAAAAAATGATACAAAAAGTGGTGCTACATAAAAATCCTAAAAGACAACAAGGGGAGATTTAGATGTTTGCACAGTAGCAAAATGAAGCATCTTCAGAAAATTATGTGCAAACAACATATTTACATTAAAGTTGATATTCTAAAAGTGAAATATTTATTTTCAGAAGACTATATGTCTATGCTTAGACATTTTCTTCATCCACATTAAGACTTTCATAGGTTTAACTGGGACATCAACTAATAGTACAGCTTTTTATGCCTTGATATTTAATATATTCTCCTACCTTTTGTCTTGGTTGTACTGCATGGTTGTCTTCTTTGGCTGTAAGGTAGAGGGAACGAACTTGATTTTGCACATTGCTATAAAAGGTGGTTTCCCAAAACTGTTGGTTAGTCCAGATCGGATGGTCTTGAACACATGTGTAAGCAAACTGACTAACTCCCGGTGCTAATTTCTGAAAGAAAAAAAGGGCAAGATAGACAAAATACTCCAATTATTTCATTTTGTTTAATGTCTATGACATGAGTATTGAAAAATTCATCAAATCAGTTGTACACAATGAAACATGTAGCACATTTCATCTTTTGTACTGTAATATAAGAAAGAGAAATTATCTCCACTTTTGTGCCCTTGAAGAAACTAATGTACAGGAAGCTTGTATATAAACCTAATGCATGGTATTGCTTTCTTGATTCACAGTAGAAAAATGAGACTCCGGGGGGAAAATTATGTGATGATAATACAGAACACAATTCTAATACAAAGTATTTTCCGTATCAGTAAACTACAGCATTGTAGTCCTACACCAAATAAATATTAAAACATATGAAAATTGTTTATCATTTTATCTAAAAGTCAGAACTACAGCAATGAAACTTAGAAGTGTTCATGGCAACTGAGTCCTTCCAATAAGGCTATATTTGTTGCAACAGCAAACGATCAGATAAATCGTTAACTGCCACACTGTATGACACAAATTCAGCTCCTGAAAGAGTACTAAGGGGAGATGTTCCTGAAGTCACAGGTATCTGGATCCCGATGCTAAGGTGTCAAAAAAAAAAACAGGATTGGTACAGTATCAATACTCAGTACGAACACATCCTTTTTTCAAGTAGGTCTGTTTAACTAAGTGGCACTAGTCTTCCAGCAAGTTGCTTAATATTATTGACAACCACATACAAGGAGAGGAAATTTATTTCAAGGACTCCAGTTAAGAAGAATGTAATCTTAAACAGCATGTTCTTACTTTCAGACGAAGTCCACATAATTAAGTTGTATACTGCGCATAGCAACGAAGCATGTAATCTAAATATCTGCTTCTTTCTAAAGTGGAACTGAAGAATTTAGTACATTACTGGACATTTAATTTCTCTCTCCCCATATACTACACATACCAAAATGTACACTAGAAGTAGAACTGACTTTAATGTTCACATTGTAAAACAATTTATTCTAGAGCATAAATACAACTTCATTTCACATTTATAGTTGTACAATTGTACCATCAGCCACTACATACACTCCTTCTTAGTAAGCACTAGGAACACTCAGGTGGAAGGCTAGAAAATTGTTACTGAAAATTTCAGAGTCTGGTTTACAGATTTCTGGTTTTGCAATTCTTTGAACTGTGTTTTCCACGCTATGCTCTTCCAAGTACAACATGAACTGAAAGTCCTGATTGTGTGCCATTTATTCATTCCCTATTGAAGACAAGGTCCTTTGAAATGGTATGTCTGAAGAAATGATTTGTAACACGCTACTAAAATCTAGCCAACTGAAATATCTTCTTGGAAGTAATCAACAAAAACTGATAAATATAAATTTTATTTCATCAAGCACAATTTCATCAAAATTCCATGATAACTTCTTAAAAAAACTGCCTATGCGGATGATGCAAATTACATTAAATTTGATTTTTGTTATTCCATACAGGCGGAAACATAAGATAATTGTTTAAACTGGGCTCCCAAGTTTCAGTTGTGATGCAGATTATGGTAGCTCACAGGAAATGGTATCTGATGGCATAGTAATAGCTCCCAGCTTTGAAGTAGCTGTAAATCACAGAACAGAACAGCTCAGATAGTCTCCTGATCACAGTGTGGTTGAGATTGGAAGGGATCTCTGGAGTTTGTCTGGTCCAGCCCCCTGCTTAAGTAGGGCCACACAGAGCAGGATGCCCAGGCCCACATCCAGGTGGCTTTTGAAGATCTCTAGCAGTGGAGACTCCACAACCTCTCTGGGCAACCTGTGCAGAGCCCTGTCACCACCAACTCCTGCAGTACAGAAGTGTTCCACACTGTTCAGAGAGAACCTCCTGTCTTCCAGTTTGTGCCCGCTGCCTTTTGTTCTGGCACCGGGAACCACCAAAAAGAGTCTGGCTCCATCCTTTTTGTACCCTCTCTACAGGTATTTACACACATTGATGAGATCCATCATCTCCCCCTACACACTCTGAGCTTCCTTGTCTCCAGACTAAACAGCCACACCTCTCGCAGCCCTCCCCCACGCATGAGATGCTCCAGCCCTTTCACCATCTTTGTGGCCCTTCACTGGACTCTCTCCAGTAGTTTCCCATCTCTTCTCAGACTGAGGAGCCCAGAACTGAACACAGTACTCCAAGCCTGGCCTTACTGGGTCTCAAAGTTTTAATGGAAGTTTAAAGTTGTAACTGTAGGTCCATATGAAGTGATCCAGAAATAAAAATGAAGCAAATTATTTTCATGTAGGTATGAATATGACAGAAAAGCTGAGGGGTTTTTAGACGCTCCTCCTTCACTTGTGATTTAAAACCACTAACAGCCATGTATGAATCACAGTTTTTGAAGGACAGAGATTTATGTTCAAGTACACTGATGTAAATCAGTACTGACAGTTAACTTCTAGAGAACATAAAAATAGTCTGTTTACAAAAGGATGAAAGAAAATCCATTAAAAAGCTAAACTGTCATAAATAATATGATGATGAGAAGGATCTCATCACCTGCTGAAAGTGTTGAAACAAATGGCAAAACCCAGAAGTAGCCAGAGCACTGAATCAAAGTCAGCTCAGCTCTGCCAATTATTTTGGGCAGAACTGCTTTGGATTTTCACCATGTTTCCATTAATTTATTTGTGAAAAAGCAGTATGAAAACCAACCTTAAGAAGTGCATGGCTGCTCCTAGGCAGTCAAAATCCCTGCATTAAAATATTCTTGGTACACACAGAGGCATTCTATGAAGCTCTAAGTGTGTATAATACTCTCTACTCTGAGAGTGCTTAGTCAGCCGAGAATGGAAACTACTCTAATACGTCAAATGTGCCCCAATGTTTACTGCTGCATTGAAATAAATATTCACACGACTTCTCTGATTAAAGTAAGACAGAATTTCACAGCTTTTCATTGGACAGCTGAGCTATACTGACATATTTTCTTTCTCCCTATCCTAATAATTAATTTCTGCCAGACAGGATGAAAGTATGAGGCAGCAGCAAAAAGATTTCCTACTTATAAGAGAGAATTTAAGGACTTAAGCTTAAAAAACTTTTCAGAAGAAATTAAAAAAAAGAAATAGTTCCGAAGAGAGAAAGTCCATTATCTAAAACTGTCTGTGTAATGACCAAAATGAGCACTGAGGTGTAAGTTGTAATAGCACTCAGAAAATGAGTTATATTCTGCAAAGTACACTGACTTTTCTCAAAAGACTAAAGGCACTTCAAGAACAACAAAAAAAGCCCACTCCTACCCACCACACTATATATGAAACAAATGTCACCCACATCAAAATAATGAATTACATCCTGCAGTCTGAGAAAACACAAAGTAGATTTGGGACTTTTCTATGTGTGACTATATGCAATTTCCTGCCATCAGGCATTATATCTGCATTACTTCCACAAGGAAGATAGTAACTGCCTAGATATTTTTCTCCATTTCCTGGCACTGGATACTTCTGGTTCGGAAAATGATACTTGCAGAGCTCTCAGAAAAACTGTGAGGTGCAGGTGCCCCAACAGCTTCTTTATGACATTACACTAATTAGATTGTCTGTTTCTGGAAAAAAGAAAAAAGCATGCTTTACACTGACAATAACTCATCCATCACCATCCGCTACATCACAAAAGCTTAAAGAAGACAGCGAGTTTATTCTAGCAAAGCAAAGGACTGAGTTCTTCATTACAGAATTGGAAAAAGTGTTAAAAAATGAGAAGAGTGAAAAACAGAATATGAATATACCTGCTCTTTTCTCACAGGTATTACCTATGATTTCACTGCCTATCTCTTGAAGGAACAAACTTAAGAGCACTGTATTTCCAGAACACCGACCTTCAGAAGTAAACTCCACTTCTGTCTCCAGTTTGTATTCTGGGCTATCGTTTCAGATATTTTTTATGAGAAAAGGAAGGAAGAGAGGGAAGGAGCTTGCTGCTGAATGCAAATACAAGTTTCCTCCTCTGCTTCTCAAGGAACCAGTGCACTACAGTTTATCTGCTTGACTTCAGAGAGGAAGCTACTGCAACACCTATGAAATCATGAGCCAATCTTCTGTGAATACCAAAGGATTGCACAGCACTCTCTATGCTGGGTTGTATTCTTCCTGGAAATCTGCAAGTATAAGCTTACAGATCATGCAGGATATACCAAGACAGCTACTTGGAGCTGTTTATGCAGACGTTCAGTCCATTACCAATCATCCCATACCATGAATAGGTACTACTTACTGCGGGCAACACACTCTCTCTCCTCAACATGACATAAACAAGTTCTGCATACAAACATATTCTACAACTCAGACTGGTATTCACATGTCTGCTGTACTCACACAGACACCTGATTAATTCCAAAGACTTCTAACAAGCCCAGAGTACCACACTACATAGACTGACTGCAGGAGTGAAGCTTATCTATATATTAACTTTGCATACAACACTGCATCACACCATGCATGTATTGATATTCAATGCGGCATACAAACATTGAAGCAAAAATAATTGTACTTAATTATGTCTTCAAGGCTGACTGAGTGCTACATGAGTAATGTTAAAAAATATATATATATATAAATTCAATAAATGGTTTTCCTACTGGGTCTAAAATACAAATTTTTATTAAAATTATATTAAAAATATTATACTAAAATGCGGGAAAAGGTTACAAAAGCAAAATAAATAATTTTTTTTAATTAAAATTTTTTTTTTGCTTTTTTACTAACTTGGGAAACAAGGACATAAAACGTTAGATCAAGTATCTTCTGCAGTTCTCCAGTCTCAGAAACATTCTGCCACATCTCCTACTTTCAGCAAGTCCCCAGGCAGGACTGTATGCTGATTAATTTCTATTTTAAATTACATGTGAGCAGCAAGTGATTCCTTAGACTACTAATCTACTATAAAGAAAGTCCAATTCACTTATAGCTCAGCGCTACGTAATCACATGTGGGCACACTGAACCAGCAGAGGGCAATAGAATTCTAGAATTTTGCAAAATTGGGATGTAATTCTGGATGAAGTTTTACTTATTGCATACGTTTTCTGGCAAAAGTGACTTAAACATCTAAATAGATACTGTCTTTAACCAGAAGCTGCTAAAGATCATGTATAATTTACTATATATTACTTAAAGCCATACAGAGTATTCTCAAAATATCTATATAGATATATCAAGACAGACAGATGTATGCTAATACCAAGGTACATGTAAAACTAAATAATACACAGTAACATACTTATTTCTCCAAGGAGATAACAGTAAGATTTACAAAGTTCTGTTACATAGAGATCACACAAGGTAAATTAAAATCATCTGAAAGGATGGATGTTCAGAAGGCGCAAAAAAAACCCCAAACCAAACAAACAAAAACCAACCAACCAAATCATTTCAGAATTTCACAGTTCTAAGTAGGGTAGGATTCCAAGCAAATAATACGCTGAGTCGTTTTCTAAGCCAACAGAGGACATATCACATTATTTCTTTTCTTAATTCTGATTTTGTAACAGAGATTACGATGATTTTGTTCAACAAGGTTTAGTTCTATTACATAAATGACAGATTTCACAAATTCACAGCCGCAGCATTGAATCAATCTTAAGAGTTTTTCAAATTATGACAGAGCTTTTTGAAATTGTTTAAAATTTCACCATAGTCCTTTGGCATCAGGTGACTCAGCAGCTAGTACGCATCCATGTGACTGCATTTATCACCCTGGGAAATCCCAAATCCTCTCACCAAAGAATCTGAGTTGTTGATGCCCTGACATGAAACTTAAAGCCCAATTAATAGAGCATCCAGTAATACTGAAAGGGGGAATAAAGTAATCAATTTTAAATCCATTTGGCCACATCCACTTTAAATCGTTGATGAGATATCTAGTATAGAAAATTCACAACAAAATAGGCAACATACATAAATTTAAAAAAATCCATCTCCCTCACAACCTGTAAGCATTTGCTGTTTTCTGGAAATATAAAATACTACTATTCCAACCATGACAAATAATTATGCCCCAATGAAACTGATCTCACTAAAACTAAGGAATTGTATTTTCATGTAGAAATGTATGCTCCATTCTTCTGGATGTTAGTGACAGAGAACTGAAATGGAACTTACAGATATGGAATAAGAATGGGACTCAGTTACTTCAGATTAATGTTCCTTTAAGATCAGAAGCTTTAATGGAGATTTTAATTAAACTACCAAAAATTCTTCCGTGGTGAAAATTCTAAATGAAGAAATATTTATATAAGGCTATAATACCTCCTGGAATTAACAAGAATGTAAAGGGATGTGCTATGACTAACACTGTTACAGGCAAACCAAATCAGAATTTCATGTCGTTGGTAGAAAAGGACTTCAGGTGGAATCAGGATCAATTATAAATTATGTAAGTCAATGCTTGTGACAACACAATGAAAAGGCTTCTGTTTGTTCTAAGAGATAGTGGATCGGTCCCCCATTAACAGAACTGAGCATTTACTGCAACATTTATCTTCACTTTTTATTTTATTTAGGGGAAGGGGAAGGAGTGGTTTTTTTGTATTTTTTTCTCTCTCTTTTTTTTTTTTTTTAGGGATTGAGAAAGCCTTTTTCATTTTATTGAGACCTGGGGAATCATACTATTATAAAATGTCTACGACAGTGCAGGAAGTTGTATTAAATTCTCCAGCAAGACTTTGGCCAAGATAACCAGCTCTACAAGCATATGGTCTCTGGCCATGATTTCAGTGAAGAATACAGTTTCACATCCAGTCCTGCAAGATCCTGATCTCCTTTTCTAAGCTATTTACCAGTAAGTATTAACAGTGAATAGCATTTTTCATTATAACTAGGTTTGGTAACAATATGTCTCTTTACTGAAAATTGATACTGAAGATCAAAGATTATTTTTGATCACAGAGGTTTGTTACAACTCATAATTTCTAGCCAGTTTCAGCCTCCTCTCTGCTGTCACTTCTAGACCTCCAAACTACCTCTGCAATTTTGGACCTGGCCAGCCAACTGTTGTAGACCAGAAATTATAGCTTGTGCAGCTGGGGTGAAACCTGACATCTCAGAAGGAAAATTCATTTGCACT
>JANHGO010000038.1:21456797-21478013 GCA_024606505.1 Aquila spilogaster
TCTGTTCTATTAAACTGTTCTTATCTCAACCCACAAGTTTTACTTCTTTTCCCGATTTTCTCCCCCATCCCACTGGGGGGACGGGGGGAGTGAGTGAGTGGCTGCGTGGTGCTTAGTTGCTGGCTGGGGTTAAACCACGACAAAGTGGTTGTTTGAAAAATCGTAAGAGCAACATCAAATTATAATGCTTTGCAGATAAATGTAAATTTTTGTTATTTTTTGTGTTGTTCTCTTTAATATGGGAAAAATGAAAGAAAAATACGTAAAATTGGAGAAAACATAACTTAGCTCTCTGTAACTTTGGAGACAATTAAAATGTGAATAAAAATACTGCCTTGATATTTACTTTAATATATTCTCCTACCTTTAGTCTCAACTGTACTGCATGGTTGTCATCTTTGGCTGTAAGGTAGAGGGAGCGAACTTGATTTTGCACGTTGCTATAAAAGGTTGTTTCCCAAAACTGTTGGTTAGTCCAGATAGGATGGTCTTGTACACAGGTGTAAGCAAACTGACTAACTCCAGGTGCTAATTTCTGAAAGCAAAAAATGTGCAAAATTGACAAATTAGTCTTATTATTTTGTATCCTTTAAAGGCTATGGCTTGAGTATTGAAATATATATATATAAAAACAGTTGTACAGACTGAAATATGCAATATATACCATCTTTTGAACTGCAATATAGGAAAGAGAAACTATCTCCAGTTCTGTGCCATTAAAGAAATTAACATACAGGAAGCTTCTGTACAAGTCTAATGCCAGTGCAAGGCATGGCTTTCTTGATTCATGGTAGAAAAATGAGACGTGAGAGGAAGAATTCTGTGATGATAGTACAGAACACATTCCTAATATAAAGTATTTTCTGTGCCAACAACATACAGTATTTTAAATAATCTAGACTTACAACATAGAAATCAGTATTCAAACATGAAAATTATTTCTCATTTTATTTGAAAGCCAGAACTACAGTAATGAAATTTAAAATAATTGTAAGTGGCAACTGAGTCCTTCCAATAAGCTGCATTTGTTGCAACAGCAGAAGATTAGATAAATTGTTCTCTTCATTGTTATCTACTACACTGTATGACTCAAATCCAGCTCCTGAAAGAGTACAAAATTGGGTGTTCTTTGAAGTCACAAGGGTCTGGACCCCCATAAGATCTCAAACCAACCCAGAATTATTACAGCATTACTCATGATGAATGCACCATTTTTTTCAAGTAAGTCTATTTAGCTATCACTAGTCTCCCCAGTGAGTTGTTTAATATTCTTGATAACCACATACAATGAAAGGAATTTATTTCAATGACCTGAATCATGAAGAATGAAATCTTACATCATACGTTCTTACTTTTTGAAAAAAAGAAGGCCACAAAAAAATTGTGTTGTATACTACATACAGCAAAGAAGCAGGTAATCTAAACATCTGCTTATGATTATTTCTGCAGTAGAACTGAAGAATAAAGTACATTACTGGGTGCCTCAATTAATGACTTTCACTGAGAATACTACCCATACCTGAAATATACACTGTATCTAGAAGTTATATTTTACTCCAATGATTATGTTGTAAACCACTTTCCTGTAGAGCATGAACACTACTCGATTTAATATTTATAATTGTACAATTGTACACAACAGCAAGTAAATATAATACTTCCCTAGCAGGCACCCAGGCATTCAAGTGGAAGGCTAGGAAATTACAACTGAAATTTTTAAAGTACGGTTTACAGATTTCTGGTTTTGCAATTCTTCGAACTGTGTTTTCCACACTATGCTCTTCCAAGTACATCATGAACTAAAAGTCTTGATCATGTGCCATGTATTCATTCCCTATCAAAGACAAGTTCCTTTGAAATGGTATGTTTGAGGAACGATATGTGACATGCTACTAAAATTTACCCAACTGAAATACCTTCTCACAATTAACCATAAAAAAGTGAGAAACATAGTTTTTATTTAATTATGCAGAATTTAATCAAAATTTCTTGGTAACCTGTTAAGAAATCTAAATATGTGGAAGATTCAAATTACATTAAATGTGACTTTGTTTATTCAATACAGATTGAAACAGAAGATAACTGGTTTGTTTAACAGATTCCCAAGTTTCAGCTGTGATGCAGTTTATGGTAGCTCACAGGAAATGATAACTGATCGCACAGTAATGGCTCCCATGCTTGATCTAGCTGTTAAATCACAGAACAGAACAGCTCAAACAGTGTCTAGTGATCTTTGTATTGACTGCTGGGCATCCCTTGAAAAAATCTCAGGCATACAAAATACACACTAACTCATGACTATGTCAAGCCTGTTAATTAGCAGGACAACTAAATGTATATGAAATTGAGTCTTTTAATTGTAAAAACTGAGAAAATATTAAAACAAAAAATATACAGGAAGACTAACTCTATCCTCCTGTAAAGCTACCTCCTTTACAGTAATCTTTATTCTTTAAGAGCTGTACACATTTCATATCTTTCACCATTGGTAGGTGTGTATACAGCTAGCTTAAAATGGCTTAATTTGTTTAGCTGTGGTAATTAACACAGGGCCACAGAATGGATCTGGCCCAATCACTCACCTAACTCAAAATCCAGATGCACAAAACTTATGTTACAGAGGAACGGGGATGACAGGTAAATCACAGAATATTAAAACGGACAACACATCTTTAGAGCAGTAGTTACTGCTAAAGCCATATCATCACTTTTACTTTGATTTATTCTTTATTTTTTTCACTGGCAGTAATTCCCAGTCACAATACAGCTTCAAAAAGGGAGTATGATGTGAGAAAAAGGAAAAAGGAAAAAGGGGAAAAGGAAGAGGAAAAAGGAAAAAGGGGAAAAGGAAAAAGGGAAAAAGGAAAAGGAAAATGTCTGTTCCAAGCCTAGCTAGTTGGTATAGTTAACTCATGCCAATATGTGTAGTGAATGCTACACAAAGGAGTGATTTGACTATCAACCTGTCCAGCTGTCTTTGATGCCTCAGCCCAAATCAGGTAATTGTGTAAACTAGGTAAAGAAGGGGTGATCTTTGGCACAAACCCAAAAGAAAGTTTAAACTCATAAGCCTGGGTGCATAGTAATAGTGTTACAGAAATAAAAATGAAACAAATTCTTTTCACATGGGGACAAACATGATAGGAAAGCTGAGGGGCTTTTAGATGCTCTTCCTGTGCTCATAATTTAAAATCATGAACAGCCATGTACAAAACACAGTTTTTAAATGATGGAGATATAACGACATAAATCAACACTGACAGTAACTCCTAGGCAAAGTAAAAATAGTTTGTTTACAAAAGGATGAAATAAAATCCATCAAAAAACTGAGCAATGATAAACGTTATCTTTCTCATCACCTGCAAGTGTTGAAACAAATGCCAAAAACCTGACAGTGGCCAGAGCACAGAATCAAAGTCAGGACTTGGAGTTCCAGGCTCAGCTCTGCCAGTTATTTTGGGCAAAATCACTTTGGATTCTCAGCTTGTTTTGGTTAGTTTGTTTGTAAAAATGCAATATGAATACCAACCTGAAGAAGCACACTGCTGCTCCTGTGCAGTCAAAATCCATGGACTAAAAATACTCTTGGTACAAATACAAGCATTCCATGAAGCTTGCAGTGTCTATATTCTCTACCCTGGGAGTGCTTAGTCAGCCCGTTTGACTAGAATGGAAACTAATCTAACACATCAAAAGGGCCTCAATATTTACTGTTGTATTCAAAAGAAGTTGCTCACAATTTCTCCAATTTAAATAAAACAGTAGTTCAGTGTTTTTCATCACACAATACTACATATGTAAACCAAAACTTCACCTATCTTTCCATAGGACAGCTTAACTGTACTGATATTTATGCTCTTTCTCCCTGTCCCGATAATTAATTTATGCCAGACAGAATGAATGTAGGAGGCAGCAAAAGAATTTCCTACTTATAAGGGAGTATTTCAGGGCTGACAGCTTAAAAAAGACCCCAGAAGAAAATAAAAATAGTTCTGAACTAATAAAGTCCTTATTCTAAAGCTGTCTGTATGATAGCTAAAACGAGCATTGACGTGTAAATTGTAATCACCAACAGGAAATGAGTTAACTTCTGCAAAGGACACCACGTTCTTTCAATAGACTAATGGCACTTAAAAAACCCCAGACACTCCCCTCCCAAATTACCTATGAAACAGACATTACCCATATCAAAATAATGAATTATATTCTACAGTTTGTGAAAACACAAGGTAGATTTGGGGCTTGCTATGTGTGACTATATGCAATTTCCTGAATTCAAGAATTATCTTCCCATTATTTCCACCTTACTGAGTGGCACTGGGTAATACCTGCCTAGAATTTTTTCTCTGTTACCTGACACTGGATACTTCAGATTCTGAAAATGATACTTGCAGCTCAGTAAAAAATGTGCACCACCTCCAAGACTCCCAAACTTACTGTGAGGTGCAGGTCCCCAAAGAGCTTCTCTATGACATTTTATTCTTTAGATTGCTTGTTTCCAGAAAAGAAAAGCATGCTTTGTGCTGATCACTCAACAGTCATTATCCTTTACACTGCAAAAGCTTAAAGAAGAAAGCAAGTTTATGCTAGCAAAGCAAAGGATCCAGTTATTGATTGTGAAGTTGGAAAAAGAGTTACAAAACAAAAAGAGTAAAAACCAGAATATAAATACAGCTGAGACTGTGCTTTTCTCACAGGATTTTGCTGCATGTCTCTTGGCTATGGAGGAAATGAAGGGGCAAACTCAACAGTACTCCATTTTTTAGAGAAATCCAGTTTACTTCAGAAGTAAACTGGATTTCTGTCTCCAACTTACATCCTGGGTTATTGGTTTGGGTATTTTTGGTGAGAAGAGGAAGGAAAAGAGGTGAGAAGGAGGTTGCTGCTGAATGAAAAGAATAGCTTCCTCAGCTCCTTGAGGAATCACTGTGCTATGGGTTATCTACTATTGCAACACCAGTGAAATTACCTACGGATCTTCTTTGCATACCAAAGGAGATCACAGGACTTCCTTTCCTGTATTGGTTAAGGTTCTCCCTGGAAGTCTGCAAGTTTAAGCTTGTAGATCATCCAGGAGATCATCCAGGACATAGTAACACTGGTACTTTAAAGGGTTACTCCCCATCTAGGAGCTGTTTATATAGACATTCAGTCAACTACCATCTATTGCATATCATGAATAGGTACCACTTACTGTAGGCAACATGCTGTCCCTCCCCAAGGCGATGTAAACCAAGTTCTGCATATGAACACATTCTATGAGCCAGTCCTGCATTCGGATCTATGCTGTGCCCACACAGATACCTGGTAAGTTCAAAAAGACTTTGAAGATGTCCCACAGGATCAGCCTACATAGACTGACCTCCAGGAGCGAGGCCTATCTATATGTTACTTGCAGACAACACTGCATCACACCAGGCATATATATCAATATTTATCACAGTATGCACATACTCAAACAAGTGTTAAGTGTATATGAATATGTTTTCAAGTCTAACTGAGTGCTGCATGGATAACATCAGTCAAAAAATTCAATTCAATAAATGGTTCTCCCATTTGGTCTAAAATATAAAATTATACCCACATGTATTGTACACACAAATGTGGGGAAAGGTTATAAAAGCAAAAAGTAAGAACTGTGAAGCTTCCATTATTATTTTTATTTTTAGTTTTGATTTTTACTGCCTTAGAAAAAAAAGACGAAATACTAAATCAAGCTTCTTCTCCACCTTCAGAAAACCTCAGCAACAAAAAAGAAAACAATTTACCACCTCTGAACAGGTGGCACCTTCCGAAAACCATCAAACAAGATTGGACTCAAGACTGATTTATATTTTAAAATACTTTAAAGTGTGAGTAGCAAAGTGGTTCATTACACTGTTTATCTACTATTATTTCACCAAGAAAAATAAAAGAAAGACCAATTCACATACAATTCAGCGCTACCAAATCACAGACAGGTACACCAAACCAGCAGAGGGCAATAGAATTCTAGAATTTTTCAAAATTGGGATGTAATTCTGGATGGAGCTTTATTTATTGTATACATTTTCTGGCAAAAGTGACTTAAACATCTAACTACTCATGATCTTTAATCCCAGATTCCTGAAGATCATGTATAATTTACTATACATTACTTAAAGCCATACAGAATATCTCAGATTTCTATATAGATGTATCAAGATAGATATATGCTAATACAAAGTTACACGTAACATTAAATAATGCACAATAACATACTTCTCCTTTTTCCGAAGTGATAACAAAAAGATTTACTAACTGCTGTTATACACAGAACACAGTAAGGAAACCAAAATAATCTAGAATGAAAGATGTTCAGAACCTGCAAAAAAGAAAGAAGACATTTTCACACCAGAACTTCACAGTTCTAAATAACGTTAAGTTCCAAGAAGTGGATAAGAAATATGCTGATTTTTCCCCTGTCTACAGTACATTATTTTTTTTTAAACTGATTTCATTATAGAGATTACCGTGACTCTATTCACCAAGGTTTAAATGCATTAGTGAAGTTACAGCTTTCACAGATTTTCAGTTGCAGTGTTGAATCCATCTGAAGAGTTTTTGAAATTGTAACACAGCTATTTTGAAAATCTTCTAAAATGTCACCATATTCCTTTGGCAGTATGTGGCTCAGCAGTGAGCATGCACCTGTGTGCCTGCATCGGAATGGTAGTATTGGCTCTACCCACAAAAATAACCCCCCAAGCAACAAAGTTGTTATCCAGGCCTACACTCAGAAACAAATAAACCCTGTAAATCTCACAAGTTTGTTTTTATTTATATTCAAATAGTGATTCTTAGAATTATTGATGATCTGATATGCAACTTAAAGCCCAGTTGATACAGCATCTAAGTAATCCCCAAAAGGGTAATAAAGTAATTCTTTGTAAGTTCTTCTGTCGCTTCATTCTAGTATTTCTTTAGTTACTATTTTCCTTCTCCTATGGCAACTTTCTCTGTCTTCAGTGGTAGAATTCTCTCTGAAGTTCTCTCAATATACAGTGTTCACTTATCCGAAGAAACTATTGAAACAATAGTCCTTAAGTAGTCCTCCAGAACAGGATGAGCAAAATAGTCAGAAAGATGTAAGGGTACAATACAGAATATAAATTGCAAATTAATGAAAAAAATTGTAACAGTAGTAGATCTCACCTTGGCAATACAAATTATATATACTACATGGTTCAGAACGTGAAAGAGAGAGGATGGGCAGAAACAGGAAGAGCAATATCATGAAGAATTCTGAAAGTAAGGATAAGAAACCTGAACTTATTGCACTCTGAGGTAAGTAATTTGAGAGATTAAATGAAGATCCAGGCTGACCAACAGGCAAGGAAAATGACTGTGGCGGTGCTGGATACAAGTGTGTTACAGAGCAGGACACTGTAAGGAACTCTTCTGCCAGATAGTAAGATCCTGATACACCATAAGCAGTGCATAAGGAAGAGGAGAGCTACAACGTCTGCCTAGTAAATTCTTCTTGGCAGGAGTGTTTTGAACTGATGACAAAGAGGTCATGTGGTATTCACAAGCTCAGAAAGCCAGGGATAAATTGGAGGAAGCAAAGAAGAGAATCTTAACAAGAATTTCAACTGTAGGAATTATTATGAAGGATAAAGAAGCAGCAAGTGGATAAAATGCAGGGATGTGGATAAAAGTAAGAGTAGCAGATACAAACTTCAATTATGGGCTCGAATCACTGGGAGAATAATAATGTGTATGAGTGAAGGGGAAAACCATAAGACAGGAAAGCATTTGTGACACCCCAATTCTTTGGCCACATCCAGTTTAAATTGTTGATGAGATATCTAGGATGGCAACATAGAAATTCACACAAATATATCAGCAACTTACCTCCTTTACCATCTGTAAGCATTTGCTCTCTTCTGGAAACACAAAATAATGCTGCTCCAATCATGACAGATAATAATGCTCCAATGAAACTGAATTCAGTAAAAGGAATTGTATTTTCATAATATTAAGAAAATTAAGTTCCATTCTACTGGAATAAGGACGTAGTCATCAGGAGGTGAAGTTGAACTTATAGATATGGAAAATGCATGGGACTCTGTTACTTCAGATTTACATTACTTCACTTTAAGGTCAGAAGCTTTACCAGAAATTTTAATTAAACTACCAGAAATTCCTTTATGGTGAAAATCCTAAATGAAGCAGTATTTCTGTAACACTGTAATCCCTCCTAGAAATAAAAACAATGTAGAGAGATGGGCTATAACTAAATTAAAATTGTTACAGTCAAACCAGAGTTCCATATCATTGCTAGAAAATGAGTTCAAGTGGAATCAGGAATAGTTACAAGTGATGTAATCCAATGCTTGTGGGAATACAATGGAAAGGTTTCTGTTTATTCTAGGAGATAGTGGATCAGTTCCTCAGTTACAGAACTAAACATTTACTACAACATTTATCTTTACTTCTTATTTCAATTTGGGGGGCGGGGGGGGGGAGGGGGTTGAGGGGGTTGTCTTTTTCTTTTCCTGACAAAGTACTTCCTCCCACAAACCACTAAGGAAAGGAATTGCAGATTGCAAAGTTCTCTTCAATGTTTCTCATGATGTTATCATTCTGGGAAAGCAAGCTTATTCAACAGAGCAAAGTTACTACAGTAATTAATTTCCAAAATTCCTTGTAAAGACACATGTTAAAAAATCCTCCAGTTAGTCTCTCCCACTGATGTGCTAAACTGTCATGTTATACTTTCCTGTTTTGTTTCTTCTAGATTTTTTTTTTCACCTAAAACCAGTTTTGGAAGTGAGATATGCTCTACCTGCAAAGATGTAAGATCTGTTCTACAGACATGTATTATGTATCCATTCAAAACCAAAGTACAATAATTAAAATCTTAAGTACCAAAGACGACATTTTGGCATCTGTGTTTGCAAGCGACACTGCAAAACCACTCAGTCGTAGCTAACAAGAATCCCAGATTCCTGTTTTAACTTTAAAAGTATGTTTGCTTTTACAAAAATAATTTACTGAACTATAATCTCTGTATGAAAGGAACTTTTAATGGATGTAGTAAAAACCCTTGACTGGGAGAGTGTTTGGAAATACTGACAGAACTTTGACCATCACCTTACTATTGTTTTCCATGACCCCACTGATATTCAGAAGCACCTGCCAAATAACATTATCCTCTCAAAATTCAGTAAAATACTGCTTTTGTGTCATGTCTATAAAAACTGCAGCCATAGTTAACCTACTGGGGGACAGAATCACCAACAATAATGATGACTAATACTGCTCCACACCTTCCTTGCAGTGCCTCAACCTGCCTGGCTTCAACTATTATTACTTATTTCAAATTCATATGGTAAGCTCTTGAGGATAAGGATCTTCATCTTTGTGTTCTTTTGTACGAAAGCAAGACCAGCAGTTCCAGTCCATACATAGGGCTCCTGGATTTTCCAGTAATACAGATAATGCTAATGTACACACTTGATAATACTGTAAAATACCCTTAATCAATCTTTTGCCTGTCTACTTCAGTATGTGCAAAATGAATAAGATCTCTGAATGATGAATTGTTAAACAAGATGATATATGGAAAAGCAATTTACATGTTAAATGAACTGAAGATTTTAAAATCTAGCTTATATTGTAAACATACTGCATGGTATTTTAAGTTACACTAGTGTCAGAAGACTAGGAACTGACCTCAACCTAAAGGATAAACATGTATTTTTTCCTTACAAAATATGAATTACCTAAAGGATTAACATCCAACCCTACCCCTGCAAAACAGGGCATATGTATCATCATGCCCTTTTATACTTTTCACCAACATTACCACTCACTTTCTCCTAACAAGCCAGACTGGTATCTGGGGTTGAAACATTACAATCTCTGCTGATATAAAGAAGCATTAGGGCTCTGAGAGTGAAAGAACAGCAAAATGCAATAATGAAAGCTAGTATGTGTTCTTTTGATACTTATTACTTCATTTGAAGTACTGCAGAAAAAGCTTTCTTCTCTCCTGTGTGATGTCCTTAAATTCACTGCTGTTTGTTTTAGAAGAGTTATGCAAAAAACAGGAACCACTTAAAGTCTGCCTACATATATTTTCTTTTGTGGTTCACCTTCTTCCATAGTATCCACTATATGATAGACGCATGTTCTTGCTGTTTTCTAAGCAGGCAACTTAACTTAAAGGATAAACATGTATTTTTTCCTTACAAAATATGAATTACCTAAAGGATTAACAAATACTTACTTAAATACTTAGTGTATTTCTACATTTAAGGGATTACCATTCTGAGAATGGATAAATAAGTATAGTATTAAAAATAATGTTATTTAATACAATTTCAGTCACAAAAACATTTCCATAGCCTAAGATAGTATCAGAACTGGCAGAATAGAGATACAAGAAGAAAATTAATGGAAGCAGACAAAACTTCTTGCCAAGACAATAAAGGAAGTCTTTCAGGATGGGCGTTTCCTAAATTAAAGCCAGCAATTCAAGACAATTTTAAAGTAGAAGTGATTTCATCCCAAGCACATCAGAGTAAGACTGAAATACTTAGAAGGAAATGTAGTAACTAGATGTGAGAATGAAAATATTTCAGTATAGAAAGCTAATGCATTACAGAAAGTCCTTCTAGCTTTACAGAAGGCTAAGAGCATGCTGGTGTTTATGAGAATTACTTGGGCCAATCACAGTTGTGCAGAAATACAAGTTAAGAATGAAAACTCATGTTAAATGTAAAAAACCCCACAAAATTTGCTTTTCAAAATTAATTGTATCATCCAATAATTTTATGCAATCCCCTGGTATTTACACAAATTCTAAAATAAAGATTAATATATTATCATTTGTTATAAAGTAACAGAGTAAATGTTAGTACAAAATTTTCCACTGTTTTCGACAGTACAGTTGGACCAATATTCCACTTATTCCAGCTGGTACTAACTGTAAAATTTGCCTGATAACAGCATAAAAATGGAATAAAGTCTTCACCCATCATCACAGATTTCCACAGCAGCCTTTCATTGGGTAGCTTCTCTGTGATTTCATAGCTGATGCTATACACCTGAAAGCACATTTCAAATTATGATGCTTCTGTTACATAATTAACCTTGAATTGGGTCTCTCTTGGAAAAGCATTTGATGGTAATAGTTAAAATACGATAAACTACTCCGAATTTCTCTAGTACTGCCTCTTTAATCTTCAGAGAAAGCCCTTACCCTTACAACTGGGAATCCCTCCCACACCTAACAGGCTCTGGAGTAAAGTGGTCATTTATTTAGGCATTTCAAGCAGCAAAGGCTTTTTTCCATTGAACATTTGTCATAACTGTTACTGAAACTTGGTAATTTATTTCAACTAGGAAAGTATGCACTCAAATGAATTTCATTTTATTATTATGCTATGCAAAAGAGGATATACATTTCACTGTGGGAAACATTAGAATTATTCATATTGGTGTCTTAACATGGAATACTTCCAGCTTCACATTTTATCATTAACTTCAAATTGTTTCTTAAATCACAATTTTGTACTCACCTTGAAGATTCTTAAAAAAAACTTAAACAAACTTAGACAAAACCCACTTCCAATAAACACGGACTAACATCTTTTTCAACTTGAAAATGCTACTAGGATAATTCCTAGGATGACCTGAATAAATGTTCTGTACTGTATTCAAAAGTTTTAAGTAAAATGATTTACCAAATTTTGGTAATCTTTTAAAAACACTGAATAAAGCAATTCTCCTGTTTTATATAATTCTATTTCCTTCTCAATAGAAACAGGTATAGGTGTACGGAATACAAATGATAAATGAGCAGACATGCAGATGAATACCCAAGCAACAGCATATCCTAAGGATTTTAGTTAGCCTTAGTCTGCAAAATATTTCTCTGACGTTTCATTGCAAGTTCTAGAATAAATTAGCATCAGTATCCAACTGAAATTTTATTCAAAGTTTGGTGGCTTACAAGCATTAAAAAACCCCCAAACACCCCCCCGGCCCAAACACCCAATCTTTCCCTCCATCCCTCCCAAGGATTACATAATTTAGTCGCATGAAAATTATGAAGCAGTCTCCAATGCATCTCATTGTGTTATGTTAAATGGCAAATGTAAATTTTAATGTAATACATCCAATCTGTGAGAGTTTACTGCATTTGGGTTATTTTTGCTGAAACTAGATCAGCGCTATCCAAGTGTACATCAAGCCATTACAAACAACTGACTCAGAAATCTAAATGAAATATTTTTGATTCTGAAAAATAATACTGCTCTGGCCTTTGCAATTTAAAGAAATGCTCGTCTATAAAATACGGAAGTCCATTCATCAATTCTACACAGAACAAACTTTACTTTCAGAATACTATATTTTTATTATGCCACTTCCTTTATTCAAGCACAGGTGATCAGAACTGTCACTTCTGAACGCCAAATAACAAAAATTTGGAACTGTGTTACTATCTACTATGTCACGTGGTAGAATATCCTTAGAAAAGTATGGGAACACAGATGATTATACACAGTTTAAGCATAAAATTGTAATTATAAAATTTTGAAAAAGATCCCCTGAAAGTGAGAAAATTGTATTATAATCTGCACATTCAGGTTCTGCAATGGTTGAGGGATGCAAGAAAGAATGTTTGATCAGACTGCCAAACATCACCTTTGTTGAAAAGGGAGGGAGGATGGAGAAGGGGACTCTGACTGTGACTTGGCATGGAATAGCAGTGCGGAAGACAGCTTCTGCTCTCTCTGCCTGTTGTCCAAGCAGACAGGCTGAAACTGGTGCCTGCCATTGATCACCACTCTTGCTGCATACTAAACCTTCAAGAAATGCAGTGTAGTCTACACGACATCTTGCCACCTTGGCAAAGAGACATAATTGAAACAGAGTATCCAAATCCTGTGGATTTGACAATGCCAATGCTACAACCGTCAAACTGTCTTCCTTGATGAGTTCATAAAATAAAAATATGATTAAAATATGTCCTTTTCATCTTGTCCTTTCTTCCCATGTGTAGAAAAAGACCTCTTTTCCACAGCACCAGGGAATACTACATTTCTATTTTATACACAGAAAAAATGACTGCATACCAAATAAGCATGGGTCATCCGTACCAAAAAAACATGGAAAAATTCTTTTATCTTCATGTATAAATACATTTTATTTATATTGTTTCAATTTTAAACAAAATTCCAACAGTATTACTAACGGTAAACTAAAACTTTTTCCAACCCAGAAGCGAAAGATATGTTTGTTTTTGTGACATTAACAGTGCACACCAAAGTCCACTGTCACTGATGAGTCACGTTTATGTCCAATATTTAAAATTTTGAAAAAGCATTGTGACTATTTTTTCTAGAAAAATTTAATTATTTCTCCAGGCCACAAATATGCGACCAATACTGACTTCCTGTCTATGAATTTAATCCCACCAGCTATGAGTTAGAGTGCGATCAAATCCTGCCTGATCAAGTTTCACAACAGATCACTCACCAGACTTCAGGAGTTGGAATTCTGAAATTTCACCAGACATCCCAGTAGCTGATAGCATGCTGTACACAGGGTGATGTTTCTTGTTATTTTAATTAGATATATGTAGAAATACCCTAGACTAATCTTTACGTAAGCAAAGACATTAAGACAAGACCTGTTAGATCATGCAAGCTTGTTCCTTTCCATACATTTTTTACTGTTTTCCCAAGAATATTTTAAAATACCTCAAGGCTAGAGCATCGACTACTTCATGAGAAGACCATTCCAGAATCTTACCAATATCACCTTTAGGACCATGTTTCTCTTACCACTCGGTTTCTTGGTTTCATCTGCTAGACTCACAAGAAAACACACCCTTCTCATTATTCAGACACCTCAAACACTTGGTGTCTGCACTATGTGTGGCCACGTACAGTAAATCTATTTAGAAGAACAGATAATTGTTTCATCAATGTTCTGCTTTGTGTAAGGTAAATAAAATGAAACTTAACATTTCATACACAATAGTCCTTTCACAAAGGAACTGTGATGTTGTGTAACTTCTTTTTATTATTTCATTTGAAGCAACAGGAATTACATTAACAATAAAATGTTATGACGTGAAATCCCATCATAATTACCCATCAAAATGCTATAGCAAATATAGATGGTAAAACATATATTTGACTGCTATAACTCTACAACATTTTTAGATTTACTACAGACTATGTCACTGATAACTCGATTTGGAATACCACTTGCACAGTAATACCAATGCACACATAAATGAAAATCTGTGTCACGATTCAATTCACAATTCCTGTCTATTCCTGGCTACCAAGAACACTGTGCAGTTTCAACAGGGCTAGGTGAAATAATATTTAATATGCTGCTGGCATTAAACATGGTAGTCTGGATAATGGAAACATCAACAAAACCAAGTACATAATGCCAAGCACTACTTCACCATTTTTGGAAAGCATAAACACAATCACACTTACAGCAGACATAAGACAGTTCTGCATATTGAAGCAACAGTATTGGAATACCTTTGCTCTGCCTACAGAAAAATGAAATGCAGCTTGAAGTGTGTGTGTGCGCGCGCGTGCATGTGTGTGTAAACTACACTGTATATGGTAATTAAATAAAATTGACAAGCAACTCAGCAGAAAAGGCCATGACATAGTTTGACAGTGCAAACATACCAGTTTTCCTGAAGGCATTTTAATAGAAAACAAATAATCCTCCAAATGACCTTAATTTTAGTTTGTACATTCCTCTGGACTTATCAGAGACAGAACAGCAATATGCTGTGTTAAGCAACAAATCTTTAATCATTCTATCTAAGATTTTGGTAAAGGGAAACCCAGTGAAAAAAGAACTTACAAACTGTTAATACATTAGAAAGCAGGAAGCTCAAGGGATAAAAGTAAAGCAGCAGGGTTTGATATGATTTCTCCCCATAACAGGGGAAGAGGAACATTAGTTTAGTGTAACTCCAGAGCAGGAATCCTTCCAAAGGGTTATAGAGATGTTAACGGGGTGGAAAAATGACACCCATTTTTCTCAATTTAAGAATACTGATGCAGAATATTGTTCCTCTACAGGTTCATGCCAGGTAGAACATACTCACTCTAGTCTAGGATACAATTTTGAAAACCTCTAGAGAAGCTGAAAAATGCTCTAAAAAGTTTCTTTTTTTACTCAAATTCCAAACAGGACCTTAAACTGTTAATCTTAATTTTGACTAATCACTGCAAAGTTTGTCTACTGATCTTATGTTCTGAACAACACATCAGTTTGTGTTTAGTATGAATAGTTTTATACTAAAATAAGTACTTTTGCCAAAGAATTGTATCTAATGGGACATACCAAAGGGGGCCATCACTGAACCTGAGGATTAGATCTGGGAAAAACAAAATTCTTTTTCTATTATGCATTAACAGCTGGCTTTTGCAAGTTAACAGTCAGGTTACTTTAATTTTTAATTCAGGTCTGGAACATTAAAAAAATCATCATGCTTCTTGCATCCGGGGACTCACAGTTTCCTGAGTGTATAGCTTTAGAGTTAAATAGTAAGTATAGGACTAGGTTATTACACAAAAGATTTCGGAGAACTTTCTGTGAGAGAAATGGTATGAGATCTCGGTACTCCTACCAAAAATACAAGTGTATAGAAGAAATTACTTAAAGATACTCTATATTCAATCCAGCTCTTTGCTACCCTTGATTGTGAAATTAGAATTTATTTAAGCTTATTTCAACACTCATGATATGCCACACAAAAAAAAGTGGTTGTTTTTTTTACTTCCCCCACCCCCCACCACTACTTGAACAAACTTTACCAAATGAGGAATCTAACTAAACTGCCACAACTCCCCAAAATACTTTCTGTACCTCTCTACATAAAGAGCTACGTGGACTCTCTTGGCCATTTTTATTAGAGGAACTAAAAATCAGAAAATAAAACGAAACTAAAGTCAATCTTTCTTCATAATATAGCATTAATGCAGTAGCAAGAATAAAACAGGGAAATGGAAAATCTCTATAGCTCATTAGCTCTTTCTCCAAATTAAGTATTAGTGGCAGCAACAACTGACAAACAACTCATGATTCTGCTATTCAAGGACTCAAAAGAGAGGGAATAGAAAAAGATGAGCTTGTAATTAAAGATGGGAGAAAGTTTGCTGGGATTTAAAAATTTAATATCTCATCACTTTAGCTTATATAAGAGAATGAAAATACTCTGTAGACTCTTTCCAGAAAGCAGTCTTGGAGTATTATGTACAGCTCTAAAATAAAGCCCATTTAAATAAAACTTTTTCACAGTTCAAACGATTAGAAGAGAGAAAATCTACCACTTTATGCTCTATATAGGTAGTAAATACTGGCTTAAATAGTGGATTTCAAGAAACTTCCTATGCATATGACTTTGTCAAAAATGCTGTCATCTTCAGCAGATGTTTCTGTGTTCTATAACTGCTAAAGTGCCAGTTTTTATTCTAAAAACTACATCACAGAATCTATTTCTAGTTTAAAACAACCAGAAATTGTTCAATTAGAATGTATAGTTTAAATTTAAAAGCACTGATTGATTTCTCAGCTTATTGTTGCAGAAACCTTAGGCGTTTTTCAGCTAAAATAGGAATGTCTTCACATTATATTTATGGCTACTCATCAAATGCCTCATGTACCATGTGAAGGACGGAAGGTTATAGTTTTTCTTAATTTCTATCACATGTTATTAATGTCTAGCTAGACTGTCACAGTAAGTACTATTTTGCAGTATCATGATGTACCAATTATCAATGATTAAACACTTATTTCCCAAACTGGGTTGTGTAACAATATTCACATTAAACAAAGATTATTTAATATTGCAGCAAGTCTATGTTCTGAACTTCTTATCTCCTCAGACATGTACATCCTAAAAAGTGGCACTTGAGCTTACCAGAACTTGTGAAAATGCTACTGTATTGGGACACTGAAATAACTACAGCCATACTGCAAAAGCTGTGCTTTCGAAATAATTGCTTGCAGAATTTGAACCATTCACATTTTCATATTTACTATCATATTTTATCACTATCAAACATTATGCAAAAAAAAGAAAAGAAAAAAAAAACCAACACAAGAAACTGAAAACAAATATACAGTTAAAACAAGCCATTCATAATAGTCTCCAAAGTTAACAACTACACAGACTGAAAAGTTAAGATGTACTTTTTGGCCAATGCTTAACATGCCAAATTAAACAAAAAATTACTCCAATAAACAGTTTTTACACAATAACATCAGAAATTATTCTATTCAATTATTTTAGTGACTAGTTATAATTCAATGATAATTCTCTAACCCATCATATAAGCCTGCATTTAGTTCTGGGTAAATTTATCATCATCATCACCCAACATCAGTAAGTGTAATTCTGGAAAAATGTCCATAATAGCCTATTAAAAGACTTCCATTGACATCAATCAATTTTAGAATGAACCTTCCTACCCGCCATTTATCTTCTTCATCACTTTCTTCATTTTAACAATGTACGTAATGTAAAAAAATATAAAACTGGTGTGCTTTTCAAGAAAAACTTACCCTATAAAAAGCAGTTGTCAGGGGTAGCAATGCTGCAGCAATGCTGTATTCTTCTGAAGATGAACAATCCTTCAAGAAAAACATATGAAGAAAATAAGCAAAACCATTTTCAATGTTATGCATTATAATTTCATTTCTGCCTTATGAAGTCCCTCTGATATCCTTCCTATACACAAAGTAACTTTTAATCACTTGATATCGTGTAAAGATAACATATATTTATGTGTGTGCGTGTGTGTACATATACATATCTTATCTTGATTTCTGCTAGATAGGTATTGCTATGATTCTTCCCATTTAAGGAATTTATCAGCAGCTTTCACACTCCCATGTCTAAAATATAATTCCACCAGCATAGTTTACATATAAAAAGGAAAGTATTCCTCGTTTAGGAAACAATAACAAGGTAGCCTGCTTCCATTTGGGTCAACAGCAAATCTGACTAAAATGGAAGTGATGTGGTGATCAAAGAATGTACTTTGAAAAAGTTTACAAAGAAATTGACATTTATTTAATATGAAATAACCACCTCCACAGCCTCTACAAAAGTTAACTTTAAAACAAGATGAAAACCCATTCTCTTCACAGTCTCAGAATGCCTCATTCAACAATCAAGTGTGTCATTCGTGTCTCTCTAGGCTGAAAAGGGTATGCCAAAGTAAATCAACTAGTAATTGCACTGATGAAAATAGTGATTTTATTACAGAAGTCTTTTAAAAGAAACCAGAATTGGAATGTAACTTAATATTTAAAAAACAAACTACTTGAATTTTTAAGACTTTTTTTAAAAACAGAGAACAAAAAATACTCAACAAGAATTAAAGAAGTTTTTTTAAGTGACGATTTTTTTCATTAGCTCCTTTTGCCAACACTGAAGAACACAATAACACACATAGTTCTACTAGACAAATGTATCACCATTGTGCCCCTGGATGATGAATGGCAAAACAACATTTCCATTTGAACAATTCATATCAAGATTTTTAACATTCATTCTTACAACAGGCACCCTCCAACTCAAATCACGCTCCTATTACCTATCTATAACATCTGACCAAATTCCAAAATTTAAATATCTCAGGTGTTCCTCTGCCAGACTTTTCATTTATGCCTTCATCTCATATCAGAGTTCTCTAAAACATAGCAACTAGCAAAAACTTGGCACCAGCCAACTGCGATAGCAGAAATAAAAAATCTGCATTACAGGAACCATCATGTTAAGGATCATCAGGATGTTATTTGTATTCATCTCACTCTTCTTAAATGGCTGCTGTGTGATTATGGACTGCAGGTTTAAAACAATAGACCAAAAAACTCATCACAAGACTATTTTGCTTCTCATTACTTCAAAAGTCCATTTCATCCTTTGTGATTTTCCAATAACAAATACTTCACCTTCTGTTACTTTAATCAAGCTCGCCTGAACAGAATACCAATGTCTATACACAGGTAAATAAAGTAGCATTCAGAAAACTACTTACATATGTATTCTGAAAAGGTGTACAACAAGTTCACAGATGTGAAGCTTTACTTCTGCACAGAGTTACTGAATGTTTTAACATGTCTAACTCTGCGTGAATGCATGTATGCTAACTGTGCATGGAAAACAAAAGGCGTGCAAATGCTCACACTTCATAACACATTCCAATCTGGTAGATGAAAACAGTAAGAAAAGTGGACACTGAGAAACTCAATATATGTTTTAATGATGCATTTCAGTATTGTAACATATATAAAAAACCCCAATTAGTTTGTAAGATGTCAGAACAATAAGACTGAAGGACATAGCCTCAGCTGCTTTTAATTTTCAATTTCTGTATTATTTCCTATTGTTATCCATATCCTTAACCCCCATTTGGAATTTAGCACATGTATTTGTAGTTTAATATAAGGATATGGTAAATATTGTTAATATTTTTTCACTTTATCAGAAAACTTCCTATTTAAAATGAGACTTTACAACGTTTAGGAATGCTCAACAGTTTTCAAAGAAACACATATCTTTTTTTCTGTACATGCTTATTTATAACCAGGTATAAAATGATCCATCCTCATTGTTTCAAGTTATCTACTTAATCCCTTAGCTGAAATTATCTGTAAGAGTTTTGGCTTTTACCCAAAATATACATAAAAATATCTTTATAAAAACTGAGCAATGTATCTTCACCTAGAGAGCATTCAATATTCCAAGAGCTAACATATGTCTCAAAGATATATATCATCACCACATAAACAACACAGTAGATTATTTTTCCATTCCTTCTTGCGAGTATGAAATTCTTCACGTATTCTATGTCAGCAGTACCCCCTGGACTCATAGTATGGAAGTATTATCTATATATATTTTTTCTTCTCCAGTATATGACAAAAAATGTAAAATGATCTCAGTTAGGAATAAAGTATAATACTGCTGTTTTAAGAATAGTGACATTAATTAACTGTTTATCTGCTTTGTTGCTGCAAGACAGAATGCCAAGATAGTTAACCGAGATGTTGCACTGAAATCTTAGCTTCTCAATTTTACAGGCAAATCAAAGCACTGGAAAATGTCATATATGTATTGTATGTAATTAATTTAGACTCCTGAAACAAAGCAATCCAGCTGCCTTATATATTATAATGTCTTTATCAATTATGAAAAATATTTCTTACTACTGCTACAGAAGTAGACAAATCAAATACCATAAAATAATTAAAGCTGTTCCCCCTAATTTGCACAAAATGAGGCTGAAACACATCTGGGGAACAGAAATTATTCTCAGCAAATTAATTTCCTGAGAACAATGTCTTCTAACAGTGAAACACGGACTTCCACGATGCCATGTGCAGAGTACTGCTTTGAATCCATGCCTGAGTGAAGACCTGGCACATTATTCTGGCCACACTGATCATATATTCAGATAGTTGCTGAACTCTGTAGCAAATTGGAAGTGTTGCAGGAATTCATGTACATTTAAAATAGTCTTGCTATACTGAATTGACAAGTGAATAATAAAATCAGAATGTTTTTCCTTATATTACTTACTTCGATAATACATGTGATTTACTTTTATGTTCCGTTCAGTTTAAAAATGCAGCAAAACTTCGGTGGTTAGATATTGTCATTACACTGCAGACCTGACAGCTAGGAAGTTACAGATTTTGACCACTTGGATGGATGCATGGGACTGCTAGTATCTGGTAAGGCACTGATTGCTTCTGGAATCTGGTAGCTGGCTTAGGCTTCTGGTACTGGAGAGAAGAGGCAACTCTTCTTCTCATTCTTGACTTCAGAACAAGTACTGACCTGAACTTTTGTTTGGAAAACAAGGTATTATATGTTGTCATTAAGTTGAGAAGCCCTCCACAGTCTGACCCTAGCGATGAACAGCTAAGAAAAGCCACCCCAGGTAAAGGTTCCTCCTTGATCTGCTACTGAAGGTGCAGGCCCAGATTCAACAAAGTCCTTAAGAACCCTTTTATGTCCCACTGACTACAAGAGTAAGCCGAAGTCAGTGAAGCACAGTGACAGTTAAGCACAAGCTTACATACTGTCCTGAACAGGTGTATTGGCTTTGTGTGGCAAGGTTTTGGCAGCGGGGGGTGTTACAGGGGTGGCTTCAGTGAGAAGCTGCTGGAAGCTTCCCCTAT
>JANHGO010000038.1:21478113-21490886 GCA_024606505.1 Aquila spilogaster
TTTTATTTTATTTAGGGGAAGGGGAAGGAGTGTTTTTTTTCTATTTTTTTCTCTCTCTTTTTTTTTTTTTTCTGACCAACTACTTCCTGCCACAAACCACTGAGGAACACAGCAAAGTTCCCTTCATATTGGTCACGATGTTATCATTCTGGGAAAGCAAGCTTCTTCAAGAGAGCAAAGTTGAAGAAATTCAGTAATTCACTTTCAAAATTTCTTGTAAAGACAAACTTAAAAAAAAAAGTGTGCATCCTCTCCTACATGAATCACATCATAATTTTTTGTTTTCCATTTTCCAGATTTTTTTCCACATACAAATAGCTATGAACTTCAGCTATGTGCTACCTGCAAAGACAAAAAATCTGTTCTGCAGATGTATCCATTCAAAAACAAAGAATCCAAATTAAAATATTAAGGGTCAGAGACATGTTGACGTTTGTGATACTGCAAAACCAGTCAACCACAGCTAACAAGAAGCCCTAGATTCCTGTCTTAATTTAAAAAGTATGATTGCTTTTCACAAAAATAATTTGCTGAATTATAATCTTTATATGAAAAGATCTTCTTATGAATGTAATAAAAACACTTGCCTGGAGGAGTGTTCAGAAATACTGACAGGACTTCGACCACCACTGTACCACTTTCTTCAATGATCACACTCAAACTCAAGAGCACCTACCAAGTAACTACATTATCCTCCCTCAAAATTCAGTACAATACTGCTTTTGTGTCACATCCATAAACTAATAGTGTACAGTATCTTCCTTGTCATGCCTTAAGCTGTCCGGCTTCAAGTACTAATACTTATTGCAAATTTGTATCATAAACTCTTAAGGACAGAAATCACAATCTTTGTGTTATTTGGCACAAAAGAAAGACCAGTTGTTATGGCCCACAATTAGGTCTCCTGGATTTTCCAGCAATGCAAATAATATTAATATAGACATTTGATAATTTTATAATGGAAATGGTCCTTAATCAATATTTTGCCTGTCAGCTTGATTATGTGCAAGATGACTATGAATGAAGACTTGTTATACAAGATGATGCATGGAAAAGCAACTGACATATTAAATTCAGATTTTTAAACATAGCTTATACTGTAAATATATTGCATGGTGGTTTTGTTCAATTCCAGAAGTCTAGAAATTGACCTCATCCTAAAGCTTAAATATCTATTTTTTCCTTACAAAATATTCATCACCTGAAAGGATTAAAACCCACTTCTAGTTCTGCAAAATGATGCCTGTATATCATGCCATTTTACATTTTCCCCTCGTTGCCACTGTCTCTCCTAATAAGCCAAACTGTTATATGGAGCTGAAATGTTACAAATGTCTGCTGATATGAAGGAGCTCTGTTAATAAAATAACAGCAAAATCCAACAGCAAAAACTAATACATAATTCTTTTGATACTTATATCTTCATTAGAAGTACTGCAGAAAAAGATTTCTTCTTCCCCACGTGATTAATTACACTACTGTCTACATACATTTTCTTCTTTGTCGTTCTGTTTCTTCCATTGCATCTGCTATGGAAGTTCTTGCTGTTCTTAAGCATGAGACTTAAAATCTTTTTTTTTCATTTAAGTAATCACCAATAGAAATTATGAGAATGGATTGAAAAAAGAGTAAGAATTCTACTAAAAATGATATTTAATACAGTTTCAGTCAAGACGGACTAAGATACCATCAGAACTGGCAGAATAGAGATGGAAGAAGAAAATTAATGGAAGAAGACAAAAATTCTTGCCAGGATAATAAAGGAGGTCTTTCAGGACGGGAGTTTCCTAAACTAAAGCCAACAATTCAAGAGTGGAGAATGCTAAAGTAAAAGCAGTTTCATCCCAAGTACATCAGAGTAAGATACAAACGACTAGAAGGAAAAACAGTAGTTAGAAGTAAGGATGAAAATCTTATTAGTACAGAAAGCTAAAACCCTACAGAAATTATGTAGCTTTATAGAAGGCTAAGCAGCAAGTACTGCTGTCCATCAGTATTACATGGGCCAACCACAGGTGAGCAAGAACACAAGTTAAGAATGACAACCCATGTTACCAAAAAAAAAAAAAAAACCACACAAATTTTGCTTTTCAAAATCAACTGTGCCATCCACTAACTGTACACAATTTCATGGTATTATACAAACTCTAAAATAAAAAATAATTTGGTATTCGGTGTAATGTAACAAAGATAATATTAGTACCAAATTTCCCACTTTTTTTTTCTTTTTTTTTCTTTCTTTTTTTTTTTTTTACCATCCAGTTGGGCCACTGATTCCAGCTGATGCTAACTGTAAGATTTGCCTGACAAAGACATAAAAATGGAACTGATTCTCAGATCAGCCTTTCATCACACAGTTTCTCTGACTTTGTAGCTAATGCTAACAAGAGAGAGCACATTTCCAATTATGATGCTTCTGTTACACAATTAACTTGGAATTGGGTGTCTCTTGGGAAGAGATTGATGGCAAAACATACAATATGATAAACTACTCTGAAGTTCTCCAGTATTGCCTCTTCCGTCTTTACAGAATGCCCTTACCCTCCCAACTGGTAGACTTTTTAGAACTAATTCTATTAATTCTACTTTCTTCTCTATAGAGAAAGGTGTAGATGTATGAAGTACAGACAATAAATGGGCAGACATGTCCATGAACATCTAAGCAAAAATCTGAAGAATTCACTGGGCCCTGTTCTGCACAGTATTTCTCTAATGTCTCATTGCATATTATAGAATATAATTAGCACCCATAACCAACTGAAATCTTACTCAAAATTTGGCAGTTCATAAGCATAAAAAAGAAATAAAATCAATTCTGGCCTCCAGCGCTTCCCAGAAGGATCAGACTGGAGAACACCACTTTAGTTGAAAAGGCAGGGACCATTGGAGAAGCAGGCTCAGACTGTGGCTTGAAATAGCCATGAGGAAGAGACGCTTTGCTCACCCTTCCTGTTGTCCAGTGAACAAGGTGAAACTGATGCTTACAAAAGATCACTGCTCTTGCAGCACACTAAACCTTCAAGAAAAACAGGGTAGCCTACACTACAACTTGCCACCTTACAAAGAGACACAACTGAAATGGTGTATCCAAATTTTGTGAATTTGACAAGGGCAATTATACGACTGCCAAGCTGTATTCCTTCAGGAAGTAATAAACTGGAATCAAAATTGATATACATCCTTTTCATCTTGTCCTTTCCTGCCACATGTAGAAAAAGAACTCTTTACTGTAGCAATACAGAACAGTACATTTCTATCTTATTACACACAGAAAGAAATGACTGCATGCCAAACAAGCATGGACCATCTGTACCCCAAAAATACATGGAAAAATACATGTATAAGGACATTTTATTTATATTGTTTCAATTTTAAACAGAATTCCAACAGTATTACTAATAGTAAACTAAAACCTTTTTCTAACCCAGAAGCAAAAGATGTTTGGTTTTGTGTCATTAACAGTACACATCAAAAAGTCTACTGTCACTGATGAGTCACATTTTGCTCATGTCTAATATTAAAAAAAAATAATAATTAAAGAGCATTGTGACCATTTTTTTCTAGAAAAATTCAAGTATTTCTCTAGACCAAAAAAAATGTAACCAGTGCTGATTTCTTGTCTTTCTATTTCATCCTGCCAGCTGCAAGTTAGACTACGTCTGTGATCGAATTCCATCTGATGAAGTTTTACAACAGGCCAATCACCAGACTTCAAGAGTAGGAATTCTGAAATTTCAGTAGACATCCTAAGAGTTGACAGGATACTGCACACAGCGTAATGTTTCCTGTTACTTTGATTAGATACATGTAGAAATACCCAAGACCAACCACTTTGTAAGCAAAGACACCAGGATATGGACAAAACCTGTCAAATGACCCAAGCATGTTCCTTACTTTATATATTTTATACTTTATTTATACTTACATTTTATTCTTTATTATATATTTTATACTGTTTTCCCAAGAATATTTTTAAATACCTGAGTACTAGAGCTTTTGCTACTTCATGAGACCCTTCTAGAACCTTAAATCACCACCTCTAGGAATACATCTCCCTTTCTACTCAGTTTCTTGGTTTCATTTGCTGGACTCACATGAAAACACATCTTTCTTATCATTTTTGCCTCTCAAACAGTTGGTGTCTGCACTGCATGCACCCATGTAAGTAAACCTATTTAGGAAGAACAAGCAATTGTTCCATTAGTGCTCTCTTTTATGTCAGGTAATAAAATGAATGTGTATCCTGAAACTTAACATTTCAGATATACAACAGTCCTTGAACAACAGGAATTGTGACATTGTGCAACTTCTTTTTAATATTTAATTTAAAGTAACAGGAATTACATTAACAACAAAATGTTGTAACGAAACCCCATCATAATTTCCCATAATAATCCATAATAATAGCAAATAGAGATGATAATATAACTATTTAATTGATATAATTCTACAGTGTTCCTAGATTTGTTACAGGCTTTCTTACTGCTAACTTCAACTGGAATACAGTTGAGCAGTAACATCAACTGAACACAAAAATGAAAACCCATCACTATTAGATTCTCAACTCCTATCTAATCCTGGCTACCAAGAATACAGTATATTTTCAATGTGGACATATGAAATAATATTTAATATGCTTCTGGCACTAAACATGGTGTTCTGATAACAAGAACATCAGTAAAAACAAGTGCATACTTCCAAGCACTACCTCACAACTTTTGGAAAGGATAAAAACAATGGCACTTACAACAGAAGCAAGACATTTCTGCATATTGAAGCAGCAGTATTGTAAAAGCTGTACTTTGCCTACAGAAAAATGAAATACAGCTTGAACCGTGAATGTATGTATAAACAACATTGTATATGCTAATTTAATGAAATAGACAAGCAACTCAGTAGAAAAAGCCATGGCATAGTTTGACAATGCAAACATACCAGCTTTGCCAGAATGTTCTTTTAATAAAAAACAATTCACTCCCCTCAAATGATTTGAATTTCAGTTTGTACCTTGTCTTGACTTATCAGAGACAGAACAGCAATAAGCCTTGTTAAGCAGCAAAACTTTTACCAGTCTAAGATTTCGATTAAGAAAAATCCAGCAAACAGAAGGCTATGAACTGTTAATCAATATGTTAGAAAGCAGGAAGGTCGAGAGAAAAAAGATGCAGCAGGATTTTATAGGATTTATTCCCAACACAGGGAAAGAGGAATATTAGTTTCATTTAACTGTAGAGCAAGAATCCTTCCAAAAGATTATAAAGGGAAATTTGAAGAGAGTTAAAGAATGTAATTCATTTTTTCATAATTAAAGAATATTCAAAGAGATCACTGTTCCTATGCAGGTTCATCTCAGGTATAACATACTCATTCCAGTCAAGGACGAAATACTGAAAACCTCCAGAGAAACTGAAAAATGCTTCAAAAAGTTTCACTTTGACTCAAATTCCAAATAAAATATGCAAACTGTTAATTTTAACTAGTCACTATAAAGTTTGTCTACTGATCTTATGCTCTGAAAAACACATCAGTTTGTGTTTACTATGAATAACTTAGTTTTATACCAAAATAAGTACTTTTGCCAAACAATTGTATCTAATGGGACATACCAAAGGGGACCATCACTGAACCTGAGGATTAGATCTGGGAAAAACAAAATTCTTTTTCTATTATGCATCAACAGCTGGCTTTTGCAAGCAACAGTCAGGTTACTTAATTTTTTTAGTTCAGGTCTCGAACATTAAAAAATCGTCATGCTACTTACATCCGGGGTCTCACAGCTTCTGTTCAATAGTAAGTAGGGGATTACTTCATTGCACAAAAGATTTCAGTGATTTTTTTTGAGAGAGAAATTGTGCAAGATCTCAGTACTTCTACTGAAACTTAAAAGTGTATAGAAGAAATTATTCTACATTCAATACAACTTGCCTTCTCCTTGATTGTGAAGTTAAAGCTTTACTAATCTTATTTCAGCACTCAGGATACTAAGCATGCACCCCTCATTTTTACTTTCTTCCATTTAACCACAACATATATAAAAACATAAAAAACAGGATTGCTTTTTAATGAAGGTGTCTGAGAACTTACCCTATAGAAAGCAGTTGTCAGGGGTAGCAAGGCTGCAGCAACACTATATTCTTCTGATGATGAACAATCCTTCAAGAAAAACATGAAGAAAATAAGCAAAATCATTTTCAATTTTATGTGCAGTATAATTTCATTTCAGCCTTATGTAGACCCTCTGTGTTCCTTAGATGTAATGTACATTTTAATCACTTGATATAACGTAAGACAAATACAGATGAGTGTGTGTGTGTGCACATACATATTTGTGCCTCAATTTCTGCTAGATGGCTATTGCCCAAATTTTTCAAATTTAAGGAATTTATTAGCAGTCTTCTCCATTCCTACACCTGAAATACAAATTCACCAACAAAATTTACATATGAACATATTACTCATTTAGGAAACAATAAAAACGGAGCTTGCTTCCACTTTGGTCTACAGAAAATTTGGACATCTAAAGTAGAAGTGATGTGACAACCAAAGAATGTAATTTCCAGAAGTTTATATAAAGAAATGAACATTTATTTAATGTGAAATAATCACCTCTACAGTCTCTACAGAAGCTTGACATAAGGTTAACTTCAAAAGGAGATGAAAAACTCACTCTCTTCACAATATCAGAATGCCTCATTAAACAGCCAAGTGTGTCATTCATGCCTCTCTAGGCTGAAAATTGTATGCCAAAGTAAATCAACTAGTAATTGCACTGATAAAAATAGTGACTTTATTACGGAAGTCTTTAAAGAAACTAGATTTGGAATGTAATCTAATATTCTGAAAAACAAACTACTTGAGTTTTTAAGACTTTAAAAACAGAACAAAAATATTCAGTAAGTTAAAAAAATATACTACTTTTTCTTTTTTTTCTTCACTAGATTTTTTAAAACTAGCTCTTTTTGCCTACCCTGAGAAACAAAACAACTCACATACTTTTACTAGACAAATGTAGCACTACTGCGCCCCAAATGATGAATGGAAAAACAACATTTCCATTTGAACAACTCATTTCAATATTTTTAATATTCCTTCCTGCAGTGGGTACCCTTCAACACAAATTACTCTTCTATTAATTCTATGTAACACCTCATAAAATTACAAAATTGAAATATCACAAGTGTTTCTCTGCCAGAGTTTTCATTTACACCTCCATTCCCACCCTGGAGTTCTTTAAAAAGAAAAATATGGCACCTGTGATAGCAGAAATACAAAATACACGTTACAGGAACAATCATATTAAGTATCACTAGGATGTTAATTTTAGTCCCCTCAGCACTCCTTTTCAAAAGGCTGGTGAGTGATCATGGAATGCAGGTTTAAAACAATAGATTAAAAAGCTCACAACTAGACCGTTTTTCTTCTCATCACTTCAGAAATCCATTTCATCCCTTCCAGTAACAAATACTTCATCTTCTGTTGATAAAGCTAGCCTAAAGAAAGTATTGCTGGCCACACACAAATACAGCAGCACTATGAATATTACTTATATATCTGTTTTGAAAAGGTATACAATGGATTAATAGATGAGAAGCTTTATTTCTGTACAGAGTCATTGAAGGCTTTAACTTGTCTAACTCAGTATGAATGGATATGCTAACCATGCATGGGTAACAAAAGGTGTGCAACTATCCAGACTTTATAACTCATTCCAATCCGGTAGAGGAAAACAGAAAGAAAGGTAGGCACTGAGAAGTTCAATGTATGTTTTAAGAACACTGTCAGTATTCTGACATGTATGTAAATACTCCCAATTCTGTTTACAGAATCATTTTATTTAGATGTCCAAATAGTAACAATGGAGGACATAGCCTCAGCTGCATTTCATTCTCAATTTCTGCATTATTTTCTATCTCTAAAGATAGGTCCAATCCCCACTTGGAACTTGTAGTTTAACATAAGGATATGTTAGAATTAGAATGAAAATGTCAAATTTAAAATAAGACTTTACAGCATTCAAAAATACTCCACGGTTTTTAAGGAAAAACATTACCTTATTTCTGTAAATGCTCTTTCATAACCAGTTACCAAACAATCCATCCTGATTGTTTCAAGATATCTACTTAATTCTTTAGCTCAAAATATTTGTAAGAGTTTTGGCTTTTACCCAAAATACACATAAAAATATTTTTATTAAAACTGAGCAATGCATCTTCACCTAGAGAGCATCCAATATTCCAAGAGCTAACATATGCCTCAAAGATATATATCACCAACATATAAACAACATTGTGCATTATTTTTCCATTCCTTCTTGCAAGTATGAAATTCTCCACATACTCCATGTCAGCAGTACCCCCTGAACTTGTAGTATGAAGGTATTACCTACATATATTTTCCTCTGTAGCATGTGACAAAACCTGTAAAACGATCTCAGTTTGGAATTAAGTACAATACTGCTGTTCTGAGAATAGTTAAATTAACCAACTATTTAACTTCTAGTAGCATGACAAAACACAACAGCTAACGGAGCTGTTATAGCGAAGTCACAGCCTCTCAATTTACATGCACAACAAAGTACTGGAAATGTCATATGTATATTGTATTTAATGAATTTTGGCTCTTGGAACAAAGAAACGCAACTGCTTTACATAAAACAATGTCTCTACCAATCGTGAAAAATATCTCTTACAGAAGTATGCAAATCAAATATAAAAATAATCAGAGCTGTTTTCTTACACTGCAACACAATGAAGCTGAAACACAAAGGTTAGTGATGGGGAGGAACAAATATTCTTAACAATGAATTCTTTAGAAATAATGCCTTACAACAGCAAATTTTGGACTTCCATCATGCCATGAGTGCCACGTGCAGAGTGCTTTGAATCCACACCCCAGTGGGGTGGAGATCTGGCATATATTTTCACAATACCGATCATATATTTCTTTGATAAGTAGTTGATGAACTCTGCAGCAGACTGGAAGTTTTAGAGTAATTCAGATACACTTAAAGTAGTTTTGCTAAATTGAATTTTAAAAGTAAATAATAAAAAATATTTTACTTATACTACTTACCTTGATAATATATTTGATGTTCTACTCAGCTAAGTATGCAGTAAAACAGTTGTGGTTAGATAGTATGAAATGACAGCTAGGAAACTGCAGATTTAGGCTGCTTAGATGCATGGGTTTGCTGGCACCTGGCGAGGCATCAAAGGCCTCCAGTACTGGAAAGGAGAGAAAACTCTTCCTTCATTTCAGAACAGGTACTGACCTGAACTTCTATTTGAAAAAGGTAGTTCGTCATCAACAGCTTGAGAATCCCTCCACAGTCCAATCCTAGCAATGAACAGCAAAGAAAAGCCACCCCAAGTAAAGTTTTTTCCTTGAGGTGCAGGCCTGGATTCAACAACACCTTTAAGCACCATGATCTTCCAATGGCTACAAGAGCAAGTTCAAGGGAGCAAAACAGTGATAGCTATGCACAGGCTTACACACTTCCCTGAACAGGTCACAGAAAATATCTGATATGCAGAGATTTCTGATTTCCTTTAGTCACGTGATAAAAATCTGGCAGAAACTTATTAAATACCCGATAATATTTTAAGTTTCCTACTCAAGTACAATTTTCCTTATTAAGCCATCTTGAAAGTCTCTCTCATTAAGCGCTAGTTGATAAGGAACGTGGCTGTATTAAACTGTATGCTGCGTTGGACAATAAGCTTTTCAAATGGACAGCACATTTTTAACGATTTGTAGCAATCTGAGTATGCTGAAAACTTCGGACCCAATTCTGCTTTACATTCAACAGCACTATAAATAAATGGAATAATCCATAAGCCTACCCCATGAATTGAACATGCAGTGAATGCCTTTGATCTAATAAGCTAAACATGGCAGCTCTTGATCACGTGTGGGCGTTTTGCCAGTACAATCTGGTGTATGTATGCTTCATTAAAAATACTGAAGTAATTACCACTACTGCATTGTAATTCCTAAGAAGTACTGGATGCTGTCCATCTTCATGAAGACCAAGAGCATTCATCACAGTGCAGGACTAGGCTCATAATCAATCAAGACAAGAAGCCAGAAATGTTAGAAGTACATGTTTTTAAAGTGATAAGACTTGATAACTTAGCATGTGTAAGGTCATGAAATATGTGCACAGTAAGTACATTAGCTAAAAGTTACAGGTGAAATACTAATTTCAAATTCCCAGATGATCTCATTGGTGCTTGAATTTAATTTTTGTTGATATGAACATACTACGCAGGTAGATTTTTACTGAATCCTAGTCTTTTTATTATTAATACCGTTCATGTCATGGAAGTACTTCTGACTATCAAACCCAAAGCAATTTAGAAAAAAATGGTCCATTAAAGGAGTAGGGATTCACAATGTAGAACTCCAACTGAATTCAAAATTAAAATTAAATTTTAATAAGCTAAAATTCAAAATTAAAATTAAATTTTAATAAGCTAATTTTACATAAATCATTCATTTTCATTATATGAACTGAATAACGTATGCATCTATACATAAATGCAATGTTTATGCAATCAAACTGCAAAAAGTGGTAGGCTGTTATCAGAAGCAAACACAAAGTCCATTCAAATATATCAAACAAAGTAAAGACATTCCAGCACCTCAGAAACACCCATGGTGCTATTACAGACACAATCTACCACAATCTCTTACTTGACAGAAAAAAGCAAGACCTTCATTTAAATAACTATTGCCAAGTCTCATTCTGATTTGAAAGAAGCTCCTAAAACACTACAGGATTTCAAAAAGAATACCTATTCCAGATTGATCAATGTTATGATCAATATTCTTTATATTCAGTCTCAGCAGAGTTAAAAATCCAAGTAAACAAACCAGTTACATATTGTAATCATTATATCTAACGTAATTATATGTTGCCTTGAATGAAAGCAGACAAAAAATAGTTGTATTTGGAATGGGCATTAATTTTAGAAGTATTTAAACTGCAAGATTTAATTCCACAGCCAAATCCATCCTCTGGAGCAATACTCAAACTAGAATTTGCTGTAATAAGTGCAAGTACAACACTAATTGATTGCATTACTTATTACTAATAGCTTATAATTAACTTATAAATAAACTCTGGAATCTAATTTTTTCTGACATTTTGGATAAAATTTTCTTACTGAAATAAGCAAAATTGTCTCTTCAGTGAAAAGTAGTGTACAGTTGCTTTCTGGCATTCATATGCAGCTTGCCTAGTAAAATTAGCATCACTACTAACTACTGTTTCTTTATAGTGCGATCAATATTTCTTTTTTTTTTTTCTTGTCACCAAAGGTGAAATGCAACACCACTGAAGTTTTTTTTAAACTAGATACAATTTTTCCGGGACTTGAGAGACAGGATATGAAGACATACTTGGAAGACCCATACAGCTGATTACTTGTAGACTAATCTTTTCACAGAACCATGAGAATACACAAGAAACATGAAAGATACTATCACACATTATTGGTTACTAAGCATTTAATTCTCATTACTTCTAAAACTTCACATTTTGATAAGGATTTAGACTATTTCAAAACTATTAACTCATAAAATCACATCTTTCTTCATAAATGACCATAGCGCATTTTACACTTGTTACTCATTACTTCAAGTTTTTAATTTTTGTTCTACTATGTACTGTTGCAGTGATTCTTGACAGATAAAAACAAAATGTAAGCTCTAACTGTCTCTTGTTTCCAGATTTAACATCCACTAAAATCATGCTATGAGCTTTTGAAGAGCAACTTCTTAGGTTGCTACCAAGTTACTGCCTGACAGCAGTACTTTGAGAGGAAGCCCATACTAGACAGACTTTACCTGTGCTTGGAACTATGTCAGATGTAACATTTTCTTCACTTTCTATGGCCACTACAAGACAGTGAGAAAGTGCCAAAGCTGATGACAAAGGAATGGCACCCAACCTAGAAGAATCCTCACCAATTTGTTTAGACAGTGTGGTCTTTCTGCCTGACCATGAGCATTCATAAGAACCACTTCATTAAGAAATCTCAGATGTCAGCAATAAGATGCAAAATGTTGTAAACCTGCTTTTCAGGGCAGCAGGAGGTCCCATTCCACATTGGAAGGATTTTATTTCATCAAGAACTTCATATTTGGCTTTACCTGACCCTGAATTCTCATAGGTTTGTCCGCCCTTATAAAATGTAAAAGACAGAATTTAATTGATGCAATTCAGATGGAATCACACAAGTATATTATTTTCATTGATTTTCTAAATGTTTCCTTTTGCTTTATTTTGTATATTCAGAAGTTAACAATGCAGCATATTTTCTCCACACAACTGCATCATACTTCTGATCTCCCAGCAAGTCAACACAGGCAACGACATTTTACTCAGAGCTGTAGAGGTTTTCACTCCATGCCCCCACCTCTTTTTTTCCTTCTCAACAAATATATTTCTGTCTAGGATTCAGGCTAGTAATTTCCTCCTTCTTGCAACAAATTATGTTTAGGAAATCAGGAACCTCAATTTTTATGTGCATAAATTACACATTCTGCACTGAATTTTTACTGTACCCCAAAAGAATAAAAAAACATTACTTTTTCCTTTTCTTTCTTTTTTTTTTAAGATACTGATAAACACAAGAATGCCATCCCTTGCGTCTAAGCACATCTGAGTTTCTTTAACAGAAATGCCATGCATGTTTCTGAATACTGTCATGAGGCCCATGGCAATAAAGTTCAACATACTCAGGCTGTAATCTTCTCCCAAGGAAATG
>JANHGO010000038.1:21490986-21524376 GCA_024606505.1 Aquila spilogaster
TTTATTTCTCATTACCCTGCTCTGGTTGATTGGTAATAAATTGAGTTAATTTTCCCCAAGCTGAGTCTGTTTTGCCCGTGATGGTAATTGGTGAGTGATCTCTCCTCTTCTTATCTCAACTCACAAGCCCTTTGTTGTATTTTCTCTCCCCTGTCCAGCTTAGGAGGGGAGTGATAGAATGGCTTTGGTGGGCACCTGGCGTCCAGCCAGGGTCAACCCACCACAACAGGCTGCAGTAAATAACAACTGATACTTATGGATTTCTGCTTTCTCTTAATCACATGATAAAAGTCTAGGAGAGATATATTAAATATCTGATAACATTTGGAGTGCCATTTTCTTCTTAAATCCATCTTGATAGTCTCGTTAATTGCTAGCTGATACAGCATGTTTCCTGTGTTAAACTGCATTCTGCTTTGGGCAGTAAGCTTTTCAAACAGACACCACATTTTTAATAATCTACAGAAATCTGAGTATGCTGAAAACTTGGGACCCAATTTTGCTTTACATTAAGCAGCACTATAAATGGAATTACCCGCAGGCCTGACTATTGCATGAAATTAACATAGCATGCAGTGAATGCATTCAAACCAAAAAGCTAAACATGGCAGCGCTTGATCCATACTTTTTTGGCAGTACAATATGATGCATGTATGCTCTATTAAAGATACTGCCAAAATATTTTTAATAAATCCTCAACGCTGCATTGTCCCTCTTGAGAAGTCTTGAATGCTGTCAATTTTCATGAAGACCAAGAGCATTCATCACCATGCAGGACTAAGCTCATAATGAATCAAGAAAAAAATGCCAGTAACTTTAGAGCCATATGTTTTTAAAGCACTAAGACAAGACTTGTTAAGTCAGCATGTGTAAGGTTACCATAAACAATGTGCAGTACATTGGCTACAAATTACAGGTGGAATATTGGTTCTAAATTCAACAGATTATTTCAGTGGTGCCAGGATTTAATCCTTATTGTTACAGATATATTACATGGGCAGAGTTATAATGAAACATGGAATTTTTATTGTTGATGCAGTTTATATTTTGGAAATATAAACTGTCAAACTTAACGCACAAGACTATTCTTTTTGTCTAAAGTAGTAAGAAAATTCAGCAGTCCAGTTTAGAAAAAATGCTTTGCTTGTTAAAAGGAATAGGGATTCACCATGTAGAACTGCTATGTAATTCAAAACTAGAATTGAATTGTAATGAGCTGATTTTAGAAAAATCATTCATTTTCACGAGATAAGCTGAATAAAATTTATGCATCCATATATAAATACAATATTAATGCAATTGAACTATTAAAAATGGTAGTTTTTATCAAAGAAAACCTATTCCATGTTAATCAATGTTACGACCAATGTCCTTTATATTCAATCTCAGCAGAGTTAAAAATCCAAGTAAATAAACCAACAATTTCACAATGTACTGATTATAGCTAATATAAATATATGCTGCCTTGAAAGAAAGGTGAAAAAAAACATAGTCCTATTTGGAATTTCCAATGTAACTTTTAAAAGTATTTAAACTACAAGTTTTAACTCCACAGATAAAGCCATCATCTGGAGCAGCAGTCAGAATGACATACTTGTTGGAATAAATGCCAACATGACTCTAATTACTTACATTACTTATTACTAACAGCATATAATTAACTTCAAAAGAAAGTTTAGATCTTCTTATTGAAATCATAAAATTGTTCTTTTTTCACTGAAAACTAACGTGCAGTTACTTTCTTCTAACATTCACATACAGTTTTGCCTAGTGAAGTTAACATCACTGCTATCTGCTGCTCTGCTTTATAATGGGATCACAGTTTTGGTGTTGGTTTTTTTTTTGACACCAAAGGTGAAATCTAACCTTATTGAGACAGCCACAATTTTGTTAAATGCAACTCTTCTGGGACTGGAGAAACAGGATGGGAGAAAGACATATAGCTGACTACCTGTGGACTTACCTATGAGCAAAACTACAAGAACACACTCAAAACTTGGAAAATACTGCCTTATGTAATTCTCATTGCTTTTAAAACTTCTCATTTTCATAAGGATATATACAGTCTTTCAAAATTAACTCACAAAACCACCTCATCCTTCATAAATGACCCTAGCACATTTTACATGTTACTCATTAACACAAGCTTTTAATTTAACTTTTGTTCTACTTAAACACTGTTGCAGTGATTCTCAGTTAATAAAACCAAAAATGTACACTCTTATTGTCTATTGTTTCCAGGTTCAACATTGACCAGAATCACACTTTGGGCTTTTGAGGAGCCACTTCTCAGATTGCTACCTGGTTACCATCTGACAGCAGTAATTCAACACAAAATCCATATTAGACAGACTTCACCTGTGCTCTGAATCACGCCAGATGTAATACTTTCTTCATCCTTTACAGCCATTACATTCATATGAGTGCCAACACAGAAGACAAAGGAACTGCACCCAACCCAGAAGAATCCTCACCGATTTGCTTTGACTTGGTGGTCTTTCTGCCCGACTAGAAGCCTATTTCATAATGACCATTTCATTAAGAAACCTATCATGTCAACATCAGGATGCAAGATATTGTAGGCCTGCCATTCCAGGTAGCAGGAGATCCAATTCCATTTTAGAAGGATTTTACTTCCTGAAGAGCTTCATATTTGTCTTCACCTGGCTCTGAATTCTCATAGGTTTGCCTGTCCTTGAAACATAGTGGTATAAGGGACAGAATTCAATTGATGGAATTTAGATGGAATTACACAAGAGCATAACGTTCATTGATTTTTAAGTGTCCTTGTGCTTTACTCCGCACATTCACAAGTTAACAAATGCGGCATATTTTCTCTATGCAGCTCCATTGTACTTCTGATCTCACAGCAAGTCAAAACAAGGAACAACATTTTACTCAAAGAAGAGCTGTCGAGTCCGCCCCCCCCCCGCCCCCTTCTTTCTCAATAAATACATTTCTGTCTAGGGTTGAGATTAGTCATTTCCTTCTTCTCATAACAAATTATGTTTAGGAAATCAGGAACCTCAATTTTTATGTGCATAAATTACACATTCTTCACTGTATTTTTACTGTACCCCAAAAGCATAAAAGCATTTAACTTTTTTGCAAGATACTGATAAACACAAGAATGCCATCCCTTGCGTCTAAGCACATCTGAGTTTCTTTAACAGAAATGCCATGCGTGTTTCTGAATACTGTCATGAGGCCCATGGCAATAAAGTTCAACATACTCAGGCTGTAATCTTCTCCCAAGGAAATGGTTGGGATGCCAAGATGCCTTTTGACTTTTATTTCACAGCAGGGCTTCATTCACAGTGACTCTGTCCAAACCTTAAACTACACCAGCTGTGATACAAGGTCCTGCACAGTAATTTGTAAAAAATATTTGACAAACAACATTCAAATGATAGAATACATTGCAATTCATGACAAAACAGTGATCAATATCCATTAACTGCTCAGTTGGAAAGGGGTGATTAATTCATAATATAACTACAAACTGCAGTGTCCTAAAGCCCCGGTAGACCAAAGCACTTATGCAGTGACTGCAAAACATAAATACAGGATACTTTGTAAACCCCTTTCCAGACAGTCTGGTTAATTGAGTTAAGGAACAACAGAAAAATGCTTAAAATATGAGAAGAACTATTAAAATAGATGCAATATTCCAGTATAGTCCAGTTACCTACTAGTGAATCAGTTCACAAGTACACAGCACACATTCTTATGCATTCTAGCATTCATTCAGTGTGCAGCAGTGTCTCTTCTAAATTATAAGCAGTCACAAACTTTCAAACATGTAAGAATACATTAATCTTGCTTAACTTAATTTTACTGGTCTTCTCTAAGTTTCATGCGATTTTCTAATTTCATATACTTTTAATAAAAATGCATCACATCAGTGCACATTCTATACAATTTTTACAACTTAACAGGAATTAACACCTTTTAAAAAATGTATCAGATTTCCATGGGTATGTAAAGTGATTCATTGAAAAATCAGTTTTTCACTTTAGAAAACTATTGTTTGGATAGAGGTGGAATTTTACATCTATCTTCTGAAATGCAAAGAGTCGACGCTCAGCTCAAATCAATTACCAAAAGATTCTGGGTCTAGTTCACTATGGACAAATTGAACAAACAATGGCTGATGAAATGTAACTTGGAAGTAGGGCTCACTGAAAATTTTCCATTGAATAGCATGTGATAACAAAATAATTTTTATTTATACTAAAAACTCTCACTGACATCATCTTAGAAAAGAGAACTAAACCCCAGAGTTTTACCCCTGAGAGACAGTTTCTTATAGGTACCCTTGCCAACTGTAACTGATTTTCTGAGGAAACGGATTTTTCTGGGGGCAGGCCAGGCATGTGCGGTGCAGGAGGCACAGCCGAGGGAAGATGGCGGCGGAGGAGAAGCTGCCCACGGGCTAGGAGAAGCACATGAGCCACAGCTCCAGCCACGTGTATTACTTCAACCACATCAGAAATGCCAGCCAGTAGAAATGGCCCAATGGCAGTAGGAAGAACGGCCAAGGGGAGCCTAGCAAAGTACAATGCTCACATCTGTTGGTGAAACACCACCAGTCCAGAAGACCCTCGTCGTGGAGGCAGGAAAAGATCACACAGACCAAAGATGACACACTGAAGATTATAAATGGCTACACCCAGAAGATAAAAATCAGGAGATGAAGATTTTGCATCTCTTGCTTCCCAGTTTAGCAACTGCAGCTCGGCAAATGTGGGAGGCGATCCGGCTGCGTTTGGAGGAGGTCAGATGCAGAAACCTTTTGAAGATCGCTCATTTGCACTGAGGGCTGGCGAGATGAGTGGACCAGTTTTCAAAGAATCAGGGATCCACATCATCCTACACACAAAGTGAAGTGCCTTGGTGACACGTAGAAAGGAAAGGATGAGCGGAATTTATTTATTTATTTTTTTAAAATTAAGACCCCCTCCCCCCCCCCCGAAAAAAAAACCCAAACCCAAACAAACCAAAAACGGACATGGACCTGTTGGAGTGAGTCCAGAGGAGAGCCACAAAGATGCTCAGAGGGCTGGAGCACCTCTGCTATGCAGACAGGCTGAGACAGTTGGGGTTGTTCAGCCTGGAGGAGAGAAGGCTCCAGGGAGACCTTATAGCAGCCTTCCAGTACCTAAAGGGGCCTACAGGAAAGCCAGAGAGGGACTTTTTACAAGGGCATGTAGTGATAGAACGAGGGGTAATGGCTTTAAACTGAAAGAGGGCAGATTTAGATTAGATGTAAGGAAGTTCTTCTTCACTGTGAGGGTGGTGAGGCACCGGAACAGGTTGCCTGGAGAGGTTGTGGATGCCCCATCCTTGGAAGTGTTCAAGGCCAGGTTGGATGGGGCTTTGAGCAACTTAGTGGAAGGTGTGCCTGCCCATGGCAGGGGGGTTGGAACTAGATGATCTTTAAGGTCCCTTCCAACCCAAACCATTCTATGATTCTACGATTCTAAAACCTTGGGCAACACCTCAAAGGAGACAAGGAACAGGTTTGGGGGATCTACAGACTGGACAGTAGGAAGCAAGTCCTCATAGAAGGCATTTCCAGACCAATGAAGAACAAAAAAGTGATTAAGAACAGAAAGCACAGACTGACCAAGGGAAAATGGACCAATCTCTATGATGGAATAACAAGCTCCATAGCTGAGGAAAGAGCAGCACATCTCATTTACCTTGGCTTTAACAGGACTTTTGACACATGCTCCTTTGGTATCCTTCTAGGCAAGCTGGGGAGATATGGTCTAGATGAAAGAGTGGAAAACTGATGGCACTATCAGACTCAAAAGACAGTGGTCAATGGTTCCAAGTTTAACGGGCAGGTGGTTATAAGTCATGTTTTCAGGGGTTGATACTGTGGCAAATACCACCTAATGTTTTCATTAACAACCTGGAAAGTGGCATGAAATGCATCTTCATCAAATTTCTGGATGACACCAAGTTTGGGAGAGTGGTAAATATGCTGGAGGGCAGGACTGCTACTAACTGGCATCACAGCCTGTCAGAAACAGACTGACAAGAACCTCCTGAACTTCAACAAAGACAAATGCAAAGTTCTGCATGAGGGACAGGGTAACTCCATGCAAAAACATAAGCATGAACATGAACAGCACCTGGAACCATGTGCTGTGTTTATACATGTCAAACCAAGACCGTGCCCTAAAATTCATAAAAAGGTGCAAAATTAATTACATTGTTTTTTTGGTGTTTGCAGATATCAGCAAACTCTGTACAGTATAGACAGCTCCAAGGAATTGGTAAAACAGATAACATTGCAGTTGAATTGAACAGACACTCAACATGAGAGGAAATGGAAATACTATGAAGTACCTTGATACAAAAAAAAAAAATATATAAGAAAAGCAACAGGCAGAAGAAGTAAACATATTTACAGTAGTGATATTAAGTTTCTCAAGGAACTGTATGAGGTAAAGAGTAAATAATTGGAAACAATGCGTAAGACCGATGGGAGACAGGAGGGGAAAGAATATCTTGCACCAAGTAAAAGATGTTAAAAACATTAGTTTCACCAAGAGATACACTCATAGCAGGGGCAAAAGAACAAAACAATTAGAGAGTTTAAGGCTCTCATCCAAGTGATGGAAACTGTCAGGAGAACACAGAACTGAAAGAAGCCCAGAAGAATAAGTATATAAAGGGAAAACACAGTGCTCAACCACCACTGACAAAAATTACTGGAGAAAGCTGATGCCAGGTTTTTGGGTTTTTTTTGTTTGTTTGTTTTTTTTGTTTGTTTGTTTGTTTTTAATTTATATATATATACCGAATGCATCCGCAGGGTTCTGGCAGGTGCCCCTGGGAACCGAAGTACACGTTTGTGTGCATGTAACACTGCCTCTGGGAGACGCATTTTTCACAAACTGCCAAAAGTGGAGTCTCTTTTCAATATGTATTTGACATCTCGTTGCCGGACAGCTTCAGTTTTTCTACGCCAACCTTGATAGTACCGAGAAGCTTTGCTACAGTTTTGGCAGAGGCACCAGTTAGTCTGTATACAGCTGCACCAAAGGACAACAAGAACGACAATGACCAGCTGCTTCTGGAAGAAGTTTTCTTGGATCAGCTTTGCTGGTGCAGCTCCATTTCTAGGTTCATGAAACAAGTGTCAGCTGCTGGAAGAGGATATTTCTGGAATGACCTGCAATGGCTGCAGAATTTCAAGGATGACAAAGGGGGGTTTTGTGGTTTTTTTGAGGTAATTCTGCTTATTATAAGGTTGTGAATCTTGAAATCAGCCAGCAAGGGCTTTTCCATGCTTAGGCACAAATGACACATTGTATTAGTTGCACTGGTGAATCTGACAGAACCTAAAATCCCTTGTTGCCAACCCTGCTGCCAGACCTCTCAGTTCCTTAATGGACTGGAATGTAAATTTTCTGTTATGTTTCGAAGAGTAGTTGCAGTTTTAACAACTTTAATACAAGTTGTTGTACAAGTTGCTTAATGCAAAAATCAACCTTGTAACAGAATCAGAATAGGCTCATACCACATCATGAAAATATCACGCTACTAAAGCAATTATCAGAAATATCCCATTTTTCTGGAGAAAAAACTGCCAGCAAATTTAAGGCTTTATAACTCTGGCTAATAAAGTTCTTTAAAGGATAAATGGTTCATAGAAAAGAATACCTAAAGCAAATTTGGGAAACCAAAGGACATATGTTATGCATGATTAGATAGCATGCTGTAGAGCAGTATCCACCTTGATTAACACATCGAATCTGTATGATCAAGGGAGAATGTTGTTGCAAAGCCTGGAAAGCCCAAGAGATTCAGAGACTTCAAGAGCTGCTTGATTTAGTAAAGTGCCCCCTCCAAGATAACATTCATCAATGAAATACATACATTCTAATACAAATATTTAAGCTATGGAAAAGAAAACATAGAAAAATATAGTATTTTTATTTAACTTGATGTGAAGTATTTTAAGTATTCAGATTGTACTTTCCAGTGCATGGGCAGCAGCTTCTTTTATATGGATACAGATTTTTGAAATCTTACACTTCTTTGCGGTTCAATAATACAAGCACGGTAAGTGCATGTGAGATGTGGGAACTGTTTCTTATGAAACTTTTATTAAAAATTCGTTCCTTTAATGTTAATAAAGCGTTTGCTTTTGTAAGAATACAAGCAAAACCAAGTGTGAAGTATGTTTTCTGAGAGATAAATAAAGACAACAGAAGAAACAGTAGAACAATTTTAAACTGGCAATTGTAAAACTATCCTCTGAATCTTTCAGTCTTAAAACTTGTTGAATTGATACTTTTCTCTGGGATTTTCAAATGGCTCCAGGATATATGAAGGTTAGAATTCCATGAAGTAACTCCTCCAACTTTGGTTACAGAATTGAAAAAGTAAGCTCCCAAAACATACTGGTTTGTCATCTAGTTGAAGAGGCATGTTTGGATGTCCTTGAAACAAATTCCTGTTCTCTGTAAAAACAGTTCTGCAGGGCAAACACTACTAGATGAAAGAAGAAATCCTTGAGCTTGCTGTGTAGACCAAAGAAGCAGAAGTGCAGTAGGGAACTTTGCTGTAGCATTGCCTTCCAGCAAAACCGTTTCTTTAATACAAATTGTAAGAAAACTTGGTATGATCCTTTTCTGTTCCATAGCCTTCTAAATCACGGCTAGTAGCAATATCCAGCTAACTAGCCACAGAGAAAGCCTTCTTTGCCAGCTTTTGGGTTGCCAGTTAATCCATTTTAAAACCCTGAGAGATCTTCTCCTAGGCTATCTGATCTTCCTTCCTGAGGGTTTTATTCCAAACACCTTTCTGTTCTGTTCTTCTCAAAATTATGGTGGAAAATGCAAAAAACACAGTTAATGGTACTGAAAAGATTCATAAAAGGCAGCTTGGGGGTACAGTGAAATATTAAGTCCCAGCTACACTCACGGTATTTGAAATTCCTTCCACACAATTCATATTTGGAGCTTTCAGAAGGATGAGCCAGATTGCAATGGCTGAAAAAAAACCCGAGCGGGTAGCGAAAATAAAAAGTGAGAAGTTTAACCATTAGCAATGGCTTTGGCATCCTAAAAATATCAAGACTCCAATTCTGGAGAATGTGGTAGCAAATTACCAAATGAGTGCAGGATAGAATTCTGAAGATCAATAGCTAATTTCTGGACAATATGGCATTATTTAGTGTGTATAATGAATGAAATACACTCTACCGGCACGAACTGTCAGCCATGTACAATAGACAAAAATGTGATGTCTCAAAATACAAATATTTCTAATCTGTCTCTTCCTAACAAGAAATACAAACAGATATCCCGATACATTTCACCATCTTCTCAGTCCTTTTATCTTACCTGCAGTTCTAAGTAGCAAAGAAATCCTTAGGCTTTCAGGAAGACCTTTACTATCAGAGTTGACAGGAATCCCACAGTCCCTGTTGCCTTCTCTTTCAGTACCATGCTAGTGTTTGATGGCCACGTTTTACCCAAGCTCCTTATGGTGCTGAAATTTTTGGATCTTGTTCTTTGCTGTTTTGTAAGGAGATTTAACAGTGTAGCTTTTGATTCAGTACTGTGAGACATCGCGTTAGGTGATCTTAGTCAACAATTTAATAAAAATTTCAAATACTCTTAATTACCATCCTTCTCCTCCTTCTTTGAACCTTCTCCTCTCCACAGAAAACAAAATAATAAATAATAAAGATCTGGGCTTTCTATATTAACACACAGCGAGAGAGATAGATGCACAAGCACAGTACAATGCTACTGTGTAGTCTACTGATGCCCATTTGTGGAGCGAGACACATGAATGCGATGATGCAGTGGTGCATAGGAAGGGTAGTGACATGCAGTCCAAGCTGTTCCAGAGAGCACACAGTACGTAAACAGATTAAGTCAGCCTGGAAGGAAGGATGCCAAACACATAGCATGGCACTTGCAGCAGTACCACTGGATCCACCTGAATAAGGGCACATGAACTGAACAGCAAACTTGCTGTATTTTCAGTGAGGTGCAGAAAATAAGCTATTTTGCCAGGTAATGCATTCCAAGGATTTGATTGTGTGAATGGAAATCATTTTGATGCACCATAGCTGAGTAGAGGACTAATAATAGCCTCCTCCCTGTGAGCAGACAAAGCTCCTCTGTCACTATAGACAAACATTACATGTATTACATGTTGTCAAAAAATTATCTCACCATTTTGGATTCACAGTTCAATCTGCAATTGATCTTATGTTATATTTTATTTACACAAATGAAGTAATAAATTAAATTCATAAATACTTACATTAGTCTCACTCTTCTCCAAAACAACCTCTCTCGTCTCCCCACCCCCTTGGCTATCACTGAAGTTTAGACCACATTATAGTATTTCCACATTTAACTCTATAGCTGGGAATATCTGCGTGATAGTAATCTGCAAATACTGTATTTTTATAACAATGAAGGGAAAATTAAGTATTTTTCTCTTACAATAGCTGATTCTAAATATTTATGTTTATTTTTAAAATAAAATAAGGAAAAAGCTGGCTGATAAGCACCAGTTTTATATTATAAGCTAAAAGCTATTATTAAAGATTAAATCTAATATTATATATTAAATATATAATGTCTTATAAAATATTAAATAAAGGTATATGTCCAGTAGTTAGATACAGCTGCTGTCTCAAGAAGTATGTTAAACTTGATAAATTTTTACAAAGTACAAGAACACAAAGATAAAAAGGTCTTACTTTTTTGTGATAATTTACCAAGTATCTGGTACGCAACTACAAAAATATTTTCCCAAGTTTTCAAAAGAATTCATGATTACCTTTGAAGTACATGATTTTTTTCTGACCTTAAATATGACAGCTAAGTGTCAGCCAAAATTCACCTTTGCTGTAACAATAACACAGAGGTGCTGCACATCTGATTTTGATGAAAATCTCTAGAAAATACCTTGTCATTAAATGTTGGACCCAAATCCCTTATCTTCATGCTGAATGAGTTAAGTACAGAGATATACTATGTGTTGCATTTTTATTTCGTTAGTTTTTAATAATGGCATCACTGCAGCCAGTACACAACAAAATAAGGATTACCCTATCTCATAACAATAATGAACTTAGTGAGATCAACACAGGAATAGAAGTTTTTGTATACCGAAAATAATACTTCATCTGGGCACATACCGAGTTAACAAAAAAATAAATTTAAAGGTATAGTATTCAGAAAAGCATACTACCTGCCAACTATTACTAGCATACCAGTAATCAGGGAAGTGAGATAAAGGAAATCTATATGGTAATAGTGGTAATCATTAGATGATCATAGCCGAGTCTACAGTACAGCAACAATTTCGGGAATACATAAAAGTTCTACAACCTAATAGTGTCTCAAATCAAGACATGAAGTAATCTTAAATTAAGGAAACACCTCTCAGTTGAATTGCAGAGTTTCAAAACATCAGGTTTAGAATCACAGAATCACGGAATGGTTTGGGTTGGAAGGGACCTTAAGGATCATCTAGTTCCAACCCCCCTGCCATGGGCAGGGACACCTTCCACTAGACCAGCTTGCTCAACGCCCCATCCAACCTGGCCTTGAACACTGCCAGGGATGGGGCATCCACAACCTCTCTGGGCAACCTGTTCCAGTGCCCCACCACCCCACAGTGAAGAACTTCTTCCTTACATCTAATCTAAATCTGCCCTCTTTCAGTTTAAAGCCATTACCCCTTATCCTATCACTACATGCCCTTGTACATGCCTTGTTTCCAGATACGTCTTTTACTGACATGATTTCCTAAACAGACGCAACTATTTTATAATAATGATTAGTAAAGTTGGTTGTCTGTCATGAGGAGAAAAAAAAAAAAAAAAGTTGGCGAAATCACTATGGAGCGATGATAAAATAAATGCAAGAGATTTCATACTAGCTAAAAAATGACTGCCAAAGGATGACTACCAAACACAGTGAAAAGAATACAGAAATGAATAACAAGGAGACCAAGAAAGCACAAAGAACATTGCTTTAGCTGCTTCCAGGGGCATCTGTTCTGAACTGAAAAGCTGCATGCTGACTAGGAAAAAGAAATATATCAACATTTTTTGTTAATAACATGGATTTTAAATACTTCTAACCACTATAGTTCTTGCATACATTGCTAATCAAAATTCATTTTTGAATAAGTACTTCAGCTTTAATTTCTAAAAAGTGACATATTCATACAAAATTGTGACAGAACCAAGCTTTACAGTGGTATGGTACAAGATAAAGGTTTCTGCACTACATACTGAAGTTCACGATCAAATGTTGGTTATAGTCTTTTCAGTAAGTTTTTTAAAGTCTTTCTTCAGGAAAACTTTTACTGGAGAATTTTGAAAGTCTTTAGGTTTTGACTTCAAATGACTTCATTGAAAATTAATTTGTTCATGATTTCTTTCTTATTACACTGCTGTCTGAGTAGCCAAAGATGTTTCATCACTAACATGGAGATTACAGGCTCCACCAGAATTTCAACTACCCCCAAGGACCTCTAAGGTCAGCTTCTTTTTACTGACCAGAAAACTGAGCTACACACTTGCTCATTTTATTTTAAGTACATAATTATGTTTCAAATGTTGAAAATGAGATAGGAATAGATGTAGGATATTTTAATTTTTTGTTAAGATGGAAAATGCGGAACATAGTCCCTTTACTAAGAGGTAACAGGGAACATCTGACATTCCCTGTAATACTCCCTCTCTCTCTTAGCAAGCATCTTCATTTGTTTCTCTTCATGCTCCCAAGAGCATGTACTATCAGTAACTGAAACAAAAAATTTTCAAACTCCTCATGGAAATAATGCACACCAAGACAATATGCTGACTTAGGTAAATTTGCTAAACATTATTTGGTTCAAGCTGACTTGGAAAAGAAGTCATTCCACCCCCAACAAATCCTAATCCCCTTCTCCAAACACAGTATTTATGGAGATCGATAAAACCTGAATGGACAACATGTAACCTCAAAAATGTTTGTTGAATACTCAGAAAATTTCTGGCTGCATAATCTTTAACGTGCTCTGGAAAGACGTATCCAAGAATCAGCAATACTCCCCACAGTTTTGATTACTCCTAGGTGATCTCAGATGACATGAATTTCAAGGAGGCTATTGAAAGTGAATGTCTGTATAAAAGTGGTAATTGGAATGCTCATATATTTTAGTATACCTGTTCTCACTTTTAAGCACAGAATGCCCCCAGATTTGAAGCCAGGAATGAACACCACCAAATGGCACTCTGAGTAGACTTCCGGTAGGGCCTTACACCTTTCCATGAGTCCATTTTCCATGAATAGATGATTATGGTTTGGAATAGTTAATTATGGTTTGCTGGATTGATTTTAAGTTAATCAGTTCGGATGCCTACTGTTTTCATATGCAGGTTGTACGTTCAATTTGAAATTAGACAAGACTGACGGAAATCTTTGTTATATGGCACTTTTATACCAAATTATCCTGAAGCAGTTCTTTGCAGTGAGCACATGTAAAATGCATTTGGCAGCCCTTTGTTAAAGTTTAGCTGAAATATGGATAATCAAAGAAGTGATTCTCATAACACCTCTCAGCACCCTGGTTTGGTTTTCCTCTGCAGTTGTGGTTTTCATGTTTTGATCCATGCAACACTGCTGGTGTACTGACTATGACTGAGAGGTTGTGAAAAGTAACTGAAAAACCCCAAGCCTAGCATCAGTTAAGTTTTCTTCACAGAAAATGTTTTACACGGTAACTAGCTCTGTAGGGCTGGAGGCTAAATGGATAGGGGATTGGGAAGATAACAGCCATCTATCATAATCAAGTCAGGATCAAAGTCTATGACTTTCTTACACATGCGATTCAGAGGCTGAGTAACAAATTGTGTTAACATAACTGTAGTTGTGGCCTGTGGCTTTTAAACAGAACCACATATGGTTAGTATTTCAACTATTCCCAAATGACAAAGGCAAGGCTCCAAAATAGTCCATTAAAATAAATATTTTCCTTTAAATTTTTTTTCACAAAAGCAATTACACCTTTCAACTTCATAAATATAACAGGCTAAATTCCAATGAAATCGATAGTCTAGAATCTTGAATTTGGCCTGAAAACAATAACTTAAAGGCTGTTTTAGTCCACTGGCTTTGCCTGCATTAACATTTTTTTCTCTTACGAAGAAAAAATGTCCAAAACAACAACTTGTTTTGCCTCTGCTCTAATACAAAAAAAATTATTCAGTAGACTTTATTTGGTTTAAGAGTGTGAACCCCAGCTTCTGCTGGCACATAAGACAGACGCTGATCAAGAAAATGTTGTGGGTAGCATCATATTTTGTGCTATCTGTGAGTCTAGATTGTACTAACGCTAATGTACTTGTGTAAGTGGAAAATATCAGAGCATGCATGACAGAAGCAAATTTTGTGAGACTTGGAAGTATAGGAAAATATATAAAATATGAGCAATTACATTAAGGTATTGAAAGTGAAGAAAAATGAAAACTTGTTGAGAATTAAAATCATCAGTACTGTTGAAGGTATATATAATACATAAAACTCAAGATGCCTATGGTTCTGAGGTAGACAGAATATTGTAATGCAGATAAGGAAAAAGATGAAGTTTCTAAAGAAGAAGTGCTGAAAATCATGGCATCCTCCTAATCCATGTTGATTTTAAGTGTATTATTATTACCACAGTTACAGTAAGAGATGATCTAGTAAGATACTTCATTCCATACACCTGGAAGGGATAGAGAATATTACATGCCAATTGTAAGCAACTTATTTAGGTATAACAAAGGATATTTATTCTCTAAAGTGATGTTTAATCGATTAACATTGAAAGCAAAGGTTTTACAAGTTGTTCAACTGACCAGAAGAATAAATTTCATCAAAATAAGTTGCTTTTGTCCTCAAAAGTCGAATAATCTAGATCGAAAGTTAATTCTATTTGTACTCACAAACATTGTGAGATTTTAGCCTATTAAACATGCAATTCAAATTTTAATTCCAGCTCCCAAGTGGAGTTTTGGAGTTTAGAGTTGAAGAACTGGGGGGAGAGCGGGGATTGTTTGTTTCCTTAATCTACAGACATTAGGTGAAGTTATTTTTAAATACTTTTTTGGATCACTAGATACCACAGCCTGCCCCCTGACTGTGTACAGGGGGGAATTACTAAAAGTGATCTTCACCATAGCATGTTTACATGGCATCTTCCCATGCATCCTAAAAAACAATTCATGTAAGCCATAAACCTGGGCTATAATATTGAAAATGAATGTCAACAGCTGCAAGAATTTTTTATAACATATGTAAATTGTCAAACATTCCTTTGTTTATACCTTAATTTTCTGGTTTTGTTCTATAACTTCACACACTTTTTGTTTATGTAACTGTAGAGGTAGGTCTATTACTGTAAAGAAATCACTTCTTACGCTTTTCTCCTTAAGAACAACACTAAAATGCCACTATGTTCACTATTTTTTGTTTGTCATATTAATGCGTTTGTCAAAGTTTACACAAGATACTGACAAAACCCAGAACTGGCTTGTGTTTTATGGTATTTATCTCAACATCACACTTCAATTTTTGAATATAAGTTGCCAAGATTTCAATTGTTTAAACCAATGGTTATACAAACATGATAGCAACCAAATGATCAGAAGACTTTGAATATATTTCAATGTTCTTGCTGTTTTAGAAATGACTGTATGTGAAAACTAAATAAGAGATGATGCTTTTACAGCCACCCATTGGCACTTTTATGCAAATTCCTGCAAAATAAAGCATTTAAAAACAGACAACTTCATAAAATTCCTTATAGAAACAACAAACCAGTCTTCTGTATGGCATGTTTCTTCCAGTAAGTTAAGTATCATCAATGATCAAGGGAGCACACATCTTGCTCACAGAGCAGAGAAGCATTCTACTTCAGCTGCTCTACTTCAGCTACCTCTGTTTAACACTTATTTGAAGGGTGAAGTACAGTGGGGGGAAGACCAGAGTGAGGCTATGTTCAACAGGCAAACTCTTCCCCTTCATTTTAGTAATGAAAGACTGCACTAAAGCTAAATACACATGTGCATATGGGTGGCCACAGAGGTACTTTCACTGAATGGGTACAGTACATCAATACTGTATAATATTTTGTTACTTACTGTATACGTAAAATGACACTTAATACAGATTAAGCACATGTAAACATACCTAACAGTGTTATACACAAATCTATATGGAATTGTGTACCTGTACTGAAATACACATTATATACATACATAAAATTTAAAACAAAAACAAAATTCCATGTGTTCCTTCCATATTTTTATTAGATATAAAACTTGTAAAAACAGAAGTCATTCTATTAGCAAAACGTCTATTCTTTCCAACATCAAAGTCTTTTTTTTTTCTTTTTTACTACGCTTCATCAGTCCACCTCTTTCACAGACAGGCTGGAGAGCAACTACACAGCAGTATAACACAATTCCTAAACCAGACTTGTTTTATTTACAGCAGTGAGTAGCGCACAAGTACATGTCTGCTTTTCATCAAGACGACCAAAAATATTTAGAACACAGAGTTATTAGGAACACTTGGCAACCACAAGGCCACAATTAACAGTAATGAACACTTAAGAGCAGTCAGAGCCTACCACGTCAACACTCCAAGAAGCTACATGGTTTCAATAAGATACCTATGTGTGAGCAAACACACGCAAGCATGCCCTGCATTAACAGCAAATACAGGAGGATTGAACAAAGGCCAATGACAGGAGGTGTCCATTATGAGTAAAGACTGCTCTAGCTGATGAACATCCCAGAGACCCAACCGGGACAGGCAGGTTTGTAACCACTCTCCTTATCCCTGCGAGGGGGCTACTTGGTGTGACACGCTCATTTGGTGTCTGATGCTCTAGTGCTTATGGTTGTGTCCAAAAGGCTATCACATTTTTATTAACCTATCTGTAAGCCAGATACAACCTGACTGAAATCAATGTAACCCAGACACAGACCAGCTGTCTGCAGTTTGGATAACATACCCTATATTTTTTTTCTAAAATGCCTACATTGCTACGTAAATGCCACGTAAAATCTGCTAAAATATGCCAAAAACTCTTCCAGATCATCACAGCTCCTCCCATACCTAATTTTGTTGCTGCTGTTTTGCTTCAAGGGCCTTGGTTTCGGCTGTGCAGTACCCCTGTGAGGCCGTGACTGCGGCTGTGGGCAGCAGGGGGCTGCGGGGCACCCTGGGCTGGTCACAGCCCCGGCTGGAAACCCCACTGTGAGCCCCAAAGCTGCAACCCGCCAGAGGAGCCAGCGGTGCTGCTGCTCACGTGTATTTCTGCTTGTTCTTGTATTAAAAGCAATACCCCACTATCATTTGATATTTGTAATAAAATATTAAGCAGATGCCCTTAAAACCAGGCTGAATCCCGCTCTGATAAGGGCATAGAAACATAATGAATGCATAATCAATATCCCCACATCCTGCAGTCCAGAAAACAAGTTGTATCTATGGCAAGCTATATCAACAGAAAGGAGGACACTATCACATTTTTATTCTGGCATTTCTGGTCCTTTTTCACATTAGCAGCAAGAGGCCTGGGGCAAACCAGGGGATTCCCTACAACCAGAGTCCTCGAGATGTATGTTCGAGATGCACATTCATTCACACTCTGATCATAGCGGGACTTGGGGATTATTTTAACTTCTGCGTTACTACTGAGTTTATATTTATGTGTATACTAGTATATATATTTCTCTATATAGCTGACATAGTTACCTGTATCACCCTTGTGCCTTGTGTATGCACATCCATACGTGTATACATAGAGGGGAGGAGGAAGTGTGTGAACACAACGTGTTTTGGTGAGAAGCCGAGAGGGAGGGAGGCTGAAGGCAGATGTAGGTATGGACAGCACGTCATGGGACTCTCATGACTGCTAATCCTTCTCTTTTCCTGTCGTTAAGTAACAGTCTTGCACAATAGTTATGGAGGGCAGGTCCAAGCAGAAGTCACAAACGCTGTCAGATTACCAGAAGCAGGGTCTCGGAAGTCTGCAGGGACATAGCAATTCAGGAAGTGCCCAGCCACACACGAGCTCATTCCTGAACACCTCTGCTGGCACAGCGCCAGTGTGAAAAGCTGCCATGGCTTTCTGCTGCCTGGTCATCAAAGAAATTCCTCACTAAAACCACAGAGGCAGTTCAACGCAACTTGAGACGACCACCTTGGTGGCTGGACACGCATGCAGAACCAGCCAGACGCCTCTCTGTAGAGACCACTGCACAACCAAGTCTCCCTAAGTGATGCAGAAAGGAATTACTTGGACACTGCGACCTCCACAGGGAGAGTCCTGGCCCAGTGAAGAATGGCTACTGCTATGTCAAGGTGGTCATTTCCCTTGATACCTGCAGAGTAGGTAGCAGCAGTTATAAAGCTAAAAAGTCTGCAATGTTGAGTGACAGCAGCACGCATGTACCTACTTGGTGAATACGCACATACATAGACAATCCCACAGAGAAAGAAACTCTATTTTCTGGATTTTGTAAAAAGATGCCTGTGACTGGATCTTTCCTGGACTGTGTGGCCATCCAATGAGATTGGATGAATATAACAATATGCTCCTCAGAGCAAAGAAAGGAAAAATAAAAACAGATGAGCAATACAATCTTTTACAATGTACTTCCATTTTTTTCATAGAGAAATTATGTGAGCACCATCAGTTCAGCCATGTGCAATGACATTCTAGTATCTTGCAATTTCTTGGGAAAAAGACAACATCAGAAAGATTCAGAAATAGTAGCTTCTTTTAAGAACTTTAACTTCTTTAAGTCCAGAACACTATAGGTGGACCCCTGAAAAGTCAGCAGGATAGAAAACCTGTTATTTCTACTTTTTGGGTGATAAACCATGGACCAGAGAAACTATATGATGTGGCCATTATTACCAAAAAACCCCCCAAAAAAACCAAACCTGAAGTGCAATATGGAATTAAACCTGAAAGTTTCAAGTCCAAGCCTTAAACACTAGAATGTCCTTTCTTTCACTTAAATAATACCATGACTATGTCCAACACAATGAAAAAGATCAAATTGTTAATAACTGATGAATTAATAGAATTAAGCGTGGCCCTGTTAAACTCCCATGATTTCTCTTCATGATATATTTTCTATGCTTTAAAATACCTTAAAATATTTTCAAATAATGCTGTTCTTCAAACATTACTTCTGAGAGTCTCTACTTCCAGGAACGCAAGTCAAACTGAGTAACAAAAAGCAGGCCATGATATAAAAGTCTGAAAGGAGAGAAACCTACTATAATCCTCCAAAACAAAGATGTTTAGCAACATAAGTTTTCAACATAAAATACGAGAAATACTAGTTCATTTAACCTTTATATTGCCAAGAATTTGCATCATATGACACACACACACGGCTGATTTTCTCTCAGGAGTAATAAAATCTTTCTTGTTATTGGACAGTATTCACAAACCTCTGAAATCTGAGAACTAACTGACAATTTTTAAACTTTATCTGGTGGCAGAACATAATACAGAAGTTGTTTCCATAAGAAAAATAAATTTAATATTATTTATAGAATGCCATTGTTTTTAATTCTGTATATTAAAGTTTCTTTCACAAGAGACTGAAGGGGCCCTTACTAAACCAAAGCAATACAGAAGAGTCACAAGCAAAATTCTAGAGGCAAAATTAATCAATACTATCTTTCATCCGCTTTTGGTCACTGTTGGAAAACAGACGCATTAAATTTTTAAATTTGCCCTGGTTGCTACTAAGACTTCCTACAGTTGTTTTGCATACTGTATACTATAAGTATACTTTTAGAACCCTCAGTATACTCTATTTGAAAGATAAACATCTGCTTATTGCCACTATGGAAAGCCCTAGGGATCTATTAGAAATTATCTAAAACACTAAAACAACGAATAATTTGTCTATTATTTAAGATATTCTCTGTTACACTGGTACAACACATGCATATTCATACAGACGTGACATTAGAGCAAATCAGGTCCTAAAACAGCATTGGTGACTTTGTAGGCTGTCAGATGAAATCACATCATTAGAAGACCCCACCCCTTTCCTACGTCTAAAGAACAGAATTTTGAAAGTATTTAACAGTTTTATGCACCTTATTCCCACTCTAACCACATTTAGATTAAGTACTCCAGATGTCTGGGGCACATATGTTTTCCAATTTGACCCACATTTGCCAAAGAAAAGCATTAATATGCAGTTAAGCAATATTATTGACCAACATCTTGGAGAGGCAATGTTATATTGCTACACTGTAGTTCTGGAGTTTTTCTTTTTAAAATAAAAGTTTTATCTGTTCCAACTAGCAAAGGAAGCTAGCGCATAGTCCTCCACTATCTGAAGAGAATCTTTCCCCAGAGAAAAGTTTTTTTAGGAAGCCTTATTTTTACTGTTAAGTATTTTATGCAAATTATTTAGAATGTCTTTTTAATAAAAAAATTCTTTCTGATTATCAAGTACTTTCCACGTACACATGGGAGAAGTTACCATCTTCAGGCCTCTTCTTGCCTTTTCTGCCATTTTATCAAATTAGGTGCTACTATGTTTCAAAATACAGAATTCACTTGCTGCTGCCAGAGCAAAGTCAGAGAGACAATTAAAAATCTGGACAAGTCATGTTGTTTGTAGTAGATTAATGGCAAAGCATGCAAATTGAGCCTTGAGATGGCTTTTGCCATTATTTCTTAACGAGTATTAAAAATACAATGTGTTGCTGGAAACATAATTACATAGAAGAAGTGTTTCTCTGGTAAAAAATACGCTTTTTAGTTGCAAAAAAGTGAAGTAGTCTTTTTAGAAATGTCAGAGAAAAGCACTTCATTACAGAAAATTAAAGAGGAAAAAACTTTTAAAATAGGAATTTATGTGTAATTGCAAATTATTCTGAAATAACCACAGCAGCAGATAGCAAACACCACAGAAATAGTTTCTAGAGAAATAATTTCACATTTTTCTCATTACAGTGCTATCTGTATGAATAAATTGTCAATCAATATATTAAGTTTTCACAACACTGTAGATGGTTTTTAACAGTAATTTAGTTATATAACATATGGAACAGAATATAACGCTTCTGCTTTGCTGTCACAGATACTAATCACTACTGTATTACAGGCTGATTAAATGCTTGTCAGAGTATATTGTTTGTCAGGGGAAAAATTCTGACTTAGGGCTTGACAATAATGGTTTTAGCAAGTGGCCAATGACAACTCCCAGCAGAGAGAAAAGCAAATAACTGGGGACTTAATTGCTCTCATCAGAAGACATCTGCTTTAATCAATGAGCAATACAATCTCCATGTAATTTTGATCTTCCTGCTCTTAAGCACAGAAATACCTCTTTCATCTTCATTTCAGCAGCAGTAGATTGTCAATACTTCCCAGACACAAACAGACACAGTAAAGCATGTTTTTAAGTATTGACTTACTGCATCATGCCTTACCTCAACTGTATTTGTAAAGCCACCTAAAGTCACCACAAGGCTTGACATGCAGCTCACTACCTGCTAAGTAAGGCAGATTAATATGAAGCTCTATCGTACTATTTCATAGATCACAGGCCTATTAAAAATTTGCAGTGAGGTCCTGCCCATTACCTTCAGACTGTAAATAGTCTAAAGAAGAATAGTTCAAAAGAATGCCACTCTTGGACTGAGAGACTCAAGCTGACAAACACCAGAGATCTTGCTAGCCCAAGTTTTGCTACCTCTAGAGAAATCAGTAAAATACCACCCTCCCTTTGTCCCAGTTGCAAAATAGCTAGCGATCGGATACTTGGGGAAATATAGCCTAAATAATTTTTTCACTAAAATAAAACAGCTATTAACTGGAAGCAATGGTATGAATATTATATTCCTCTTCTTTACTCTATTCTCAAGGACTGTGGTGTCAGACACATTACACCAGGTATAATGAGACCAGCAACAATATACATGGTGGGATTATTACTAGCATTTTGTTAACATACCGCTCTTCATCTACAAAACGAGTAAACAGAAGCTCTGAAAAAGCATCTGACCTTTATTTTTATGGACTCCAGTAAAACAAGAGAACACATCCTATTAAAAGAAAAAAACTGACACTAAACAACCATGAAAACCTTAATAGTAACAGAGGGATGTGCAATAAACTCGCAGAATGCAATCGTCCTGGTTTTGTAAGATGTGGCACTGTTCCCAATAAGACAAAGAATTCCGTACATGCCAATAACAGTTTCTTGTTCAAAAGACACTTTTCAGAAATGGCCAACCTGTATCTCTTGAAATACACATGGCTTGCAACGATTCACATCAGCAGCAGCAGAGGTTTGGTGGCTGGGGAGCATTAGATTTCCTATCTGCATGAGCAAGTGAGCCAGCAGAGACTGGTATTTCCCAGGGAAAACCATCAGGCTAGGGCTTGCTGCACACACATGCCAGCTCAACCCCGCGTGTCCAGCAGAGAGCCAGGGCTCTGTCCCACCTATTGACTATGCCCAGGGCATTCCCCTCCTCTCAGCTTTTGTATCAGCTGCCTTATGCTTCCTGGCCACAGCAATATTTTAGTTTGTATCTTACAGTAGCCAATGGGAACATGCAATAACGTTAACAAAAAAATCTGTGATGTTTGGTGGTACGACTGAGACAGTTTCTACAATGCCAATAGTTTGGTGACATCTTAAAGCAATACTGCAGTCTAACTCTCCCCAAAACCTCCACCATAATTAATGTGGTATTTCCCTAAAACTTGAATACATCTCCAGTTAAGACCACGTTTCTTAAATCAGATTTTTGTATCTTTTTAACAGGCACTCTTGAAATTACTTGGTCTTATGACCTGCAGCTAAAAGAATTCATCTCTACAGCAAAATGTTGACTTGCTGAGTCCCACTGCAGCAAGGGCAAATTTAAGTAAGTTCTTGATAATCTATTTTTTCCTCAAACCGATTCAGGAAAGCTCCAAAATGTCCCAATTTACATATTGCTCCAAATAATACAGTTGAACAAAGTGCACAGACAAATTATAAATCATGCTTTTATCTTAATAAATAATTTCATATGTCATAAAAATAGATGTACTAAATACTTGCTTCTAACTAGCTGCCCAGCATCAGGAGTTCAGATGTTTTCATACTGGCCAAGCTTACTCCTGAGAAATGGAAATTTCCATTTTATATTTTCAAAGATATGAAAATACCGTTGCGGGGGGGGGGAGGGGGGGGGGATAAAAACTATGCCTCCTTACTTGATCTGTTTCCTCTGCATGATTTGAGTTATATTTGCTAGTTTTATTGAGAAAAAAAAACCCATTCTATTTTAACTTCAGTAAGACTTCAGAAGCTTTCATTTCTATGAACATTAAGGTCCTTCTTGGGTCTTCAAATCACCGGGAAGAAAAATAACATTTTCTTCCTAGAGAAAAATTGGATTTTATTGCTTTATTAAAAGGTGATGTCAGTATTTCTTTCCTCAGCAAAGGAAATTTCCTCAACTTCCCATTTTCTTCTGCCATCTGTTTTGTACTGATATGGCAAATAAAGGGGATTTGTATTTCATTCCTATTGTCTAAAAACATCTCAATTTTTTTATCCCAGGAATAATCAAAAAAGTGGAAGCAAAATCTGCAGCACATCTAGACAATCCTGTTTTCTGGTTTGAAAGAAAATTTCTAACTCTGGAATACACAGCAGGTGCAGTACTCCATTGGTCACGATTTTGGGCAGAGAAGTACAGTTTCACAGATAATTTCAATTTTTCTTCCAATTCTGAAGCTAAACTTAGAGCTTGGAAAAGGCCAATGCCTGTGCCAAAAAAGCACACTCTGGTACATGCTGTGCAATTTTAGCTGGTCAACTTCAGTTTTCATCTGCTAACTGTAGGTAATTTTACTCCAAAGACCACTGCTCAAGCAAAGTTGAATTTTGATCCAAACAGTAGAAAAATATCTACTGTGAACAAACAAGAAATACAACAGACAACAAAACTTACATTTGATGGTGACCTGAGGTAGCATTTGCTCAGTCAATGCTAATTTATTTCTATACTTAAGTGAAAGCTGTATTTAGCACTCACCTTTTTAGAAATATGGGTCAACAAACTGCTGCAAAATAATTTCAGCTGGTTTTGGGTTAGAGGAGAGTGGGCTTAAAATACCAATGTCTCAATCAAATCCCTAATTTGATACAATAACTTAGACAGGGGCAACAAGGCACATTATAGCCAAATGTGATCACATTACAAATTAAAAAAAAAAATACTACTACATTCTCAGATATCAGACAGAAAACACTGACATCTATAAAATATTTCTGACAATGAATTGCAAACAAGTAAAGCTAAAACAGAACTATTCAAATGAAAGTCAAAGGAAGTCATCCACATATATTACTCATAGATAGCTGCCACTGTTATGTTGATGTTTATTCAGCACAAAATTATTTAATTTCTCAGTAAAAAAACCTAGTAGATGAACCGCAAGCACCTTCAGTGAGTCTCTGACAAACTAAGATGTCACTGTGATAAGCAGAACTACCACCATGAACCATGGAAGCAGAAAGTATGCTTTCTTCTTGAAGTATGCTTGCACTTGTGATGACAAAGAGGACAAACTTATGGTTTCTTTTAACTGCGTGATACAAATTTTAGGAGCTCAGAGTTGAAAATGACCTAGAAAAGCTAACACCCATTCATTAAAAAAGTACTTCAAGCCATTAAGATAAATCACTTCAATACTTACCAAAACTAAATTATATCTAAATTATTAATAATGTGGACAGTTTTCTTCCTGTTTTTCATATCAGGCAGATCTGTATAGACTGAGCATTTTGTCCTTTATCCTTCCAACAATAAAATATCTTAAATCCACTGCCAAGTAGTATCTGCTACATCATTGTAGCACATGGTCCTATATTTTAATTATTTTGCTTCTCCACATCACTCTAAACAATTTTTTGCTTATCCTAACAAAACAAAGACAACCAAAGAATAAAACCTTCATATACTGTACCTGCAATGCACAGTTCATCATTCGCACAATGTAGTCAAACTGCTGATGGTCCAGTATTGCTCGATTTTGTTTAACATGCAGGCCTAATTCCTGTGTCAGGCAGTGCCGAGCTGCCTTTCCTTTTAGGGCTCTCAGAGCTGCAGGCAGGGTCTGGAGAGAAGAAAATCTAACTTTATGAAAATGAAATTAAATAGCACTATTCATACTGATAATCATTCATTCCTTACTTAGAAACTGCAAGTGACAGTATAGTAAAGAAAAACTTTGGAAATGGCTCATTAGCTTGATTATCAAACTTTCGCATAATGGTTGATTTAGCTTAAGTCATTAAGTATTAAATTTTCCCCATGTTTTTTTCCAATGCATTACACAGCATTTCTCACCTACATCTGTAAATAGAAATAAATGACTGAATATAGTCAGGCATTGAATGGATCAGAAATGGATTATTGTTCATGAAAGCAAGTGTTCTATTCTGTACCAGCCAGGCCAGGTCTCGAGTTAGCGTATCAAGGCCAACCAGCATGTTTTTTGATAAGCAGTGAATGACAAATGGCTTTAGAAGTGGCATACCTCTCATAGCAATGAGGCCACAAGACTGTTATGCAGTTTACCCTAAAACAGTGCCAATAGAGTATTTATGCCAATGTTTTAAAGACGCAGCAAGTGCTACATCAGTGATTATCAACTGTGGCTTTTTAGACTAGATTTAATGGGTGGCAACAGATAAATAAGAAAAGGCAGCCTGTTGTCTAAGGACAAATTTACCATGCAGGGGGACAAAAAACTACTGAAATTTTCCAAGTGCCTGTAAGTTGAAACAGGTTAAAAACTACTGTGCTACACATGCATCCAAACTCTTTAAAAAGATCCACCCATTTTATTAGCACTTCCATAATTATATTTATAATTAGCATTTCCATGATATAAGTTGTAAATCAAGAAATGCTCATTTTCTATCTTGAGGTGCACAGCCTCAGAGATATACAAGTGATACTTTTCTGAAAAATAAAAAAAATTCTTAAAATAATTTTACAGTCATTTGCATATGTAGAATTAGATTTGAATGTAAGTTTGAGTGATTGTTCTAGAATCAGTAACTAAAAGTATGGATAGAATCTACAAAACCCGGCAAATTCTTAATGTGAAAAAATAAGAATGTCAACGATGACAACTCACTAGTACATTTTAGTGAAGACAGACATGCCCAATATTTACATTCACCTCTGAATTCTATCAAATTATTGATTTTTTTAAACCAGCAAAATTTACTGCACTGAAAATTTCAGAAGAGCATTGGTTGACAAACACTGAAACATCTATGTATACCTGTTGTTTACATTCCTCCTAATCAATACTGCTAGACCAATATACACCCCTTTTTTAAAAAAATCATGTGGACAATAGTATTTATAATGGGAACACAGATTAGCAAAAAGGGCATCAACGCACTCATGTAGTATTACAGACAGGTTTTCAAATCCACTAGCTTCATATTGCATACAGTATTGCATTTAGATGATGAGTTTTATGGCTTACTTCACTCATTTAAATGGTTAAAATAATCATTAGTATCTGAAACAAGACTTCAAAATGCACTTTGTGACAAGGTCAGTCTCTATTCACTCATTAACAGAACAGAGGCTTATTTGGGAAAGTTAAAATTTTATTTTGTTACCTTTTCAGTCTCCAAAAATTTGTTTTCAAAAATGAATGAGATGCAGTTTCTAACAACTTCCAGCCTTTGTGCACTGTTGAAAACTGTACTTCCTTTTTCCATTATGGAAACTAACAAAGAAAAAGAAGAATACTGTGAAATGTCATCTGCAAGAGCCACAAAGAATACCAGAAAGTTCTTTAGGAAAAAAAAAAAAAATTTTTTTTAATGTACCCTCCAATTTGTTCTGTTAAAAACCATTAGTAGGCATATACAGATGGGAACATAAGATCCTAAACCTTTGGTTTCCCTATACTATCTGAAGAAGAGAGTGCTCTGAATTTTAACTAGAGCAGTTGATTCTTTTTTCTACTGGTTCTATTTGTCTCATACAGGCACAAAGAGATTCCAACCTCTAACATACTAATGAAATATATAAATAAATTGAAAATAATTAAAAAAAAAAAAAAGCGTGCACACATGTGTGTTCTGCAGTGAACTACATAGCCTTGCATATTTTGTAGCAGTAGATAACTATTTTTTCCTAAAGAATTCATTAGTCATGCCAAGAATTCTGTGACATGGAAGAAAACCTGACAAACCTGTTCTCTCACCTAGATTCCAATTTGCTGAAATCTAAATATTATTTTCTTAATGCGGTGTTTTGCCCTGAATTTTCAACAAAATTCAGAATGGAAGAACTAACATTCTCTTTTTCTCTTTAGTATCAAATAAATAGAACATAAATCCAGAATATGCCCTTCTTGTAGATAATAATGAGCTCCTAATATCCAAGGATTTTGACACACAGGACAGCAGGGAGTATTAGTGTGAAAGCTGTTGCTTGAAAAAAAAAAAAACCAAACAACCACCACAAAACCGCAAAACTTTGATGTAAAAATTAACTACTTAAAAAAAGAAAACCTTCTCTTGCATGTAGCCTTTTAAATAAAGGCAACAGAACACAAGCACATACCCTTCGAATTTTCTATAAGTAACAGATTCAATGATATAGTCAACAGCAAAAGCAGGTGAATAGAGTTTATCCTCTTCGCACATAAACCCAAAGAGAAACAGGGCTGGAAGGGGCCTCAAGAGGCCATCTAGTTCATCCTGCTGTCCCTAGACAGGATCAACTGTATTTATGTTATTTCTCATGTTTGTCTAATATGTTCCCAAAGTTCTGTGATAACAGAGACTTCATGGCTTCACAAGAAATCCACTCAAGTGCCTCACAATCCTCATTTTACCAAGTTTTTCCTGACAAATAACTCTAGTTTTGTGCTGCAGTTAAACTCATTATTTCTTATCACTACAGACCATTCCCTTTCTTTTTTTAACAGCCTCTTATGTAACTGAAGACCACTATCACGCATTCCCTCAGTCTTCTACTTTTCAGTCTAAACAACTCTCCATCTTTCGTTGTAGGTCACATTCTCCAGACCGCTGGTCATTCTTGTTGCTTTCTTCTGGACTCCCTCCAACAGAACAAAAAACGGAGGCAGTCTTCCAGTGCCCAAAAATGGATACAAACAGTCCAGCTGATGTCTTACTAAGTACAACAAAAGGATTTCTCCATGGGGCTCACTGACTGTGCTCCTGTTTATACACCCTACTAAGATGTTTGTCTTTTTTGCAATAGCTTGGGTCATGTCTGCCCTATGGTCATTATAATCCCCAAATCAATTTCTGAAGAACTGTCGCCTAGTCAGCTGATCATGCCTATGCAAGTGCAATACCTTATTTGAAGAAAAATAGTAGAGGACAAAATTCAGCAGAGACTAGAGACTAGTTCTCTAATTTTTCAAGATTGATTTGAATTCTAACGCCATCCTTCAAAAGTTTTGCAAGCTCTGCCAGCTTCATGTGTCCTGCAAGTTTACTAAACATATTTGTTTACGCCAAATTCACATTGATGAATGTGACTATGACTAATAGAATTTTTCTGGCATTAAAATTAAATTGACAGGCCTACAATGTCTACATCTGTTCTTTATATTTAAATATAGGTATATTTATTTTGAGACAGAAGCTATGTTTGTTCCTTGCCTTTTTCCAGTAATTTACATGTCTTCCACTAGTGTAAAAGGAGAAACCTTTTACGTTTACTTAGTTCTACGTTTACGTAGAACTGAACGTAACAGTTCAAAGCTTGGTTCAGCCAGTCCTACAAGTAACCTACGATGATATTCATCAGACCTAGATGAGTAGATGCTATCTAATTAAATAGTTCAGTCTAACTCGGATCAAATCCTTTTTTCTTGTTAGTAATTATGCCACTCACACTCTGGATTTTTGACTTCCTAGTAAAGGCTTATGCAAAAGGTCTTTTAAAATTGCAAAGGCAAACAGCAAGTCTATGTACTAAAGGTTGCTATGATCACTAAAAATACTGTATTAACGTGACATTGGGAGCAATGCATTGCAGCCACGCTAATTATATATTCAACTCATGAGACAGGATGACAAATAGGCAAGTTGGGGAACAAGTAAACATACCAACAGGGGGACCTGCTGGAACAACGCACTTCTTGTCCCCCCGGGTGGCAGCAGGGGCACCCTGACTCCTTGCGAGGCCTTCCTGGAGGAGCTCCTGCACCCGGCACTCATTGATTCGGGGGAAAGGGAGGATGTGAACCCGCAAGTGGGAGCCCTCCGTGGGCCGCGGCACTTTCTGGAATGCTATGTGGGGGTTGGGATTCTCCTGCCGGTCAAAAGCAAAAGGTTATAAGCAAATGTGTTACGTAGTGTTACCACCTGTCTCATCCAATTTTATTGCTGTTTTGTATCTGTCATACCTGAAAGATTAAGAAGCCAAGTATCTAATGCAGCTGACTAATATCATGTTTCATATTCATATCACCCTTGATTCATTATCTGTAATACTTCAAACTTTGTTAAAAGCTTTTATAAAATTATTTCTGTCAATATGCAAAATTCAAAAAGAAAGACAGCAAAAGAAAATCACTGCTTAACTTAGGTCGATTTTATGTAGCTTAATGAATATTTAGGACTTGAATAGAAATTAGTTTGACAAACAACCTCTTCATTAGAGAGAGGGTTAAAGAACATTAAAACATACAATCTCTTCGCCAAGTACTGAGAAATATTCTCATCTTGATCAAGACTACAAAGTGAAAATTTGTTTTTGTACCATGTTGTACCAAACTATGGCCATCTCTCACTAGGGACCAATTTTCTATCTTCTGTATGTCCCATAAAAATATGTCACACAGCTCACTGTTTGCCCTAAAAAATGAAAAAGTTTAATACAGGTGATCAAAGAGAGTAAATGATGGGCCTAAATTACAAGAAAGGTAAAAAGCTATCACATGAGATTTTGGGGTGTTCTCAAAGGATAGAAAAGACTTCTATTGTTGCAAAACTATCAGAATTTCCACTGTGAAAACAAGTGTTTGCCTACAATGATTTTTCACTCACTCTTTTATGGTCTTTTTTTTCTTTTTGTTTAAAATAAGATGTAATAAGCAGCCCCAAAGAAAGCTTTTATCCTTGCTTTTGGGTTTTCTTGCAGAGGTCTTCAGAATTAAAAAAATTTAAAAATCTGTTCACATAGCAGAACACTGATTTACTTGTTTTGCCAAAATAATTGCTGCATCTGCTACTATGTAATTATTGTATTTGTCTTGATCTTGACATTATCATACAATACCGCAAGACTGAAGACATCAGCAAAGTATGCCCTGTACCATAAAACAGATGTGACTGTATGTGGGATATTTGAAGACTTGCTCTATGTAGGTAAGCTCTATTGGTGTTTGTCAATACCAGATGCAGTATCAGTGCAATATGTGTTCTTATATATGAACATGCATGTTCTGCCTCTGGTGTTCAACAACTGGAAAGACCATGTACATCACAAACCACTAAGTTTCACTCAACTGCCTCCGCATTGATTTCGGCTTGTTGAAAACACACTTTCCAGAAAGACATCCTGAAGAGAGCAAGATATGAAAATTCAACATTTCTTTTAATTTTTTTTCCTCAAGTGGTTGATATCTTTCCTGTTTGTTTTTTTTTTTTCTGGCTTCAGGTTGTACCTTTTCCAAAATACAGCCAAGATCTACATGGTCCACGAGGATTCTACCACCATTCACAGAATCACATCTCACATCTTGAGGAGTGCAACGATCAATCAAACAAAAGAGGATATTTTCATCTCTTCATTCATATACCAGGGTTATCATTAATCATGTTTGAATTGTTATCCAATTTGACTCTATGCTGTTACTTATTACTGGCTATGTACCACTGCCAAAGAGTGCTACTCAATCAACTAGGTTTCTGTTGTACAAGCACAACTAGCTTACAATAAAACTTGTAAACAGGAGCTAGCTTGATACTTTCATTTACAGGAGCAAAAGGCAACAAGGAGATCAAATGCATCAACTTGAGAAATAGCAGTCAAAACAAACCAGCGACTTAGCCATACAAATTATCTGCAGAGGAAAGTTTAATGAAACAAGCCAAAAAGCTAGCTAGGGGGATGAAAGCAGCGGACGCCAGGAGAAGCAAGGCAAAGAAAGGGAACACAATCTCAGCAGAGGGTAACAGATGCCATATAGCAGAAAAAGCCAGAAAGGGAGAATAAATAACTATTCTGTGTTCTATTTCATGGAGAAGACAGATCCAGAGGAAAGGTACAGAAAGAGTTACTTTAATCTTGGCCATCACAAACCTAATCCCAGCTGTACATGCTATTAGGAATGTAGAACTAATGTCTTCAACTACTAAAGCAGTATATGCCAAAAACTTGTCTGCATTTTCCACTTGTACCAGCTAGACTAATACAAACATTATCTCTCCCTAACAAACCTTGTTTCTTATATGTATCTAGACTGTCAGAGCTACAATATGATGACTATTTAAACTGTGGAACAAGATGTCAAAATATGTCATGCACTGAGTTTAAAATCATACAGCTCTAGGCGTAACTTAAAGAAGCAATGTTATTCATCGCAGTGCTTTATTCAAAGATAGCTGTATGCATAACTACTAAAAACCTGACTTTTAAATATACTGAGTCATTGACTTAGTGCTAGTGAAGTAGCAGGTCAATCACAACGTTATAAATAAATCTCATCACAAGAAAAGACTAAAATGAATTAGTTTTGACACTGATTTTAAGAAATAATGTAAGCGAAGAGTTGCACATATGCACATTCACTTATGCTTTATAGGCTCTTTCATTCTAAAAAGGATCTATATCCACTAGAAAACAAATACAAATGTTCACCATTTCCTTTGGAGTGATTTAGTATCATAGTAACAATTAGACTGTTGGAAGCAATTTCCCATAATTATATGCTTTTAACATTAAAGCCCTTAACTCTTGGGGAGATAAAAACTTTTAAGACAGATGGATTTTCAAGAACCTTTAGTGCAATACTCCTCATTTTTTCTGCTATATCTTCCCCAAATTTGAATTCATTCATCTCTGCCATCTGATAAAAAAAGAACCAGACTAATTTACTTTAATATTGACCATTGACTTTCTAATAAAACTAACAGTCCAGAATGTTGCAGAACTGTCAACTAATATACCTTCTGACAGTGTTAACCTGAAAGAAAGACCTGAATTTGGAAAATGCATGTTGCTATATAGAACACAACTATTAAATTAGTAGCAGAGAATTTAATATTTATTCAGAAGTTTTTATTTCCGATTTAGCTCATAATAGAAGATGATTCCATCAGCACTTATCATTAAGAGAATGCTATAGGATGAGGAGGTATACCATCGAATAAAAATTTTACTACAGATGAATTCTCGTGGATGAAATGAAACTATGTAACAAAAATTCTGATGCCCAATGTTTCTCTTCATTTTCCACAAGATACATTCTCTTATTTTAAGTCTGAAGCGTCAGTGTAAGGATATCAGTGTTAAGATACTCCAATAAGTATGCTATACCACACATGGACAAGAGACATTTCACACACATTTTTAAATGTGACATGATTTTAGTCCACAATGATGTATTTGCTCTCTCTTCTAATGACTACTATCAACGAGGTATATTGAAATGTGTATCAATTCCTTCCTTCAAAGAAAGTATAACAGTCATTTGGCAATTTCAGAGGAAAAGAGATGGAGTGAGTGAGTGAGTGAGTGAGTGAGCACATCTGAAGACAGACACACAAATTGTGCCACTATTAAAGTCAGACTAACCTCATTTAACACACCTTACTATTCACACATTCCATTTACTTGAAATACATAGATGTATTTTCCCATCCCAAATCTACTGACACAAAAGATTGCTCAATGCACTGGTTGTGAAATTTTGGATTTCCTATGGAAAAGATATTAATTTTACCCCAAACAAAGATTGCATTGACAGTGACAAAGTCCTTAAAGGCAATTCGTTTTGGGGGGAAGACACATACAACACCCAAAAATGCCCAAAACACCCCGGAGCTTAGCAATACTTAGTAATACTTGTGGTTTTTTTATATAAGTGTAGATGTAAATCATAGTCTTGGGGAAGTGGGATATAAAAAAGAATGGGTGATAAAGGTCTTAACAGACTGCATAACAGATACTGCTCTGTGGAGTCTGAAAAACCACAGGAAGTTTGAGGGGGAGGGAGATTAGCCGATGCCAAAAAAAAAAAAAAAAAAAAAAAAAAAAAAAAAAAAAAAAAAAAAACAAAAGA
>JANHGO010000038.1:21524386-21535977 GCA_024606505.1 Aquila spilogaster
CCCCCCCCCCCCCCCCCCCCCCCCCCCCCCCCCCCCCCCCCCCCCCCCCCAGAGAGAGAGACAAACAACAAAAAAACCAAAAACCTGCTAAGAGCTTTTACAAAAGCGCCATGTAACATAAAGGCATGATAGGAAGGCAAGAATGAAACAGGAAATGGTATTCTAGGAAAACTAAAGAATCCAAGAAACAAGCTGTTAAGAATTAAATAGTGCTTGCTGAGCGCACAAACCGTGGGCACTGGGTTGGCACAGCAGGAATGATCTGCCAAAAGTATAAATTATGCCAAACTGGATGTACAGTTTTCATATGGAAAATTGTTGAGAGGCAAGAAAAGAGATGTATTTGGCATGGATAGGTTGCATCAGAGAAAGTAACAGTTTATATACATTATGTGAATAGATGCTACGAAATAAGAATGCTAAGTAGCAGTTAATAGGTAAATTGATATTAGTATATTGAACTTCCTTCACATGTACAAAATTTTTCACATTTAAAGTTCCAAAGTCTTTTGTCATAATGCAGATGATGACTACCACAAGCAGTCATTTCCATTTTCAGATACTGGATCAATCTCAGAAATGTGAATTTTCAATGTTACTATCTCAACTCCAAAAGTACAGCAGGTATAGTAAACTTACATTTTTGAAGAGCTGTTCTGCAAGTTCTCTAACATGCTTTATCATTTTTGGTGGATTACCTTCCTCAGCTTTAATTCTTTCGACTTCAAAGGCTACCAACTTAAAAAAAAAAAAAAATTAATTCAACTAAAAAATAATTTCTTTCTTATTTAAATTATGAAATGTTAATCTTAAATTGAAAGTGAGCAAAGAAAATCAAACACTGAAAAACGTGCAATGCCACGTCACTCTGGAACATGAGACGTTTTCACTTTCTTATAGAGCTTCTGTTACCAGATTCTATGGTCCTATGCAACACAGAAAGTCCTACATGCCTAAAACATTCCTTTAACATTGCTAATAGCATAATCCATATTTCTCATATATTCTACTACTATGCAAAATTTATAACAAACTCTATTTGTACTCTACATTCAAATAAAAGCCAGCACAGTACAAAAATGGCAGTACTTTTTAAAAGAAAAAACGTTTGTCCCAGTTTATATTGTTGTGTATGTATTTAATTTAATATTTCTCAATTACTTTTTCAATGTTTCTAAGAATATAATTAAATTACTCGAAATAATTCTGTTCTTGCACATGTGATGCGTTATGAAGTTCCAAACCTGACAATAGGAACAACATTACCATGATTTATACAACTGTTTCACTTCATACATACGAGCAGGGCATGATTTATGGAAGTAAGCTCGAAATGTATGCTTAGTAGAAAAATAGAATTGAGAAGATTAGTATAAACTATATACAAAAAACAGTGAGGATTTGGAAGCATTTCAATAGTTTTTAACATGCTGAAATGTCACAGGTACATTTTAATTTACTTGGGAATATAGAAACAGTTTTCACCTCATCAAAAAGATCACAGGCTCTGAAAGGAGGACCCCTCTCTGACACAAAACCAGCAAATGCCATTCCATTGAGAACTTTGGTTAGAAAGTCATTCTCAATTAAGCCTCGCTGCCCCAAGAATGCTGCCTGCAATAAAGGTAGAAAAAATGCATGTATTTTATCAGTATCAAAACTACCACCAACTACTTATGTGCTAGCAGTTAAACATTTCACCAGCTTATAGCAGTATGTGGTACTTTCTAGTTAAATCTTTTATATTACATAGTATCTTTTTATACCTAAATTCAGGACTGATGTAATAGGAAGTTTGGTGCACACATTTTATAAATCTCACAAGTAATAAAACAGAAAACTAGTACTTTTAAGTGTTATCTTCTAACTAAATACGTATGTTTCCAAAATTCTTTAATGACTCCTCAAAAAAATTCTTTGTATTAAATTTTAATGTTAACTTTGTTTCTTGTTTCATCACTGTCCCTACAATTAGTTCCACTAAAATACATTTATATAGTGCTATGTCAAAATGATACACTAATCATGTGTAGATTTTTTTTTTTTTAACTTTAACACTTGTTCAAAAGGCAAGCTTATGGGAATTACATGACACAAATGAATACTAACTAAATATACACAACTGCTTCTCTTTTACCTTATGGAAATGAATTACTGGTTCAGCATGAATTCTGATCAGCTGAAGACATGACCGGTATCCTTGGAAAAGTTGTGCAAATAGCCTAAGGAAGATTGCTCGCACTTCTTTATCCTGTAAGCAGCAATTAAATATGCTGTCAAAACATTTTTGTATTCTAAACTTTCCCACACTTTGTATAAAGCTGTCTGAGAAATACCTGCAAATTCAAACAATGCAGCAGTGTAGCATAGAAGTGGAGATACTTGTACACATATGAAGTTATCTTATATGAGGCTACAGTTTCACTGACCTGTCCACAGATGGCAATGACAGATTTAGTACATATTCAACTGTTTTCTCCTACTGCTCTCTTCTGTGCCTGCACAACAGGCTGTGGGCAATGCAAGTGTAACTGTTGGGTTGGTCATGTGGTGAACCACATGAAAGAGCTGCCATGAAAGTTGTTAAATAAAGGAAAGAGTGTATTTTAGCCTAGATTTATTCCCTAAAATAAGTGTGGCTCTGCAGCCCTACACAAGCAGTGCCATCGAAGTGGGCAGGGGTGGCAGGGAACCACAGGAGCCTAACGTGGCATTACTGCTGCTGGAGGAGCCAGGCTCAGAGCATCACAGGCATCACCATAGTCATCTGCTGTGGTTCTGCCAGCTGGATGAGACCAGGAGACTGCCCTAAGTTTGCTCAGCTACTTGTCTAGGACTCTTCCAACTCACGTCTTCACTTGCCAATCTACTGCAGCCAAAATAAGCCAGGTTAGTTTAAAAAGTTTAAAATAGTAGATCTTTAAAGTCCTGGTTTATTTTGATTTAAATAAGGGAGTGCTTACATAAACCTTGATGGATTAATGGAAATGATGTGAACAGTTGGGGGCAGACTTGGGGCAGTGACAGCTTCAGCTGGCCCAGATGGAACAAAAGACTGATCAAATCCTGTGTCACCCATGTTATTTTATCCTAGCTCAGGGACCTACTCAGATTGCAGCCATGTCTAAAACCTGAGATCCTGAAATTGTTTTATGACCTCAGGTTTTATGGTGTCTCAAAGGACTTTTTAAACAAACTCTAACTTTAAAAGTTACAAGCAGCAAAGAATATTGGATTAACTAAACAGGCAAACAGCTGATCAGCTAATCAACAAGTAAATACAACCTAAGGTAAAGGTGATTTTTTAAAGAAATAAGTTTAGGTATGTATAAGATTCTATAAAGCTGTCCTATAGGAATAGTTTTCTAGATGCATTTTTAATCTTCACTGGAACATGACTGAAGTTATCAAATTTTTAACTTAATTTTGTAAGGGCTCACTTTACTGAGAGATATTCTCATTTTCTTTGTGCCCAGGCTGCTCTCTAGAATTTTAACAGATACATTTGTACCCTGACTTTTTGGACTACTTGAAAACATGGTTCTTTCTTTCAGATTAAACAAAATTCTTATTTTGATACAAAATTATATTAATTTAAAACTTCACTATTCAAAGTGAGATCTTAGCTGAATTCTGTCTGCCATTAGATTAAATGAATTCTGGATGACATTTCCTGTCTTCAGCAATAAAAACCCCCAATCTTAAAGCAAGAAATAAGAACAACAAATATATTGTACCACTGAAGAGTTTTACGTTTTTGAATACACCTACACAAAAACCCCAATGTGTGTTCTTGAATTGGCTTTTGGATTTTAGTTTGGACTACCAACTCAAGTTCAATTCTAGACATGCCTACAAGCTAAAACCAGCACCTTTACCAAGTTGTTAAGTTATCATGGCTTCACAACTACTTTTAATCTCAATTAACTAGATTTTAGTACAAAACTTTCTACAGACTTTTTTTAGTATAGCCAGTTACATATAGTTTCATTCAGGTTGAGGTTCATTAAAGCCATTTAACCATGTACGGTTAAAAACCATATAACCCATTTCCCCAATATGTCCAAGCATACAATGTATTATAATTACCATTATTATTGCAAAACCAGTGACTTATGTTTTGCTAACACAGCTACCACTCCTATCTTTACTCATATTTACTGTAACAATCTAGATCTTGAATAACATTTTTAATGTTTCTGAACTTTTTTTTTTTTTTTTGGCGGGGGGGGAGGGGGGGCAGAGCTGTCTATAAGAGAACTTAATTTTAACATTTACACAAACACACAAAAAGACCAGTTTGTCCACTCATGTAAAATTCTGCAGCTTTACTGGTCTACAAAATCGAGGAGGCAGAGTTAACTCGACAGCAATATTAAAAGAAATTAAGGTGCTTTCATATTTATACAAATATGTTTATAAGAACTTCTAACCCATTAGAATGCTATTAGAGGGCAGAATGCAAAGTCCAATGGCATTTCTTTGCTCCACCAATAATACTATAAAGAATACGGATATGGAAAAGAAAACACAGTAGAAGTTCTTAAAAGAAAGTTAGTCTAAAATTTCAACAGTTTTCTACTTAAGAAAGTCAGACATAAGACAGAAATCTTACCAGCATTTTTGAGTGTGATAAAGCTGTTCGTGGGGGAGGGAATGCATAATCTGCTGTTTCCAAATCAGGATGCAAAACCTAGAGAATTTTTGAAACAAAATTTTTTTCCCCTCATTTTGGTGAGGAAAGGATAAATTACTTTTTTCCCTTCTTTCTCAAAGTAATATTCATTGATAGTAAGTACCTCAAGTAATAGATTGAGTTAAATTATGGAGACTGTATGGAAATATAGGTGGGATTAATTTTTCAGCTTCAGGTTTCTATAAGTGAGCTACTTATCAAAAATTCCTATTACAGTCAATGAAGCTAGTCAATACAGTTAGGGATTTTAGAGTTGATTCATCTGAAACAGATTAACAGACAGAAAATTCTTCTCTTTAAGATGCAAAGATTTGTTCAGAAGCCTCCAAATAAGCAGGTTTCTAACTTATGACAATGATAGTAAAAAGACAAACTGAACTACTTTTTTTGGTGAGTCCTTAATGTAAAATCAGTCATTCTTGAATATTGATATAGGGGCATCATACAAATAAACTTTAAGACTATTTGGTTATTCATTTGTTAAACTTCAGACAACGTACAGTGGAAATGAATTTATAAAAACAGAAAAGAAGCTAAACTGAATAGTAACAATGCTGCTCAAATACTGAGGTTGAACTCTTATTAAAACACAATTATTAGGAAGGAAAAATCACTACCTACCTCTTGAATAATGAAAAAACATTTTACTAGTAAATTACTGATGATATTAACTCTAACTTCAGATAATAAATTCTTCTAAAACCAGGAACGTTGGCACGAATCATAGTTTTAAATCTCACATTTCCAGTGTGTTTGAAAGCAATTTAATACTGTAATTCATTTTTCATTCTTTAAAAATAGGTGAGAGGGTGGAAAATGGGGTTTGTATCAAAACATACTAGAGAAAGCGCCATTTGAGTCTGATGTAGCAGTGGCTCTGGCAGCTGAGAAAGATGAATACATTCAGGAATTTTAATTGTGCCTCCATCCAGGTCTGCTATGATTACATCTAACTGTAAGGGACAAATACACACATTATTAGTACTTCATACTGTGAGCATAGTTTAAAAACACAAATTTCATGTGTTCAAATTTCATGATCTGCACATAAGTTAAATTAAAACAGGACTAACTTTAATGTATAGAATGTTTTTGATAAAGGAAATACTCCAAATACTTCATATTACTGAAACTACCGATGAAAAGTGAATGTAAACCAAAGAAAGTGAAATTAAGCCAAAATTTCAAAAGTGACTTCTGTTTCTGGATGTTCCACGTCTGTGTTCAGTGATTTGAGATATCTAATAGGCTGTTTGCAAAAGGACACAGTGAGGACAACTATAAGTAAAATTACATGTTTCTAGGCACCTCTGTAACCCTGGTTCAGTTTCTCCAAGCACATCCTTAAAAAGTAAGGATAAAATAAAATAATTGAGGACTTATTTGAAAACCCTAAGTGAATTGCTCAAACTCATGATAAATACATGACAAAGCTGGAAATGGATCCATTCCTTCCCATCCTGCACTAGAATCAAATAATTTCTCTCCTCTACTTTATAGTCTCAAAGTATTACAAAAGAATTGATACTTTTTCTTTTTTCTCCTCCCGATTGTGCTGCCTTGCTTTCTGTAATAGTATATTAAACATATATGAATTATTAATATAAACATCTCTGAAGCACAGAAAATCTCTACAACTAACATCATAAATGACATTGTGACTATGAATATGCTGGGTAGATATACTTACAAGCTCATGAATGTCATTGCGAAAGACAGAATGTACACCAATTATGAAAGGTGTTGGTGAGCTGAGAACTTCCAATAGCTGTGCAGGAAGAATTGGAATATAGGGATAACTGTGAAAAGAATAAATAAATTAAAATAAAATAAAAACTTCTGAATATCCTTTCACATAGGGCAGCTTTTTTCTTAAAAAAAACCACAAAACAAACCAAAACTCCCTGTTATGTATTACATTTACTGTAAATACCTGTATTTTAAAAATACAAAAGATGAAAGTATTAAATACTTCTTTATAAAGTATCATGCTGTTAAAAGAACATCTGCCATGTAAACTCTAGGAATTATATATTATATGGTCTACAATTTATTGTAAACAAGTGTATTTTGCAAAATAAGAGAAGCCTATTTATATTTGTAAAATTTATGTTGTATGGACATTATATTTGTCCACAACTTTTACGTAACTAGGGACACTAAATGTATAATACCTTAATTTTAAAAACATGGCTAGTTTTTGGCCAGACACCTATAATTCAGCCTTTTGTAAAATATCATTAATAAGAAATCTTTAAATGAAATATTTTGCTTTGATATTGAAATGACAACTAAACATTATGTAAAGAACACTGTATTTCAGATGCCGTTTACTTGATTTAACAATTTAAAAAAAATAAATTAGTGTTTTCATCAGAGCAACATGAAAATCTGGATCTAAATTTATCAATGCATTTCAACACCTAATTTATAGTTATTAAAAATTTACATTCATGACTATTTTAGTGTTAAGAAACATATTCCAAAACTCGCTTTCAATTTTTTTCCTTTCAATTTTTTTCCTTCTTATTCTATATTAAAATGAAGCCTATCTCTGAAATATTTCAAATAAAAACATGCTATTAAAATACAGGCATGTTTTGAAACAGATGAGTCAGAATTAGATGTCTTCTTCCTAAAAAAACCAAATACCTTGACACTAAGTTTTTCATTTCAAAACGCTGGATTCAGATGTGGCTTTTTAGAGAGGATCAATTTGTTGATTTAAATTCATTCTCTGGTGGACATTTGTCAGTGACTTAAAACTGTAATACAAGCTAAAGTAGCTGTTATCTCAGAACAACAGAATCTTTTCAGTTGTAAAGGGCCTCAGGACATCATTTAGTCCAACCTACTCCTCAAAGCACGGTCAAGGCTGAATCCAGATGAATTTGTCCTGGGCTCTGTCCAGCTGGGTCCTGAAAACCTACAGGGATGGAAGTTCCATAGGGTCTTTGTTCCACTGCTTAGTTATCCTCATAATAAAACATGTTTTCCCTGTTTACGGCCAGAAACCTCCTTCTTCCCTGTTTCGGTTTATGACCTCAATCTCTTGTTCTTCTGCAATGCACCTCCTCTTACTCATTGGCAGGCTGTTATTAGATCTCCCCCATATCTTCATGCATTTACTCATGGATCATCACAGTCAAGTTTTACCATCCAACTGATATTGTGAGTAGGGTTTCTATTGTATTTGCGGGCAGAATGTTTCTCCTTTGCTTCCACTGTCATGATGCAATCGGATTTTTATTAATGATGTGTAAAGACTAGGACAGGTATATACGATCACGAAAACCTTCAATTATTTGGACAAACATAGCACAACTCCTTTTGTAAAGGACAATGTAATATAAGATGAGTTATAAAATTAGTCAAAGAGTTCAAAGAATCAAAACTCAACTCACCTGTATTTGAGGGGAAACATCAAAGACTCCAGAGCCCTACAGGCATCACTGAGCCTCTGAAAACTTGCTGAGTGAAAGAGAACCTTATTTTCTGTAAGCACGGCACAGAATAAGCTGAGCACATTTTGGATTCCTTAAAAAAAAAAAAAAAAAATTAAAGAACCGTAACAATGTGGCAAACATAGAATCAAAATTACATTCAAATGTACCATTTTCTGGAGGAATTTTCAAAAAGCATATGATAAATTCATGAATTGCCAAACCCCAAGTTTTTTCTACCATTTATTTAACTAGTGCAGCTTCCTTTCTATTTTTCAGGTTGCTAAAATACTATCTGAATGTATTTCTACATTTCACACATATTGTACTGTATCTCCCTTTCAATACCACTTTCAAGGATTTCCTCTTCTCAGCAGAAAACCCAGCAATGCTTAATAATGACTTCAAACAGTATTATGTGTATTTTCTGCATATCCTTCTGTGTATCTAGAACTCAATTCTGGTCACTGACCCAGGCTTAACTTCTAAACCTTTATGTATCTCCGCTGGGGGGGGTGGGGGAATCATACTGCCGAGCTCAAAAGAAAATGACAAAGACTTCACAGTAAATACATTCATACTTTATCCATGGAGAGCATTCTACGAGTCACAAGGTTAAAAAAGGGCAGTAAGAGTGTACATGTCATTAGAAGGATATGTTAAAGAAGAGCTGACTGTTTAAACAAGCCCCACTACATTTAGGGTAAGACTCACGAATCAGATAATGGTTTTTTGTTTTTTGTTTTTGTTTTTTTAAGACAACATAATTTACCTAGGACACAAAGCCACGTGCTTTCAGGGAAAACCAAAAATACATTTCCTTTAAAACAAAGTCCCATCCTGAGAAGCAGACTTGTCCGAGACATGTGAGATATGCTGAAATTTATGAAATTTCCTGAAATATGCCGGAATGTATGATGTTTCCCTGAGGACATAACTTGTGTTATCAGTAAGCCAGCCTGCATTACCTTTACAAAGCTACTGCTTATCTTACAATAATCTTCCCAATAAGAAGTGTGACTACGGAGAGCCACTATATTAATATGATAATTAACACTTTGTTTTGCTTAAGTAATGTTTGTTACACGTTTTGACAAATGTTTTTTTCCTATGATGTATGAAAATTTGCTTTCCTGGAGTGGGACTTGGTTGATAAATATAAAGGGACGAGGATTCGGAAAGGGTTGTTGAGAAAAAGACTTAATTCTTAGGATGAACAAGTCAAACAATAACATAACAGCTTGTGCTTTCAAACTCCATTCTCCAAGAATCCTAAGGACAGACTCATGAAGTCAAAGGCAGAGGCTTGGGAGGACTCAAGGACAGAAGGCTTTGTTGTAAGGCTGAGTGAGTTACTGTTGCAAATATTTGCTATTGTTTTCAGTGGCATAATTAATATTGTGCTAGCATAAAACAAACTGCTTTGTAATAGACAATGTAAGGATAGTGTTAAAGAAAAAAATCGAACTAGTTTCCTCATGAAATAGCACTCACCAGTGAATGGTTAGAAGCTAACTTGAAATAGTGTCATTTCTTGTGCATGTATGTACAAGAGTATGTATATATTTCAACACAAAGTTAGAAACTGCTGCCTGTATAGAAAAATCTCTGTAAGAAATTAAAAACTTCAACTGCCCTTTTTTTATGCAGAACTGCCCTCGGTCCTTTCCCAGAAGATTTTAAAGATTGTTTTGGAGTATACTTTTTGTTTTAAACTAAGTTTTTGTTTTCAAGCTAAGTTTCTGTTTTCAAGCCAAGTTGGCTTTTTACACCATTTCATTCTGCACCAAATATCTTAAGACACTTAGGAATATATCTTTTTAAACATCTGACACTTTTTTCCTATAATCAGATACAAAAATTCTCAAACAATCCCCTATAAACTGATAATGTTTTGGCAGGTATTACTGAGGAAAACAATACCTAAAAACCTCACAAATATTGACAACATTTGGTACAACTAAATTCTCTAAAAAAAACCCTCTTTTGATCAAAATATCTATAACTAAAAATTCTTGAAGGAGATAGGTTTCCATTCTGCACATCTTAAAACTGCAACCTAGGCTGAGAGGTAACAGTTGTAAAATATTTTCTGGATGTTATTGACTTCAAACGGTGTTTTACAAAGAATTAAAATATTCCTTTACTGAAAGTATTCAATTGAAATCAAGCTGTGTAAGAAAATAGCCCTTTTTTCTAGCTATATGATATTATCTTGCTGTGGACTCAAGATGATTCAAGAGCCTAGAAGGAATATCTTAATTCTAATATGTTTAAAAGTCCTAAAACGTATCCAGTATTAGCATTTTCACTTGAAATCTCTTCTGAATATAGGCTTCCTCAGCAGATATCAAACCAACACACAATTCTCAATAGTACATAGTAACTGAGCATTTAAAAATGCATAAATTTTAATAGCAAAATACACGAATGACGTGGAAATCAAGATTTTGCTTATGTATAAGGAGGACACCTGCAAGTACTTCGTAGTATTTTAACACGGGCCTTCTAAAAAGAAGATGTGCATAAAACTCTCTGACTTTCTAGTGTTGATACCTGTCTATGAAGCCAAAACAAAATGTTACAGGTACATTGATTTTTTTGTTCCATTAAAAAATTCGAGAACGCATTGGCTGTAAAGCACAAGATCACACAGTCTCCTAGGGACTACTAAAATGATACACTATTGTATAGTTAATATAGGAAATCTTCATGCTCATATATAGTGTTAACCTGTATGTCTGATTTTTATCTTTACCACTGTAAGAAATGGATTTTCGTAAGTGTCTTCAATTTACAGAAAATTTTGGATGTCTAGTCATTGTAATTTTTTTTTTCTTGCTGATTTTTCTTGATAGTTTCTTTTAAGAACTCAATTCATGTAGACTATGTTAGAAGACAGGTCAAAACTCAGCACTGAAGTTCCACCGAAGTTCCAACTTTTCTATCTAATACAGTATATTCCTGGTAACCAGAAAAATAAGGTCTTCATTTCTGTAAAACTCGTGGAGGCGTGGGGAAAGTACAACAATAACAGGTTTGTTATCTGAACTCAATTGCAGTAAGCCTGGTGTTTACAAGTTCTATCTTCCTCCCAAGGTTTTACTGGAGGAGAAAGGGACTATACTCAAAAGGCAACAGTTCCTGGAATAAAAAGAAGGAAAAAAAGAAATAAACCAATGCTTTTTAAAATTTATACTATTAAGCAGCAATGATACTATTTGTGAGGCTTTCATAGTTTCACTAGTCTGGTTTTGCTGCATATTAGTGGCTGCAGATAAAGCTTCAGTTTCTGCTCCACAAAGGCATTTCTCATTGTAGCTTAATCATAGGATCATAGAATCATCTAGGTTGGAAAAGACCTTCAAGATCATCGAGTCCAACCATCATCCATGCCCACTAAACCATGTTATGGAGTACCCCGTCTACTCGCTTTTTGAATACCTCCAGGG
>JANHGO010000038.1:21536077-21678718 GCA_024606505.1 Aquila spilogaster
CCTTTTGACTTTTATTTCACAGCAGGGCTTCATTCACAGTGACTCTGTCCAAACCTTAAACTACACCAGCTGTGATAAAAGGTCCTGCATAGTAATTTGTAAAAAGTATTTGACAAATAACACTCAAATGATACAATGCATTGTAATTCACGATTGAATAGCGATCAACATTCATTAACTATTCAATTGGAAAGGGGTGATTAATTCACAATACGTTTACAGACTGCAGTGTATGTCTAATGTCCCAGCAGACTGTGAAACATAAATACTGGATACTTTATAAAGCACTTCACAGACAGCCTGGTTAATTGAGCCAGTAAACGAAAAAGAAAGGTTTAAAATATTTGAAAAACTATTAAAATAGGTGCAATATTCCGGTGTAGTCCAATTATCTCTTAGCGAATTTGTTCATAAACACATACTACACATACATATGCATTCTAGCATCCATTTGGTGCAGAGCAGCATCTCTAATAACTCTTTAGCAAAGTCACAAACTGTTCACATTCCTAAATTCTATTCTTTGTTAAACTTAATGGGATTTTCTAATTTTAACACTTGCAATAAAAATGTACCATACATGATTAGTGCATATTATATATATTTTTTTTAAACTTACAAATTAACACCTTTTTAGTACTAGATTTCTAAAAAATGATTCATTGAGAAATCAAGTTTTTCATTTTAGGAAAATATACTTTGGATGGAAGAGGAATCTTACAGCCATTTTATGAAATGCAAAGAGTCGACGGTCATCTGAAACAACAGATCTACCAAAAGACTCTGGGTCTGATTCACTACAGAGAGATTGGACAGTGGCTGAACAAATGAAAACTGGAAGTAGTAGTCACTGAAAATTTTCCATTAAATAGCATATAATGTTAGAACCCTGTCATCCATTCTAGCTTCCTGTCCAGTTGTATCTTGAAAACCTCCAGAGATTCTACCACAAACCTGGGGAGGCTGATCCAGTAATTGATTGCTCTCAATGTATAAAAAAAATATTTCTTCTATCAAGAGAAAACCTTTACTAGCACAGAAGTTTAGATACTTAGAAAGGAAAACTATAAAGGAGATTATTTTTGATGGCACAACAGTTTTTAATTATCCTAAAAACACTCACTGACATTATCCTAGAAAATAGGGCTTCTAAGTCTGAAGTTTCTTATAGGTACTTTGTCAGTTAAGAATTATTTTCTGGGGAAACAGAAATGAAAATGTTTGGCAAGACCTTCAGGAAGGGAAGGAAAAGGTTCAGATCTAGACTGGACCACCTCACCTTAGGGAGCAAGTCCTCATAGAATGTATTTTCAGATACATGAAAAACAAGAAATTGATTGAGAACAGAAAACACATGCTGATGAGGGGAAAACAGCTTGATCAACATCTTTGATGAAATAGCAAGCTCTGTAGCTGAGTGGTGCACAGTATGCTACCTTGGCTTTAGCAGGGCTGTTGATATGGGCTCCTTTGGTATAGTAGCCAGGTTGAGTGGACAACTGACTGGACCATCACTGAAATGACACTGATCAACGGTTTAAAGTTAAATAGGAGATCTAGTTATGAGTCATGTTTTCAGGCATTGATATTGTGGCAAATACTGTATAATCTTTATGTTAACAAAGTGGAAAAGGGCATGAAATACTTCTTAATCAAGTTTACCAATGACACCAAATTTGAGGGAGCAGTAAATAGCTGAACGGCAAGTCTGTTGTTAACTGGCATCACACCCTGCTGGAGAACAGGACTGACAAGAACATACTGAGTTCAGCAAAGACAACTGCAAAGTCCTGAGCATGGGATATGCTAACTGTGCAAAAGTATAGGCTATGTATGAACAGCACCTGGAACCAGGTGCCGCATTAAACCTATCGAAGTAAGACCATGCCCTAAAATTCAGAAGGTGAAAAATGAATTATCTTGCCTTACTGCTGTTTGCAAATATCAGCAGACTCTTTAAAGTACAGAAAGTTCAAAGGAATAGGTAAACTAGATAATATTGCAGCTGAACGGAACGGATGCTCAAAATGAGAGGAAATGCAATTATTATGAAGCATCTTGACATCAGAAAAGAGTAAAAAGTTTGAAACAACAGGTAAGACTCATGGAAGAAAGGAAGGACAAGAATATCTAGTACCAAATCAAAAACACTAAAAATTCTTATCTTATTTAAAAATATGCTCATAGAAGGGGGAAAAGAACAAAACAATTAGAGAGTTTAAGGATTTTCTCCATGGGAAGGGAACTGTCAGGAGAGCGTAGAACTGAAAATCATCCAGAACAACTAAGTAAATACATAAAGGGAAATAATTATGCACAACAGGAAAAAATCATCAAACAGAAAGCTGATGTCAACTATATGTATATATATACACATATAAACATATAGTTAAGCACACAAACATAGCACATCCCAATTGCATCTGCAGGTTTTTGGCAGGTGCTTCTGGGAATACATGTACATGTCTGTCATGCCTTTCCCACAAACTGTGAGAAATGGAGTTTCTTTTTGAGGTGCATTTGTATTTGACATCTTGTTGCTGGACAGCTTCAGCTTTTCTACACCAACCTTGATAGTACCAAGACACTTTGCTACAGTTTTGGCAGAATATCAGTCTGTATGCAGCTGCACCAAAGGACAACAAGAATGAAAATGACCAGCTGCTTCTGGAAGAAGTTTTCTTGGATCAGCTTCATTGGTGCAGCTCCATTTCTGGATTCACAAAACAAGTGTCAGCTGCTGGAAGCAGATTTTTTTTGTCGTAATTCTGCCTCTTACAAGGCTGTGAATCTTCAGAAATTCAGTAAGGCACATGCTTAGGCACAAATGACATTTCCTTAGTTGCACCGGTGAATTTGATGAAACCTAAATTACACACTGCCAACCTTGCAGTCAGACCTCTCGGCTCTGTAATAGACCAGAATGCAAATTTTCTGTTGCGTTCCAGAAAGCAGCTACAATTTTAACAACTTTAATAAAAGTTATTGTAGAAGCTGTTTAATTCAAAAATCAAAATTAAGGCAAAAAGGAAAAGAACAACAAATTTATGGTTATATAACCCTGGTCACTAAAAGTTGTTTAAATGGCTCAATAGACAAGAGTAACTAAAGCAAATTAGTGCAACTAAAGGACATATGTTGGGCACGGTTATGTAGCACATTGCTGAGCAATGTCCATCTTGATTAAGACGTCAAATCTGCAGGAGCAAGGAAGAATGTTTTTGAAAAGCTTGGAAAGCTCAAGAGATTGAGACATTTTAAGAGCTGCTTGATTTAGTACAGTGCTTCTTCTAAGATAACATTCGTCAGTGAAATATATACATTCTAATAGGAGTATTTAAGCTACAGAAAAGAAATCTTAGGAGAATATAGATGTTTTTCATTTAACTTATTGTGAAGTGCTTTAAGTGTACAGATTGTACTTTCCACTGCATGTGCAGCAGCCTCTTTCATATGGATACAGGCTTTATTTGAAATCTTACACTTCCGTGTTTCAATCTAACAAGTATGGTAAGTGGGAATGGTGTTTCTATGAGACTTTCATTAAAATTTAGTTCCTTTAATAATGTGTTTTGTTTCTGTGAATATAAATCAAAACAAGGGTGAACCATTTCTTGTAAGAGAGAAATAAAGACAATGGGATAAACTGTAAAACAATTTTGAACTGGCAATTGTGAAAGTACTCCCCAGTTCTTTCAGTCTTAAATGTTCTTCTATTAATACTTCTCTCCGGGATATTCAAATAGCACCAGGAAATCCAAAGTTTAGAATGCTGTGAAGCATTTGTCCTCCACTTCGGTAACAGAAGTGAAAAAGCAAGCTTCCAAAATATACTGGTTAGCACACCTAGTTGAAGAGACATGCTTAGATGTTCTTGAAACAAATTCCTGCTCTTTTTCCTAGAAAGAGTTCTACAGCACAAACATTTCAAGAAGAAAGAAGTAGTCCCTGAGCTTGCTGCATGGACGAAAGAAGCAGAAGTGTGATAGGGAAACATCAGCATAGCTCAGCCTCTCAGTAAAACTGCTTGTCTGATACAAACTGTATGAAAACTTGGCAAGATCCTTTTCTTTTCCTGTTCCACAGCCTTACAAATTCACTGCTAGTAAAGGTATCCAGCTATCTAATCACAGAGAAGGTCTTCGCAAGCTTTTGAGTTGCCAACTATTTATTTATTTTTTTTATTTCTGACAGATCTTCTCCTAGGCTATCTTATCTTCCTTCCTGAAGGGTTTATTCCAAATGCTTTTCTGTTTTATTCCTATCTTCTTGAAAGTGTAGGGGAAAAGTAAATATATAGGGAAAGGGGAATCCTGCTATGGAAGCACAGTAGAAGGCAATGAAGAGTTCAGAGAAGGCAGATTCTGGTACAGTGAAATAATAGTCATGTATTCATCTGAATTACACTCACACTGTTTAAAACTCCTCTCACACAATTCACATCTGGAGCATTCAGAAGGATGAGCCAGATTGCAGTGGCTGAAAAATAGGAGGGCATGGTGAAGAGTTACTGAAGGACCAACCTCATTCTATAATGTTTTGAAAGGAGATTTAAAATCATAGCTTTTGATCTAGTACTGTAAGACATCCTGTTGAGCAATCTTAGTCAACTTCAAAACACTGTTATTCATGATTCTTCTCCTACAGTTCTTAAACCTTCTCCTTTTCACAGAAAATAAAATAATAAATGATTTGTGCTTTCCACATGACCACACAGTGAGAGAGACGGATGCAAAAGCACAGTACAATGAGCTATGATGCAGTATATTGATGCAGATATGAGCAGTGAGACACTTGAATGTGATAATACAGTGGTGTTCTAACACACAGGAAGTAGCAACATGTAGCTCAAGCTGTTCTGAGAGCATGTAGTATATAAACAGGTTAATCAGCCTAGAAAGATACCAGATAGCATAACACAACAATTGCAGCAGTACCTCTGGATCTATCTGAATAAGGGCACGTGAACTGAACAGCAAATTTGCTACATTTTCAGTGTGGCGCAGAAAACTACCAACATTCTATTGTGTGAATAGATATCATTATTGATGCATCACACCTGAGTAGGGGGCTAACTGCCTCCTGCCTCTGAGCAGACAAAGCTCCTCTGACACAAACACTACACACATTACATCTTCTCAAAAAGTTATCTCACCACTTGGTAGTCATGGCTCACTCTGCATTTGATCTTACTTATTATATCTTGTTTACGCTAATGAATTCATAAATTAAATTCACAAATATTTACAATTAGCCTGACACTTCTCCAAAACTATCTTATCTTTCTCCTTCTTCTTGGCAAACACTGAAGTTAAGATCTTCAGTTACAGTATTTTCATAAAACCTTATTAATAACTGCAAGGTAGTAATCTCTTGTATCATAGTTTTAGAAAACCAAAGGCAGAAATCAATATTGTTCTCCTGAAATAGCTGATTATTGATGTTTATCTTTGCAATTAATTAAGTAGAAAGTTGACAAGTGCTAACATTTTTTGAAGGTAAAATGATTCAAGAGATTCACTGTATTAAATAAATGTGTACATTTGGTATGTAAGTACAGTTCCAGTCTCATACAACAGGTTAAACTTGATAAACTTGCAAATTACAAGAAAGCGCTGCTTTTTGGGTGATCATTTACCAGCTATGTGGTATATAACTAGAAAAACACTTCTTCAGGTTTTCAGAAGAATTCACCATTGTCTTCAAAGTATATGACTTTTTTAACTGACTTTAATTACGACAGCTAAGTGTCTGCCAAGATTTACCACCACTGCAGCAATAACATGGAGGTGCTGCACATCTTATTTAAATGAAAATCTCTAGAAAATACCTTATTATTATATGTTGGATTCAGATCCTTTATGAATGAGTTAAATACAGAAGTACAGCATGTATGTGCAGCATTTTCATTTTGTTGGCATCCCTTAAACCAACACAATTGTTTTCAGCAGACAACAAAAACATGGGCTATGCTACCTTATAGCAGTAATGAACTTACAACAAGATCAAATGAGCGGAAGCTTTTATCAGTATCTAAAATAATCATATTTCATCTGGGTGCACACTCACAGTTAGAAATACATATATATTTAATGATACAGAATGTCTGATTTTGGAAGAGAGTCCAGTGATCATAAAAGTAAATCTACAGAGTAATACTATAATACTGGTAATCATCAGATGATCACTGCAGAACCTACAGTACTGCAAACATTTCTGGGAGACATATATGTCTCATAAGTAGATAGCGACTCAAAACAAGACATGAAGACATGTTAAATTAATGTAAACTGCAGAAAGTTACAAAACAGCAGGCTTCTAGCTTATTTTTTACTGATGCTGTGATTTCCTAAACATAGTTAACAAATATACAACTATTTTGTAATGACAAATAGAAATTTAGTTGGCAGAGAAAAAAATTAAGTTGGAGAAATCACTACAGAGTGATGATAAAATAAATGCAAGAGATTTAATATTAATTTTAAAATGATTTCCAAATGGTGAATGCAAAACATAGTAAGAAGAATACAAAACAGCTAAAGTGTGAAGAAGAGTAGATTGTTGAACATAAAGAAAGGGGGTCTTGGCTCCTCAAATCACCAGAGCAAAGCTCAGAAATGTACACCCTTAAAAATGCCTCCTTGCACTTGCCTGGAAAGCTAAAAACACACCATTCCCCATCGTCCTTCAACCCCACAAAGTGGGAGAACTCACCTGGTAGCTTGATCTCAGACACAGAACATCAACATCCTCAGCCGCAGGTTGGACCTGATGACCTCTTGATGTTCCTTTCAACCTGGGCTATTCTATGATTCTATACTAAATACAAGAAAGTAAATAACAAGAAGGGCAAACAAACAAACAACAAAAGAACCACGAAGAGGCACTCTAATGCTGAAACAAATGGTAGAGAAGAAGAAATAGGAGACCAAGAAAAGTATACAGAACAAGCTTCCACAGGCATCTCTTCCTGAACTCAAAACTGCCAACCAAACTTCATGTTTACTTAAGTATTTTGGTTTTTATTTCTAAATAACTATTTATACAGAAGTGTGATAGAGTCAAGTTTTTACAGTGGTATGGTATAAGCAGGTTTCGCAGCTGGTATTAAAGTACAAGATCAAGTGTTGCACTGAGTCTTCTCAATAAGTTTTGGAAAGGTTTATCTCAGGAAAATTTTTAGCGGAGAATTTTGAGCATAGTTATATTATTACTTAAAACGACTTCATTGGAAACTAATTCGTTCAAGATTACTTTCTTATTAGACTGCTGCCTTAGTAGCCAATGACATTTCATCGCTACCATGGAGATTACAAGCTTCACCAGAATTTCAGCTACCCCCAGTGACCTCTAAGGTCAGCTTCTTATTGACAAGAAAACTAAGCAACACACTTCCTGATTCTAATTTTTTTTTTTTAATCTTGAAAATCAGGTAAGAATAGATGTAGGAGATTTAAGCTGTTTTGTTGTTGTTGTTGTTGATATTTGGTTGGTTGTTTTTTGTAAAATACAGAAGATTCCCTTTACCAAGAGGTAACTGGAAGCATATGATTCTCCCTCCCTATGATACTCCCTCTCTCTCTATGCGAGCATCTTCATTTCTCTACATGCTCCCTTAAGGATATATTATCCATAACCGAAACTAAAATTTTTAGAACTGTTCTGGAAGAAACATACACCTAGAAAACATGTTGAATTAGGTACATTCATTAAATATGATTTGGTTCAATCTGACATCGCAAAAAGCCTCCCTCCCTAACAAATCCTAACTCTCATCTCCAAAAAAATCACACTATTTAATAGTATTAGTGGAGACTGATAAAAACCTGAATGGACAACAGCACCAAAAAATTAGTTTCTGTACTCAGAAGTTTTCTGAGCTATTTTTCACTAGCTCCTGGGGAAAACAATATTGAAGAATAGGCAATTCTCCCCAGAATTTTCCTAAATGACCTCAAAAGAGATGAATTTCAAATAGACTACTGAAAGTGAATTTTTGGATAATCAGAATACTCATTTATTTTAGTACACTTGTCCTTACTTGAAAGCACAGGATTCCCCCAGATCTGAAGCCAGCAATGAATACTACCAAGGGCACCATGATTAGACTTCAGGTAGGATCTTTCATATTTCCGTAAAGTCAGTTTTCATGAGCAGTCAATTTTAAGTGAACCAATTCTGATGCCTGTTGTTCTCATATGCACATTTTGTCTTCATTGTGGTACTAGAAGTTAAACAAAATCAATAAAATTCCTATCTTTGCTATATGGTATTTTATACCATTTATACCTTGAGCAATTCTTTGCAATGAGCATGTATAAAATGCAAGTCTCTTTTTCAAATGAATCTCTTTTTTAAAGTTCACTGAAATATAGATAATCAAAAAAGTTAAATACAGCTCAGCATCCTGTTTTTGATAATCTGTAATTATGGTTTTCACACCTCTGACCCACGCAATGCTGTTGGTCCACTAACTATGCCCAAGAGATTGTTAAAAAGAACTAAATCACTGCAAGCCTACTGTCAATTTTCTTCACAGAAACTATGCCTTACATGCTAATCAGCTCTGTAGGGGCTGAGGTGAAACGGATAGGAGATTGTGAAGGTAACAGCCATCTATCATAATCAAGCTGGGACCAAAGTCTATGACTTTCTTAAACATATAATTCAGAGGGTAAGTAACAAATTGTGTTAACATAACTCTAGATGTGGTCTGTGGCTTTTAAACAGAACCACATATGGTTACTATTTCAGCTATTCCCTAATGACAAAGGCAAGACTCCAAAATAGTCAATTAAAGTAAGTATTCTCCTTTAAATTGTGAGGTTTTTTCTTTAAGTTCATAAATAAAATGGAATAAATTCCAATGAAATCAATAGCTTAGAATCCTTAGCTTGGCCTGAAAACAGTACATTAGAGGCTATTTTACTCCACTGGTTTTGCCTACATTAACATATGTTCTCTTACAAACAAAACAAAAAAAATGCTCCCCTCCAAACAAAACTTTTGCCTCCGTTCCATTCACCTGGAAGGAACAGAGAATATCATGTATCAATTCTATGCAACATATTTAGGCATACATATTCTCTGAATTGACGTTTACTCAACAGCAAAAGTAAGGGTTTCTCACAGTGTTCATTTGACCAGAGGAATTTGCACTAATTTCGAAGTAAGTTACTTTTGTCCTCCAAAGTCAAGTAATCTACATAGGAAATGAATTCTATTTCTACTCTCACAAACACTGTAAGATTTTAGACTGTTAAATGTGTCACCGAAATTCTAATCCCCAGCTCCCAAGTGGAGTTTCAGAGTTAAGAGCTGAAGAATTTGATTGGGGGAGTGGAGCAAGGTTGCTCGTTTCTTCTAGATTATAATGTGAAGTTACTTTTAAATACTTTGTTGCCTCAGTATAAACTGAAGCTGCTCCTCCCTACCCCCTCATCTGCATATGGCAAGGAGTTTTCACCATATCTTACTTGAAGGGTATTTTCGCATGCATCTTGAAAACCAACTCACGTAAGTCATAAATCTGGCCTAAAAATTTTTATTTGTTGCTCTAAAACTTTGCAGAGATCTCTTTTTACGTGTAACAATAGAGATACACCTATAATTGTAATGAAATTTACTCTTCTTCAGCCTTTTTCCCTAAAAAAATTCATTCTAAAATGCCATATGTGTTCATTACTTTGTGTCATATTAATGCATTTGTGAAAGTTTACACAAAATACTGACAAAACCCAGAACTCGGCTGTACTTTATGGTATTTATCTCTACATCACACTTCAATTTTTGAACACAAGCGGCCAACATTTCAATTGCTTAAATCAAAGGTTATACAAACATCATAGCAACCAAATGATTAGAAGACTTCTAATATATTTTAATGTTCTGTTTTAGAAATGACAGCATGTGAATAATAAATAAAAGCTGATTATTTTATAGCGGACTGGCAACTTTTTGATGCAAATTCCCAAGAAATAAAATATTTTAAAACAAACAACTTCATAAAATTCCTTATAGAAGTAGCAAGCCAGTCTTCTATCTAGCATGTTTCTTTCGGTGAGTTGAGTACTACCAGGAATTAAAGGGAGCGCACACCTTGCTGTCGGAGCAGAAAAGCATTCTCTTTCAGCTACTCCTAATAGACCTCGGTTTAACAGGTATTTGATGGGTGATGGGCACAAGGGAAAGACAAGAGAGACCGTGTTAGACAGAAAAACTCTCGCCCTTCACTTTAGTAATAAAGGTCTGAACTAAAGCCACATGTGCAAATGGGATGCCACAGAAGTATGTTCGATGATTGGGTACATCAATACTACATCATATTTTCCTTCTTACTGTATATATAAAGTGACACAATGTGGATTAAGTGCATGTACGTATGCTCAACAGCATTATACACAAATCTACACTGAATTATGTCCTCCTTGCTCTGAAAAACACACTATATACATCTACAGCATTTTAAATACAAATATTTTATATTTATTAAAAAGGTGGAAGGAATACATGAAAAGCTGTGAAAACAGAAGTCACTGATTTCACTAAGTTGCTTTATTAGCAAAACGCCTACTCCATTAGGTATCAAGAAACGTCTTTAAAAACCAACCATTTACCTTTCATCTCTTTCATGAGCAGGCTCCAGAGTCACTGCACAGCAGTATAACACAATTCCTAAACCAGACTAATTTTATTTACAACAGCGAGCAGCATACATGCACATGCCTGCTTTTCATCAAGATGACCAAAAACATTCAGAACACGGAGTTATTAGAAATGTGCAGCAACCACAAGGATGCAATTAACAGTAATGAACACTTAAGAGCAGTCAGAGCCTACCACACCAAGCTCCATGAAGCTACGTGCTTTCAATACATCCAAGTGTGAGAGGGCGTCTCGTTTTTATTAACCTATCTGCACGCACCATAGGATCTGACCAAAAACAACGCAACCCAGCCGCAGACAGCCATCTGCCACTGGGATGCTGTGTATTCTGTATTTTTTCCCCCAAATGCTTAGATTGCTATGGAAATGCCGTGTAAAATGCCAGCTGGTCTCAGCTGGTTCACAGTCCCACAGCAAGGCGGCAACCAGCCACAGCAGCTGGCAGTGCCACCGCTCACGTATCTCTGCTGGTACTTTTATGAGCAACGATACCCTCCCACCACGTAATATTTGCGCTGATATTTGTAAGATAGAGCAGAAGTCACAGTTCCTTCAGCTTACCAGAAGCAACAACCGGAAGCGCCAGGCACAGAGCAGCTCCGTGGGTGCCCGCCGCTCAGGGCCTCTCCCTGAGGAGAAGCCGCGACTTGCTGCCCCGCTCCGGACAAAGACGTTCCCGCCAAAACCCGGGGGCGGCGGGAAGCAGTAATTACATAACGTCATGACTATGAAGAAGATCCAATTGTTAAGAGCTGATGAATTAATAAGAGTTAAGCATGGCCCTGTTCAACTCCCAGGATCTCTCTTTGCGATACGTTTTCTCTGTTTTGAAATACCTTAAAACACTTTACAATATTGCTGCTGTTCAACCATTATTTCTGAAAGCGCCTGCTTCCAGGAACACAAACCGAGTATTGAGCGGCAGGCCATGGAATATAAGGCTGAAAGAAACACCTCCTATCACTCTCCAAAGAAAGATATTTGGCAATGTAGTTTTTCAACAGAAAATATGAGAAATGCTCATTCATTTAACCTTTATATTGCCAAGAATTTGAATCATATGACACACACATGGCTGATTTTCTCTCAGGAGTAATAAAATCTTTCTTGTTATTGGACACTATTTGCAAAACTGAATTCTGAGAAAAATTAATGGCTAAGTATGAAAAATTGACCTCAACGTGGTTTTGGCCATTATTTCTTAATCTGCATTAAGAATAAAACCTATTGCTCAAAACACAGTTACGTAGCAAAAGCACTCCTCTAACTTATAGCCGTTTTAGCTCCTTGAGAGTTAGTATTGGCAGCCTTTTCTAAAACGTCAGAGAAAAATGTTTCATTAGAGAAAATGAGAATCTTAGAATAGAAATTTGCGGGTAGTTGCAAATTATTCTGAGGTAACCACAACAGCAGGAAGCAAGCACCACAGAAACCATTTCTAAAGAAATATTATCGCATTTTTCACATTATATTGCTATCTGTATGAATAAATTGCCAGTCGGTACATTAACATGGATGGCTTTTAACAGTAACTCAGTTACATATCACATGGAAAAGAACATAACATTTATCTTCTGCTATCACAGACACGAACCACTTGCTGTAGTACAGGTTGCTTTAAATGCTTGTCAGAATTTATGATTTGTCAGGGGAAGAATTCTTACTCAGGGAATGAAAATAAAGTTTTTAGCACGTGGCCAATGAATACCCACCCCCAAGAGAGCAGGCCTTAATGAATACCCCTGTTACTCTGATTTTGATATTACTAGGAATGATCAGAAATATTCTTACATTTGCATTTCAGCAGCAGAAGCTGGTCAGCACTTCACAGACACAAACAGAAATCAGTAAGCCACGTTTTTCACACCGCAGTATTGGCTCGCTGCATCACGCCTTAACTGTGTTTGCAAAGCTGTCTAACCATACAGCTTGACACGCAACTGTGCACTTGATAAAGAAGGCAAATCAATCTGAAGTTCTCTTGTACAATTCCACATACCACAGGCCTATTAAAAATTTGCAGCAAGGTCCTGGTTGTTACTTTCAAACTGTAAATAGGCTAAAGAATAGTTGAAAAGAATGCCACACTTGGACTGAGAGACTCATGTTGACAAACACCAGAGATCTGGCAAGCACAAGTTTCGTCATCACTGCAGAAAGCAGTGAAATACCCCTTTCTTCCCCTCCTTCCAGTTGCAAAATAGTTAGAGATCAGATACTCGGGGAAATACAGCGTAACTTATCTTTCACTGAAATAAAACAGCCATTTACTTCAAGCAATGCTATGAGTATTCTATTCCTTTCTTAATCTATTTTTAAGCATTATGGCAGCAGACATGTTACACCAGGTATAAAGAGACTAGCAACAAGTAACAATATCTGTGGTGAATTATTACCAGCACTATGTTGATGCACCACTTTTCATTAATCAAATGAGTATATAGAAGCTCTGAGAAAGTATCTGACTTAATAGACTCAAGTAAAGTGAGTGCATTCAATTAAAAGAAGAAAAAAAAACACAAACACAAAAAACTTGACACTAAAAACCAGGAAAATCTTGAACAGTAATGGAGAGACGGGCAATAAACTGTAAGAATGCAATCGTCCTGATTTTGTAATATGTGGTACTGTTCCCAGCAAGACAAAGATTTTTGAACACAATAATCATACAGTTTCACGTTCAGAAGATACTTATACAACCAACCAACCTGTACACATCATTATTAACAATTCACATTATCAGTGAGGTTTGCTGGCTGGGGAACATCAGAGTTCCTATCTCATGAGGAAATGAGCCAGGAGAGATTGTTTTCTTTTCCCCAGGGAAAACCATCAAGCTGGGACTTACTGCACACACATTGCAGCTCAACCCACCACATACAGCAAGACCAGTTGAGAGCCAGGACTCTGTCCAACCTATCACCTATCCCCATTGGGTCCTCCCTTCCTCACAGCTTTCATATTAGCTGCCATACACCCTATGGCAACAGCAATATTTGTTTCTATTTTAGATAAACCAATGGGAACAAGCAATAATGTTAACAGAAAAATCTGAGACAGGACATTCAAGGACACAGTTTCTACAATTCCAATAGTTCTGTAAGGTCTTACAGCAGCATTGCAGTCTAACGCCCTAAAATTCCAACATTTGGCATTCCCCTAAAGCTTGACTACATTTTCAGTCACGATCACATTTCTAACATCAAGTTTCTGTATCTTTCTAATAGATGCTGTTAAGCAACTTGGTCTCATGAACTGCAGCTAATTCATTCCTCTGCAGCAAAATGCTGACTTGCTGAGACTCTGTGCAGCAAGGACAAACTTAACTATGTTCTTAATCATATATTTTTGTCTTTAACTGATAGAGAGAAGCTCCAAAAATGTCACAATTTACATATCGTTCCAAATAATACAGCTGAACAAAGTGCACAGACAAGTTATAAATCATGCTTTTATCTTAATAAATAATTTCATATGTCATAAAAGTGGATGTACTGAATACTAACTAGCTGCCCAGTGTCAGGAGTTCAGATGTTTTCATATTGGCTAAGCTTACTACTGAGAAATGGAAATTTCCATCTTGCATTTCAAAGATACAAAAACACTATTGGGAAAAAAGGAGAGGAAAAAAGGGGAAAAAAACAACCACCCTGTGCCTCCTTAATGCACATGTTTATTTCCTGTGCATGATTGGAGTTGATTTTGCTACATTTATTAAGAAAAATAACAATCACTCCATTTTACTTCAGTATGACTTCACAGACATTCATTTCTATGAACATTTGAAGACCCGAGAAGGACCAGAATCACTCTGAAGTGAACATTAATTTTTCACAAACAGAAAAACTGGATTTGCTGACTTTATTAAAAGTTAATGTCAGTGTTTCTTTCCACAGAAAAGGAAATTTCCTCAACTTGGTATTTTCTTCTTCTATCTGTTTTGTATTAAGATGTGGCAAATAAAGGGATTTGTATGTCCTTCCTCTTGTCTAAAAATCTCTGATTTTTTTTTTCCCCTCAGAACTACTACCAAAATCTGGGGTAAATCTACAAAATTTTGTTTTCTGGTTTGAAGGAAAATCTATGATTCCAGAATATATAGCAGGTGCAACGTTACATTTGTCACATGGTTAAATCAGAACAAATGAAGATCAAAAGAAGTCATACACATATTATACTCTCATAGCTACCTGCTCCTAAGCTGATACTTACTTACCAGTAAATTATCTGTAGAATAAATGAATAGAATAACTGAAACACCAAAGACAGTGAGTTTTTGACATGACACAGAAAAGCAGAGCTACCACTATGGATAATGGAAGCAGAAAGTATACTTTCTTCTTGAAATATGTATGCACTTGTGACAACGAAGAAGAAAAACTTACCTTTTGCTCAACTGTGCACCAGGTGTTACACATTTTAGGAGATCATCGTTGAAAATTACCCAAAAAAGTTAACACTACTCATAAAAAAGTATGTAAAGCTATTATGAAACTCTTCAATACTTAATACTGAATCTAAATACTATCTAAATTATTAAGAATGGAAACAGTTCTTATTTTTCATAGTAGGCAGATCTGTATAGATCTTCGCATTTTGTCCTTTATCATTTCAACTACAAAACGTCTTAAATCACTCTCACCTAACATCTACTACATCACTGTACTATGTGGTCCTATAATTCAATTATTTTGCTTCGCCACACCACTGTAAACGATTTTTTACTTCTCACAGTAACAAAAAAATAAAGAACAAAACCTTCCCACACTGTACCTGCAAAGCACAGTTCATCATTCGTACGATGTAGTCAAACTGCTGATGGTCCAGTATTGCTCGATTTTGTTTAACATGCAGGCCTAATTCCTGTGTCAGGCAGTGCCGAGCTGCCTTTCCTTTTAGGGCTCTCAGAGCTGCAGGCAAGGTCTGGAGGAAAGAAAATCTAACTTCACTAACATGAAATAGCAAAACAATGAGTATCATTCATTCTTTATCAAGAAACATCAAGTCATAGCACATAAAATATCTGAATGACTTCCAGGTTTGAGTATCAAACTTTCACATAATAGACTCAAGCAAAATCATCCTGTAAGTATAATCTTCTTTTTCCATCGTGGTTTGTTTTTTTTTTTTTCAAATGCAATAAAGAGCATTTCTCATCTACATCTCTAAATGCAAATAAGCGAATATAGAAAGGCACTGAATGAACAGGAAATCAGAAATGGAATACTATGCATGAAAGCACATGCTGTATCTGTACCAGCCAGGCTAGGTCTTGAGTTTGCATATCAAGGCCAGCTAGCATGATTTTTGATAAACAGTGAATGACAAATGGTTTTAAAAGATGCATACCACTCATAGCACTGAGCCACAAGACTGTTATGCAGTTTACCCTAAATCAGGGCCAATAAAATATTTATACCAACGGTTTAAAGATGTAGCAAGTGCTACCTCAGTGATTATCAACTGTGTCCCTTTAGAGTAGTTTTAATAGACAGCAAAGATAAACAACAAAAGGCAGCTTATTATCAAAGGACAAATTTTCTATGCAAGGTCCAAAAATACTGCTGAAGTTTTCTAGGCGCCTGCAAGTTGAACAAGTTAAAAACTACCGCATAACACATGCATTAAAACTCTTTAAAGAGAGCTACACATTTTACTAGGATTTTTCTCACACGCAATTTGATAAGATATCTTAGGAAACCAGCATTTCTTGATTTATGTCTTGGTTCATGCAACCTCAGAGATACACAGATGAAACTATTCTGAGAAATCCAAACATTTCTGAAAATAATTATACTGCCATTTTCAGAATGAAAAATATAGAATAGAAAAAATAAAATTCTATGGGCAGAATCTACAAAAAGGGGCAGCATCTTAATGTCAAAAAATAAGGATGTTAACAACTTGAATATTTTAGAAAAAGACTGACGTGAAATGTAAATTTACCTCTGAGTTCTATCAAATTATTGATTTTTAAAACAGCAGAATTAATCAGATTGAAAATGTTGAAAGAACATTGGTTGACAAATAGTGGAATGTTTGTATATATCTTTTGTTTACATGCCTAAAAATCAACATGGTTAGATCAATATACAATTATTCTTAAAAAAAAATAAATAAATCACGTGAACAATACTATTCATAATGGTAATATAAATTAGCAAATTTACGCATTCAAGTTTCCAAATTTATTTGCCTCATATTACATATAAGATTACATTTAGATTATTCATTTTATCATTTACTTCATCACTTTAATTACAAAAATAATACTGTTTGAAATGTAAGACTGCAAATCGCAATTTGTGCCGAGGTCAGTCTCCATTTGGGTCATTAACAGAATTAATGCATATTTGGGAAAGTTAAAATTTAATTTTATTACCTTTTCAGTCTCCAAAAATTTATTTTCAAAAATGAACGAGATGCAGTTTCTAACAACTTCCAGCCTTTGTGCACTATTGAAAACGGTGCTTCCTTTTTCCACTATGGAAACTAACACAGAAAGAGAAGAATACACATCTGTGAAAGTCTTCTGCAACAGTCACAAAGTTCAGAAAGTTCTTTAAAATAAGCAAACAATGTGCCCTCCATTTTACTCTGTTAAGCAAATACTATCAGTAAGCATATACAGATGGAAACATAGAATGTTTTTTTCTATACTACTTGCATGAGAGCTCTCTGATTTTCAACTAAAGCAGTGGATTTTCTCTGTTTTCTATAGGCACAATGAGATTCCAACCTTCAGAACAAGTGAATGTGCTAATGAAATACATAAATAAATAGAAATTGATATAAAAGATATAAAAGAAATTGATAGCAAATCACGTAGCTTTGCACATTTTGCAGGAGAAATCAGGCAGGAGATAGCTAGTTTGTTCTAAAATAATTCTTTGGCCATGTCAAGAATCCAATGAATTGAAATAAAACCTGTAAAATTTATTCTCTTTTCTAGATTCAAATTTGTTGGGATCTAAAGGTTATTTTCTTAACGTGGTAACCTGCTGTGAATTTCAAGTAAAAATGAGAATGGGAGATCTAACATACTTTTTCTCTATTTAGAATCTAGTAAATAGACTATAAATGCAGAATAGTTCCTTTTTGTAGATAATGAGCTCCTAAAATCCAAGGACGTTGACACTGATGATAGTTGGGAATATGACTGTTATTTGAAAAAATGTGTAACTTTGACATAAAAATAAGCTCATTAAGAAACGAAACCTATTCTTGCACTTAGCCTGGAAACACTTCTAAAGAACATAACAGATAAGTAGCGGATAAGACAATAAGTAACAGATTTAATGATATAGTCAAAAGCAAAGGCAGGTAAATGGAGTTCACCCTCTTCTTACACAAACCCGAAGAGAAATACGTCTCAAGAGGCTATCTAGTTCATCCCCACTGTCCCCAGACAGGATTGACTCTATTTATGTTATTCCTCTTGTTTGTCTAATAAGTTCCCAAAGTTCTGTGATAACAGACTCTGTGGCTTCAAAGGAAATCCATTCAAATGCCTCACAATCTTCATTTTACCAAGTTTTCCCTGACAAATAACTTTAGTGTTGTAATTACATCTATTAATTCTTATCACTACAGATTATTCCCTTCCTCTTTTTAACAGCCTCTTACATAATTGAAGACTGCTACTATGCGTCCCCTCAGTCTCCAATTTTCAGTCTAAACAACTCTCCATCTTTCCACATATGTCACATTCTCCAGGCCACTGGTCATTCTTGTTGACTTCTGGACACCTTCCAACACAACCAAAAATGCAGCTGATCTTCCAGTGTCCAAAAATGGATACCAACTACAATGAAAGGATTTCTCCATAGGGTTCACTGATTGTTCCCCTGTTTATACATCCCACTAAGATGTTTGTCTTTTTTGCAATAGTTTGACATTGCTGGGTCATGTTTGCCCTATTATAATCCCAAAATGAATTTCTGAAGAAATGCTGCCTAGTCAGTCAAGCATGCCTATGCAACTGCAATACAGTATTTGAAGAAAAAGCGGTAGAGAAGAACAATATTCAACAGAGATTAGACCTCTAACTTTCCATGTTTAACTGCAGTTCTAATCCCCTCCTTGAATAATCTTCACAAGTTCTACTAGCTTCCTGTATCTTGCATTTTTACTGAGTATGCTTTTTTATGCCATCGTCCAGATTGATGAATATGATTAGGATTAACAGAATTTTTCTGGAGTTAAACCTAAATGGAGAAATGTTTACATCTGCTCTTTATATTTAAAGATATTTAAATAAATTTTAGATAAAGCCCTCCCCTCATCATCCCCCTTCTCTGGGTCGAGCAATCCAAGGGACCTTAGCTGCTCCTCATACATCTTGCTCTCTAGGCCCTTCACTGCCTTCATACACTTCCTTTGGAGGCTCTCTAATAGCTTTACATCCTTACATTGCAGCACCCAAAATTGCAAAGAATGGTTGAAGTGAGGCCAGTGAAGAGCAGAGTGGGATAATCCTTTCCCTTGACTGGCTGGAAGTGCCGGTAGTAGTAGAGAGTGATAGATAAGGTCTCACCTCAGCCTCCTATTCACCAGGCTAAAAGACCCCAGTTCCCCCAGCCCTTCCTGATATGTCTTGTTTTCTAGCCCTTTCACCAGCTTGGTTCCCTTTCTCTGAATAAATTTCAGCAACTTGGTGTTTTTCTTGGGAGCAATATATTGCAGCCATGCTGATTATATATTCAAAACATGAGAAACAGTAAAAGTCAGGGAACAAGCAAACATACCAACAGGGGGACCTGCCGGAACAACACACTTCTTGTCCCCCCTGGTGGCAGGAGGGGCACCCTGACTCCTTGCAAGGCCTTCCTGGAGCAGCTCTTGTACCCGGCACTCATTGATCCGGGGGAATGGAAGGATGTGAACTCGTAAGTGGGAGCCCTCCGTGGGCCGTGGCACTTTCTGGAATGCTATGTGGGGATTGGGATTCTCCTGCAGGCCAAAGGTAAAATGTTAGACAATAATCTTAACTTGTATTACCCATCTGTTTCAACTATTTTTATCACTGTTATTACCTGTCATATCCGAGAGATTAAGAAGTCAACTAACACAGATGACTAATATCACGTTTGAAATGCATATCATCTTTGATTCATTAAATGTAATATTTCCAATCTCATTAAACACTTCTATAAAATTATGTTTGTCAAAATTCAATGTAATTAAAAAAAGAAAGAGAGCAAAAGAAATCCACTGCTTAACTTAGGTTGTTTTTATGCAACTTAATGAATATTTACAATTTACAGAGAAGATAGTCTGAAAACTATCCTACTGATTAGAGACAGGTTTAAAAATATGATAATACACAGTCTTAGCACCAAGTACTCAGAAGCATTCTCATATTGGTCAACTCTAGAAACGAAAACTCATTTTTGTTTCATGTTTGAAACCACTGCCCTCTTTCACTAGGTAACAATTTTCTATCTTCTGTATGTAACATAAAACTGCTATACAGTTCACTGCTTACACTAAAGAAAGAGAAAAGATTTACAAGTGATCAAAAAGAGGAAATGATGGACCAAAACAGCAATGAAAAATAAAAGAAGCTGTCACATCAGATTCTGGAGTGCTCTCAACAGATAGAAAAGACTTCTATCATTGTAAAAAGTCAAAATTTCCACTGTGAAAAATTTGCCTACAGTGACCTTTCTTTTATGGTCTCTGCAAGTATAATAAGCATAAAATTTCCACCCTTGCTTTTAGGTTTTCTTGAAGAGGTCTTTGAAAAAGGGAAAAAAAACAAACAAAAAAATCAGTTTCAGACTGCAGAACACTGCCATATTTGTTTTAACAAAATAATTGCTCCATCAGCTACTGCATAATTGTTCTGATATTCCTCTTGGTCTTGACATTATTGTGCAGTACTACAATACCAAAGATGAGCAAAAAGTGCTCTCTACCATACAACAGAGATGTTGATTATATGTGGGATACTTTATTTCTTGTTCTGTGTTGGTAGGCTCCTGGGCATTTGTGGCATCTTTTGCCACAGATGGTCAGCAACTAAATACACCACAAACCACCAAATTTCACTTTACTGCCTCCACACTGATCTCAGCATGTGTAAGACATACTTCCCAGAAAGACAGCAAAATAAGAAAATCTACAATTTCTTTTATTTTTTTCCTCTAATAGCTGACAATCTTTTCTGATTTTTTGTCTGTTTCCTGGCTTCAGGTTCTACCTCTTCCAAAATATGGCAGAGATCTAAATGCTAACCAAGATTTCTATGACCATTAAGAGTATCACATCTTGTGTCTTGAGCAATATAATACCAATCAAATCAAACAGTATATTTTCTTCTCTTCATTCATATACCAGAGGTTGTCGTTAGTCATATTTGAACTTACTCAGTTTTACTCTATGCTGCTCCTTATAACTGGCTACATACACCTGCCAAAGAATGCCATTCAATCAATCAGGGTTCTGTTATACAAGCACAACTAGCTTGCAATAAAACTCAAAACTAGCAGTTAGAATGCTGCTTTCATTTACAGGAGCAAAAGGCAACAAGGAGGCCGAACACGTCAATTTGAGACATAGCAGTCTCAAATTGATATATTTGGTCTCAGATGCAGAAAAACAAACCAGCTACTAGCCGTACCAATTCTCTGCAGACAGTTTAATGCAACAAGACAAAAATCTAGCTAATAGGATGACAGTAGCAGATGCCAGGAGACACAAGGCTGAGAAAGGGAACACGAGATCAACAGCGGGTAACAAATGATATAAAAAGGGGAAAAAGACACATTCCATTTCATGGACAAGAGAGATCCAGAGGAAAGATACAGAAAAAGTTACTTTCATCTTGGACATCACAAAGCTAACGCCAGTTCTGCGTATGCAATGATACACACATCAGGAACACAGGTCTAATGTCTTCAACTACTGAAGCAGTAGATGCCAAAAACTTGCCTAGATTTTCCACTTGTACCAGATAGACTAATAAAAACATTATTTCTCCCTAACAAACCTTGTTTCTCAGATGCATTTAGACTATTACAGCTACAATATGATGACTATTAAAGCTGCAGAATAAGATTAGAATATATCATGTAGTGAGATTAAAATGAGATCACTCTATGCCTAATTTTAGAAGCAATGTTGCTTACCAAAGTGCTTTATTTAAATACGTATAATTATTAAAAATTTGACTTCCAAAGTCATTGACTTAGTGGTAGGGAAGCAGTATCAGGTCAATTGCAATGGTATAAATAAATCTTATCATGAGAACAAACGAAAATGAATGAGTTTCGACAATGATTTTAAGAAATCATTTAAGTGAGAAGTACATATACAGTAGGTTCTTTCATTATAAAAGGCATACATATAGAGAGAGGCACACAGACTAGAAAACAAATACAAATGTTCCGCATCTTATTAGTAGTAGTTCAGAATCATAAAAACAATTATATTTTGGAAGGATTTTTCTATATTTATGGGACATTATCACAATAATAAGGTTGTAACACTGTAGCCCCATGTATTGTAAAAAAACAATCACAACAAAAACAAACCCAACCTTCTAAAAAATAGCTCAATTTTACTGAAACTAGTTTGCTATTCCTCATTTTTTTCTGCCATGCCTTCTTCATATTTGAACCCACAAATCTCTACCATCTAACCAAAAAGAACCAGACTAGTTTACCTGAATATTGCTCACTGATTTTTTAATGATTCTAATAGTCATGAATGCTGTAGAACTGTCAATCAATGAACCTTCAGTCAGTGTTAGCCTGAAATAAAAACCTGAATCTGGAGACAGCATTTTGTTGCATAGAGCACTACTGTTAAGTAAGTGGTACAGAATATAACTTCTATTCAGAAACTTTAATTTCAAGATTCATAATTTTACCTTGTAATAGAGGACAGTTCCATCAGTACTTATCAGTAAGACAATGGCATAGGACAAGGAGGTATGTCATGAAATATGTAACACTTTATTACAGATGGAATTTCATGGATGAAATTAATGTTTGTAATAAATATTCTCCTGTCTGATGTTCCCCTACATTTTCCAAAGGAATATTCACTTATTATAAGTCTAAGACATCAGTGTGAGGTTATCAATGCTAAGATGCTCTAACATGTATGCTCCCCATCACACATGGACAAAAAGTAATACTTAATACACATTTTTAAATGTGAAATCTTTTTAGTTCAGAAAGATGCATTTGCTGTCTCCTCTAATATCTAACATAAACAAGGTAGATTAACATAAGTTATCAATTAGAATCATAGAATGGTCTTGGTTGGAAAGGACCTCAAGGATTATCCAGTTTCAACTGCCTGCAATGAGCAGGGACACCTCCCACTATACCAGGTTGCTCAAAGCCCCATCCGGCCTGGCCTTGAATGCCTCCAGGGAGGGGATGTCCAAGAAGCACATTTAAAACTCCATTTCACTTGTAAAAATTGCACATCCAGTTGCAACAAATATGCACCTAATTAAACAGATTTCCCTTAGTAAAGCTTGGCAGAAAATGACATGAAGAAAGTTCTGAACTTTTTTCTTTCACTACCATTTTTTTCTTTCACTACCATTAATTTCATGCTCTTTTACTGAGATTACAATCATTTACATTCATCAGCTCTACCTCGTTTGTGTATGAGAATGCAGACGAAAAGTTCAGAATCATTATTATAGCAGAAGAGGTCAAACAGTGGCAGTTATTGGTTGTTTCCAAAGCCACATTACATCATGACCCAGACAACACGGAGGACTCATTTCCAAACTGCCAAGCACCCATGCACCTGGTGACTGCTGACCAGTGTGTGCTGGTTAGTATTTCTTCCTCAGCAGCTTCCTTCGAACCACAGCTCCAAGAGAAGGTAAGCAGGAAGGTAAGCAACACCTCTGACTAAAACTACTCCATGCACTTCCCAGAAAGCATGGATTAGGACTGATGGCCATACGCTGGCTAAGTAACCACTCCTGGAGTTTAAAATTTAATGCTGTCAAAAATACCTCCACATACAAAATACTCTGTGTTACAGAAGTCCCTTTACTAAATGTGCTCACAGTTTAAAGTTCCATTTCAACGCAACTTCACTTGAAATGTATACAATGTCACTACTACACTGAAATACATATTACAGCTTTATTCTTCCTATGCCTCTCTTCAATGAATAAACACCTAAATGGAACATTTCAAAACAGCAGGCAAGAAACCTTCCCAGACTATGTTCTTAGATATTATGTAGAATTAGTAAAATAATGCAAACAGAACAGTTCCACTAACAGCTCTTCTGACGTGGGCCTGACCACATAACACAAAACTCTTCTCCATAATTGCAAGGAAGGTGAAGAGAAGCACAGCAGGAGCAGGCACAGAGTATGGTGTAAGAGCCTAAATAAATTATTTCATTCAAAAACGTAGGAAGGTCATTCGGCAACTTCAGAGAAAAAAAAAGACAAAGAGTGGAGGATGGGGGAGAGAGAGACCATATCTGAACACAGGTACACAAATTCTGCAACTAAGGACAATATTGAAAGCCAGGCTAGACTCATTTCACAGATGCCATTTAAAACATATAGATGTATTTTTCATCCAAAATCTACAGACACAAGATTGCCATGTGCACGAGTTGTAAAATTTCGGATTTACTATGTTAAATATATTAATCCTACCCAAAGCAGAGACTGCGTTAACACTGATGAAATGCTCAAAGACAATACATTTTGGAAATAATAAAAAAAAAAGGCAAAAAAAGGCCCAGAATTTAGCAGTAGTTAGAAATTCCTGCGTTTTTTATAGCAGAGCAGTTGTAAATCATAGTTTTGGGGAAGTGGGATACAGAAAAGATAGGGTGATAAAGGTGTTGACTGATTGCAAAATAGATATTGCTTTGTGGAGTCTGAACAACAAGAGGAAATATGAGGAGGATGCAGATTAGCTGATGCCAAATAAAACAAGTAAACAATTAAAAAAATCCCTATCTAATGGAGCGTTAAGGGATTTTAGAAAAGCACTGTACAATATAAAGGTATGATAGGAAGGAAAGAATGAAACTGGAAACAGTATTCTAAAAAACCCAAAGAGTCCAAGAAACAACCTGTAACATATTAAATAGTCAACACTTGCTGAACATAGGGGCCTGGGTTATACAGCAGGACACATCTGCTGGAAGAACACACTATGCCAAACTGGATACACAGTTTTCATATGGGAAACTGTTGAGGTAAGATAGGAGATACGTTCGGCACAGACAGGTTGCAGCAGAGAAAATAACAGTTTACAAACATTTAGTGAATATACATGGAGAAAACTGTGTGCTAAATAGCAGTAGGTCATTGGTAAATCACTATTAACGTTAATAAATCAGTATTAGTATATTGAACTTCCTTAACATACAAGATTGTTGGGATTTAAAGTTCCCAAGTCTTTAGTTATAATGCAGACAATACCCCAAGCACTCATTTCTGTTTTCAGACCCTCGATCAATCTCAGAAAGCTGAATTTTCAATGTTATCAATTCTGAAGTACAATAGGTAAACTTACATTTTTGAAGAGCTGTTCCGCAAGTTCTCTAACATGCTTTATCATTTTTGGTGGATTACCTTCGTCAGCTTTAATTCTTTCAACTTCAAAGGCTACCAACTTAAAAAAAAAAGTTTACAATTTAACTAAAAGTAATTTATTTATTGTTTAAATTCTGAAATGTTAATATTAAATTGAAACTGAGAAAAAAAAAGGAAAAATTTGCAGTCACCTTGCTCTACAACATGACATTTTTTCACTTTCATATAGAGCTTCTGCTGCCAGATTTTACAGACTAACAACACAGAAAGTCCTACATACCTAAGTCATTCCTTTAGCATTTCTAATACTATAATCTACATTTCTCAAATGAACCGTTACTAAGCAGAGCTAATGCCAAACTCTATTTGTACTGTATATTCAAACAGAGAGCAGCACAGGAAAAGTATGGTACTGATTTTTAAACAAAAAAATGTTTGTCCCAGTTCATTTTCTTGGGTATGTATTTAATTTAATATTTCTCATTACTTTTTTGGTGTTTCTAAGAATGTAATTAAATTACTCAATTCTGTAACAGAACATGTGATGCATTACACATTACAAACGTGACAATAGGAACAGTAATACTGTGACTTACACGTGGTAATACACTTACACAAATCTTTAATTCCACATATATGGGCAGGGCATGACTTTATGAAAGTAAGCTAGAAATGCTTGATTAACAGAAAATGAGAATACAGAAGACTAGCATAAGTTTCATATTATAGAGTATTTGGAACTACTAACTACTATTACTACTACTCACTAGTAGTGAGTATTTGGAACTACTTAAGTAAGTTTTTCAGACGTAGAAAAGTCACAGGTACATTTTAATTTACTTGGGATTAAAAGAAGAAAAAAACAAAAAAACAGCTTTCACCTCATCAAAAAGATCACAGGCTCTAAAGGGAGGACCCCTCTCCGACACAAAACCAGCAAATGCCATTCCATTGAGAACTTTGGTTAGAAAGTCATTCTCAATCAAGCCTCGCTGGCCCAAAAAGGCTGCCTGCATTTAAGACAGAAAAGAATGCAACTATTTTATCAGTACCAAAAATATAAACAACTATTTTTGTACAAGCAAGCTATGCATTTTCAGCTGACTTCAGTAATATGAGGTACTTGCTAATTAAACTTTTTATATTACCTAATAACTTTTTATACCCATATTTATACCAGGAATGATGCAACAGAATTTTGACGTACAGATTTTATCAGTCTCGCAGGTAATAAAACAACACTTCAATTATTGCCTCGTAAAAACATATATAAGTTTTCAAAATTCCTTGACTGTTCCCCTAACGTTTCTTTATAATGAATTTTAATGCTGTTTGCTTCATGTTTATCACTGTCTCTACAATTCATCCCACTAAAAAGCATTGATTTAATGCTATGTCAAAATGACATGTTTATAAATTTGATACATTTTTGTATGTCAACAGCAATTTAAAAAACATCTGAGATTTAACTTTCAGTTTTGTGAACACTTGTTCAAAAGGCAAGCACACGGCAATAACGTAACACCTACAAATGCTGACTAAATAAAAATAACTGCTTCTCTTTTACCTTGTGGAAATGAATGACTGGTTCAGCATGAATTCTGATCAGCTGAAGGCATGACCGGTATCCTTGGAAAAGTTGTGCAAATAGCCTAAGGAAGATTGCTCGCACTTCTTTATCCTATAAGCATTGAACATGTTGTCAAAACATTTTCATTTTATGAATTTTTCACACTTTGTATAAAGTTAATTGATAAAATGCCTACTAATTTGTCATACAGTGCAGCAGTGCATCGCATGAAGTGCATACGTACAAATCAACCTGGTATCAGGCTACAGTTTCACTGATCTGCGTCTCAACCACAATGCCAGTTTTAGTACACGCCCACCCTTTTTCTCCCATTGTTCTTTTCACATACCTGCACAGTACTGTCAGTGTCAGGGCAATGCAAATGTAACTGTATGGATGGTCATACAGCAAATCCCAAGTAGGAATTGACATAAGTGAAAATCAATGCTAATGAAAGAAAAGTGGGTATCTTAGCCTGTGTTTATTCCCTAAGATACTGTGGCACTACAGTGCCATTGGAGCAGGTTTATTTTGATTGAATTGAGTAGGGGAGTGCTTATACAGACATGGATGAGCTAGTGGAATTGATACGAACAGATGAGGGCAGCCTTGGGTCAGGGTCATCTTCAGGCCAGATGCAGTTAAAACCACTGCAATCAAATACTGTGTCATCCACATTATTTTCATTTCCCTGACAGTACCCAGTCAGACCACAGTTACATCTAAAACCAGAGGTCCTAGAAAGTGTTTGAATTAATTTTTAAAGAAATTTTAACTTGGAAAACTGCAAACAGCAAAGACTACTAGACTATCAGATTAGGCAAAAAGCTGACCAGCTGAACGACTATAAGCAGCTAGTAAACACAAACTAAGTTAAAGGATGCAATGACTTCTTAAATAAACAAGTTTAGGCATCTATAAGGTTCTACAAAGTTTTCCTATGTGAATACTTTTTTAGATGTCTCATCTGATTGGTGATATTCTATTTTTACTTCATTTCTATAAGGACTGACTTTCCTGAGAGACATTTCAAGTTTGTTTGGGTCTCAGCTGCTCTCCAGACTGCCAACTCCAGTCAAGTTCCAGGCACTCCTGAAAGCTAAAGCCAGTAGCTTTACTAAGTTATTAAGCAGTCATGGCTTCACAACTATTTGTAATCTAAGTTAATTAAGCCTTAGTAGATAACTCTCTACACTGCTTTTTCGACTACCAACAATTACGTATAGTTTCATTTAGGTTAAATGAGGGTCATCGAAACAAAAACATTGTTAAAAAAACCCTAACAATTCCTTTCCCAATATGTCCAAGCATACAATGTTTACCATTGTAAAACTAGGGACTTATGATTTGCTGACATGACTACCACATTTATCTGTACTCATATTTACTCTAAAATCATATATTGAATGTTTTTAATGTCTCTAAAATCAGACATTTACCAAATAATAGATAGATAGATAGATAGATAGATAGATAGATAGATAGATAGATAGATAGATGGAAAGTTCTGCCCACTCCAGCAAAATTCTGCAGCTTCACTGCTCTGTGAAACAGAGAAGGCACAGATTTAACTCAATAGTCTGACTGCTTTATCAAAAGAAAATAAGGTGCTTGCATGTTAATACAAATGTCTCATAAAAGCTTTGAACACATCAGAATGCTATTACAGGACAGAATGCAATGTCCTGGTGTCAATTCCCTGCTCCACCAATAATAAAGTATAAGGAAAAGAAAACAAAGTCAAAATTCTTAAAAGAAATTTAGTATAAAATTTCAAGTTTTCTGCTTAAGAAGGTCAGACATAACATACAAATCTTACCAGCATTTTTGTGTGCGATAAAGCTGTTCGTGGGGGAGGGAATGCATAATCTGCTGTTTCCAAATCAGGATGCAAAACCTAGAGAATTTTTAAAACAATTTTCTTATCCACTCATCTTGCTAAGGCAAGGACAAATTAGTTTTTTCTTCTTTCTCAAAATAATATTTACAGGTGGTTCACTTCAAATAATAGACTGCGGTAAGTTACAGACATGGAAATAAAGTTGGAAATAAACATGGAAATACAGTTCATGGAAATAAAGGTTGGATTAATTTCTCGGCTTCATGTTTCTACATGTGAGCTAGTTATCACAAACTCCCACTGCATTCAATGAACCTACATAACACAATAATAAGAATTTTTTCCTAGACAAAAAGTTGACCTACTTACTTGGGGGATTCCTTAGAATCAGTTATTCTCAGACACTAATGAAGGGGCATTATAAAAATAAACTTTAAGAGTTACCGGTCATTTGTTTGCTAATCTTCAAACCAATAAACAGTTAGGATGGGTTCCAAAAAATGTAAAAGACGTTGAAATGAATAGCTACTGCTCAAAACCTGAGGTTGAACTCTAATTTCAAATGCACTATTATGATTAAAAAAAATCACTACCTTCCTCCTGAAAAAAAGTCTTATTTTGGTACTAAATTAAATTACTGACAATGTTAACTCTAACTTCAGATAATAAATTGATGCATAACAAGGAGTTCTGTCATGTTTTATAGTTTGAAATCCCATATTTCACTGTGTTTGAAAGCAATTTAATACTAAAATCTTTTTTTTCATGCTTTTAAAAGTGATGAGAAAGTGGAAAATGAGTTTTGCATCAACACATACTAGAGAAAGCGCCATTTGAGTCTGATGTAGCAGTGGCTCTGGGAGCTGAGAAAGATGAATACATTCAGGAATTTTAATAGTGCCTCCATCCAGATCAGCAATGATTACATCTAACTGTAAGGGACAAACAAAAACATTACCGGTAGTGCTGTGAGCATTATATTATGAGCACAGTTTAAATAAGCAACAGTTCAGATTTCATAATCTACCCAGATATTAACAAAAGCAAATTAAAACAGTACTAACTTTAACATACAGAATGTTTTTGATAAAGGAAATACTCCAAATACTTCTTATTACTGAACCTAGTTGTGAAAAATGAATATAAACCCAAGTGTTTATGGATGATCCAGCTCTGTGTTAAGTGATTTGAGATATATGATAATCTGTTTTCAAAAGGAAACAATATCAACTTTTATGTAAAACCATTTGTTTGTAGGCACCTCTGTAACCATGGATCAAATTCTCAAAACGCATAGTTAAAAAGTAAGCATAAAACAACTGCGGACATACTTGGTAATACTAAAAGAGGTGTTCAAATTCATGGCTGATATGATAAACTTGAAAATGGATCCATTCCTTCGCATCTTGCACTCCATGCAATCATTTCCCTCCTTTACTTTACAGTCTTAATATATTTATAGAATTGATGCTTTTGCTTTTTCTCCTTCTGACTGTCTTGTCTTTTACAGTAATATTTTCAAAAGATATAAATGATTCATAAGAACACCTCTGAAGCATAGAAAATCTCTGCATCATAGATGACACTGACTAGGACCGTTCTGGGTGGTCATACTTACAAGCTCATGAATGTCATTACGAAAGACAGAATGTACACCAATTATGAAAGGTGTTGGTGAACTGAGAACTTCCAATAACTGTGCAGGAAGAATTGGAATATAGGGGTAACTGTGAAAGGAATAAATAAAGTAAAATAAAATCTTCTATTTCTTTACATAACACTTTTTTTTTTCAATCTTCCTGTATAAGTTAAATTTACTATAAGCACTTTTTTTTTTTTAAGAAAAAATGTGAAAAAATCCTTCATAAAGAAGTATCTGCCATGTAAACTCTAGAAAAGATTATATTATGCTGTCTACAATTTATTGGAAACAAGTCAGTCTTGCAAAATAAAGGCAATTTATATCTGTAATATTTATGTTATACAGATATTATATTCATCCAAAACTGTTAGGTAATTAGAAACATTAAAGTTATGGATAATACTTTCATTTTAAAAACATGGTTAGATATTAAACAGAAAGCTACAGTTCAGACTTCTGAAAAATATTATTAATAAAGAAATGTCAAAATGAAACCACTTAGTTCGATACTGAAGTGACCGCTAAACATTATACAGAGCTACTTCAGATGTTGCTTACTTGCTTAAAAACAACAATTCAAGTCTTTTCATTAGAGCAAGACAAAAATCTGGATCTGAATTAACCAATGCATTTCAACTCTTAACAGATAATTATGATTAAAATTTACATTAATTACTATTCTATCACATAAAACAAACATTCCAACATACTCATTTTTTCTCCTTTTTTAATATTTTATTTAATAACATTTTATTATATTAATATTATGCCTACCTCTGAAATACTTTAAACACATAAAAATATGCTAATAAAATACAAGCATTCTTTAAAACAGATGAGTCAGAATTACATGTCTTCTTGCTTAAAAGCCAAATAACTTGACATTAAGTTTTCCACTTTAAAATGTTGGACCCAGATGGGACTTTTTATATTTAAATTTGACTTAAAATCATTCTCTGGAGAATATTTGTCAATGACTTAAAACTGTGTTACTAGCTAATACAGATGTTTTCTTAGAATCAAGGAATCTTCCAGGTTGTAAAGAGCCCCAGGAGATCACTTAATCTAACCTGCTTAAAGCAGGACTAAGACCAAATTCAGATCAAGTTGTACTGGGCTTTGTCCAGTTGGGTCCTGAAAACCCACAGGGATGGAGTTTTCACAGTCTTCCACTCTGTTCCAGTGCTTAGTTATTCTTATAATAAAACATGTTTTCCCTGCATCCAGTCAGAAAACCATGGCTCCGCTGTTTCAATTTTTGACCACAGTCTCTCATTCTCTTGGCATACACCATCTCTTACTTACTGGCACAATGTTATTAGGTCTTGCCCAAATGTTTTCTTCTTCACGCATTTACTTATGGATCACCAGTATCAAGTTTTACCATCTAACTGATGAATTGGGTTCTATTGTATTTGAAGGTAGGACATTTCTCCCTTCGTGGTTTCACTGACATAATGCAAGAGATTTTCAAATGCTGCATACAAGACTTGTATAAGACTTGCATATTTGACTACGAAAACCTTATTTGAACAAACACAGCACAGCTTTTGCTAATGACAATGCAACACGAGTTACAAGTTATGCAATAAGTCAAAGAGTTCAGAGATCTACAGCTCAACTCACCTGTATTTGAGAGGAAACATCAAAGACTCCAGAGCCCTGCAGGCATCACTGAGCCTCTGAAAACTTGCTGAGTGAAAGAGAACTTTATTTTCTGTAAGCACGGCACAGAACAAGCTGAGTACATTTTGGATTCCTTTAAAAACATAAAAAAATAAGAACAAACCTGTAACAATTTTCCAAAGGAAGATGCAAAATCACATTAAAGTGCAACACTTCCTAGGGGAATTTTCAAAGAACATATGTAAATCCATAAATTGCCAATCCCCATTTTTTTCAACCCCTTCGGTAACTACCACAACTTTCAATCAATTTCTCAGGTTGCTAAAACAGCATCTAAACACATTTCTACATATCCAATATATTCTACTACATCTCCTTTTTCAAAACCACTTTCAAAAAAATTCCTCAGTACAAATCCCAGCAACACTTAATAATGACTTCAAACTGTACCATGTGCACCTTTCAGCACAACCTTTTATGTATCTACAATTCAATTCTGGTCACCTATCCAGGCATAATACTGCTGAGCTGAAAAAGAAAATGATACACACTTCCTAGTAAACACGCTCATACTTTATCCATAGAAAGCATTCTAGGAGTCATGAGGTTAAAAAAAAGTGCAGTAAGAGCAGGCAATGTCATTAGAAGGGTATGTTAAAGAAGAGCTGACTGCTTAAATGAACCCCACTGGATTTTGGGTAAAACACATGAATCAGATGATGGGATTTTTTTAAAATACCATATAATTTACCTAGGAGACAAAGCTGTTTGCTTACAGGGAAAACCAAAAATACATTTCCTTTAAAACAAAGTTCCATTCTGAGAAATAGACATGTCTGAGATACGATCAAATTTATGAAATTTCCTGAAATATGCTGGAATGCATGATGGTTCCTTGAGGATACAGCTTGTGTTATCAGTAAGACAGTCTGTACTACCTTTACAAAACTACTGCTTATCTTAAAACAATCTTCCAAAAGAAGTGCGACTACTGAGAGCCACCACAGTCGTATTATATTTAACAATTCATTTGGCTTCAGTAACTTTTATTTTCTTTTGACAATTTTTTTCTCTATAACTTTGAAATGTTGCTCCTTGAAAAGGACAAGGATTCAGACAGAGCTTTTGAGAAAAAGATTTATTAGGATGAATAAGTCAATACCATAACAGCTTGTGCTTTTGAGCTCTGTTTTCCAAGAATCCTAACAGCTTCATGAAATCAATGGCAGAGACTTGAGAGGAAGCTATTGCTAATATTAATATTGTGCTACTGTAAATCAAACTGCTTTGCAATACATGATGTAAGTATAACTTTAAAGAAAAGCCAAGTCTCCTTATGTGAATGAAAAAACATTCATCAGGGAATGGTTAGAAGCTAAATTGAAACAGTGCCCTTTCCTGTATGTAAGAATGCATACATTTGTACAGCAAGTTAGAAACTGCTGCTAGTTCAGAAATCTCTGTCAGAAATTAAAAACTTGAACTGCTATTTGCATACAAAACTGCCCCTGGTCCTTTCCCAAAAGGTTTTAAAAATTGCTTTCAAATATACTTTTTGTTTTCAACTAGTTAAAATTATAGCAAGCAGGCCTCCTACTCCATTTAATTCCATACCAAATACCTTATCAAGATGCTCGGGAATATATTTTTAAAACATCTGAAATTGTTTTCTTATGATCAAATGTAACAGTTGTCAAACAAGCCTATATAAAACTACATGACTTTGGCAGGTATTACTGAGGAAAACAAATTTGTATAGCACATAAACATTCACACTAGGGAAACCAGTCCAGTTTTGCTGTATATAATTAGCTGCACATAAAGATGCAGTTCACACTTCACAGAGGTATTTCTCATAGTAGCTTAATCAGCCCCAATGTAATTTGAAACTAAGATTACTATTTCTATCTGTTACCTCCCATGCACAAACTTATGCTATGCATAAGGATATTTAGAATCACAGAATCATTAAGGTTGGAAAAGACCTCCAAGATCACCTAGCGCAACTACCCACCTACCATGAATACTGCCCATTAAACCATGTCCCTAAATACCACAACTACAGATTTTTTGAACTGCTCCAGCAATGGTGACTCAACCACCTCCCTAGGCTGCCCATTCCAGTGCCTGACCACACTTTAGAAGAAGTTTTTCTTAATATCCAACCTGAAATTCCCCTGGAACAACTTGAGGCCATTCCCTCTCGTCCTATTGCTAGTTACATGGGAGAAGAGGTCGACCCCCACCTAACCATAGCCTCCTTTCAGGTAGCTGTAGAGAGCAATAAAGTCTCCCCTGAGCCTCCTCCAGACTAAACAATCCCAGTTCCCTCAGTCACTCCCCATAACGCTTGTGCTCCAGACCCCTCACCAGCTTCGTTGCCCTTCTTTGAACACACTCCAGGGCCTTTCTTGTAGTGAGGTCCTGTACTGAACACGGCACTTGAGGTGTGGCCTCACCGGAGCTGAGTACAGGGGGATGATCACCTCCCTGCTCCTGCTGGCAACATTATTTCTAATACAAGCCAGGATGCCATTGGACTTCTCAGCCATCTGGGCACAGTGCTGGCTCATGTTTAACTGAGCATCAACCAACACCCTGGCCCTTTTCCTCCGTGCAGCTTTCCAGCCACTCTGTCCCAAACCTGTAGTGATGCATGGGGTTGTTGTAACCAAAATGCAGGACTAAGCACTTGTCCTTGTTAAAGCTTATATAACTGTATGCAGTCCATCGATCTAGCCTGTCCAGATTGCTCTGCAGGGCCTTCCTACCCTCAGGCAGATGAACAGTTCTTTCCACACTTCCTACTTGGTGTCATCTGCAAACTTACAGAGGGTAACCCCTCATCCAGGTTATCAACGAAGATACTGAACAGGACAGGCCCCAGTATTCAACCCCTGGGGAACACCACTTGTGACCAGTCACCAGCTGGATTTACCTCCATTCACCGCCATGACAACTCTCTGGGCCTGGGCAGCCAGTCAGTTCTTTACCCAGTAAAGAGTGTACATGGGCTGCCAGCTTTTCCAGGGGAGTACTGTGGGAACCAGCGTGAAAGGCTTTGCTGAAGTCTAGGTAGACTACATCAATAGACTTTCCCTCATCTACCAGGTGGGTCACCTGGTCACAGAATGAGATGAGGTTGGTCAATCAGGACCTGCCTTTCACCTGATCCCCTGGCTGTCCTACACATGCCAAGTGATCACACTCAAGATGATCTACTCCATGACCCTCCCCAGTATCAAGGTCAGGTGATAGGCCTTTAACTCCCCAGATCCTCCTTACAACCCTTATTGTAAATGTTTTTATTACATTCCATTTGCTGCCCTTCAGTACTTCCTCACTTGCCATGGATGAATTTAAAATGTTTGCTGCAATATGAATGCACCAGGTGGAGTCCCAGCTTTGTCAAGTTAGACAAAAGCACTGCTTTATTTACAGAGCTTGTGACAGGGACCAAAACTGACAGCATCTAAATACATCTCTTTCACCTATCAGCAGGTCCTGTAAGGAGTAGCAAGAAAAAAAACAACAACAACAGTAAGGACACTGGGAAAGATACAACACAGAGTTTAAAAAGGGACAAATGAAAGCTCTAGCCAAAGCAAGGAGACTGCCCAGCCATTGGCCACTACGTAAGAAAGTATAGGAGGAATTCTCTCTCCAGTTTGGCATTCCCTGACACGTCCAAAGTCCTTGGAAAAAGTGGTTAAAAGCAGCTGTGAGCTGTGTGCATTGCTGCCGTGCAATCTGCAGCTGACCAACAGGCCTCCACGCTGAACAAGCTGGGCAGGACAGCATACGTGGGACCTGGCACAGCTCGGCTGTGCAGCTGGGTGAAGGCCAAATGCGGACAAGAGACGTGGGAGCAAGGTGCCCCAGTTACCTCATGTGACAGAGCCTGAAAGGCTTTCCTAGCTTTAGAAAAACTGAAATTTTCAGTGCTTTCAGTCTCCATCTGAAAATTATGGACTTCTGTATACAACACACAAGAAAATCAAACAAATAAAATCAACAGTTCAAGATGAAGGTTAACATAGAATTTTCTTTCTTTCAAGGTAGTAGCCTCTAAGTCGATGCAAAATTATAGCTCCACACATACTATCAAATATATTTTTTCAAGAATATGAACAATATAATGATTGTGAAAGAAATTTCATCTGACAGAATCAAACAAATTATTCACAGAAAAGTTTTTGATTACTTTCCTTTCATAAATCATTTAAATAATCAATGAAATTATTTGACCACACCAACACATTACTTCAAAGTCCAGAACATCAACTTACTGAAAAGAAACAGTTCAGAATAACAGTCTGTGTCTAGTTTCCTCATGCTACACACTCCGGCTTGTTTGTAACCTTGAACTGCACACTGTTCTTCAGACTCGACACTACATCCGATGCTCATTTGTCAGGGCATAAATAGACAACATGAAAAACAACAAACAAGTTGGTTTTTACAGATTATTCTTTTGCAGTCAACGGACAGACAGACATCCTGTAAAATATTATACATATGCTGGAAAATTTTGAATGGAGGCTTCCTGACCTTCACTGTTTTCAAGTATTTAAAGAATCTGTAATTTATACTAAATTATCTGACATCCTACATCAACAAATGTATCATTCTGCCTGTTTCCTGTTGTTCTACAATTTAAGTATTTATTCTAGCATGATTAAAAAAAGCCACCAAAGTGTACTTGACAAGTTATTAAGTGTCCTCTATATTGCAAGAAAATAAAATATTATCACTGACTTCTTCAAACTTTTTAAAGGGGTTATAAACTTGAAAGTTAGAAGCTTAACTAGCTGGATATACTATTATGCCAATATGCCACTCTTGAATTACTGGACACAAGAAAAAGCTTAACAGACAAAATAATCCGTAACTTAGCCAGACTAATCCAGGAAATGGGTCAACAAAGACAGAAAAGCCTTTCAAAAAGGCCACTGGAGATTGCACAGTACAAGTTCTGTGCCAGGCAGTGTCACACTCTAAAGGTAACTGGGAAACAAAATAAGAGAAAAACACAGAACTCTTTTCATTTTTATTTTTAGATGTAATTGCATAGCACTGCTAATGAATGAATTACATGCTTAACTAATAAATAAAAGGCAGCAAATATACTCAATAGTCATAGGTAATCCTTGCCAAATTGCATTCATTTGCCCAATCCAAAAATTATTCTGCACCTACCATTAGCTACGCACAGATAAAAATGTAAGAACACAACTGTAATGGCGTTCAAGTTTAGGCTCAATGTACATCTAGGAAATTACGTAGTTCAGTAGGACTGTACTCCACATTACATGATTAAATCACAGCCAAACTTACTCACAAACGGGGAGCAATGTAGCTGTGCCAGCACAGAGTTTTGTGAAGGTTAATTTATCCTCCTTTCTGGCTGGGTAGCACGGAGAACATGAGTCAGACAAGAACCCCAAGAGATTAATTTATTTGGACTTTGTCAGACTGGGGAGGAGGAGAAGCAGTTTCAAAAGCACAAAGCCCTCAGCTAAGACTCTCTCAAAGAATTGAACATTTCATGAAGAAAGTGTTCTTACTAATTTCTAAGCACATGGAAGCAAACAGCGGATGTGACACACAGTACTAGAATCAAAACACATTTTTAGAAAAAACCTTTTCATTTTGGAATGGAAGTAAAGGTAATTTAGTATCCAACAACGAATGTTGCATGTTCTTTAGAAGATGCAGAATGGTTCAAAGATTTGCTACAAACCAGCTTCAGGGGAAGTGGGAAGAGGGAAGGCACAAGAGGACTGTGCAGAAAGATGATGCCTTAGATGCCAAAAAGGCCAAGTGATCGTTCAACGTTGCATCCAAGAGACTGAAAATGAGTATAGCAAAAAAAATCCCTTCAGATAAACATTCCTACCCAAATATTGCTCCCTCAAAGTCTAACAATACTAACTGTGTTCTGCCAGCACTGATTCAAGCAGACGGTTGACATCCAAACCCAAATATTACACAAGCACCAGGAAAGAGGGATCGGACACACCGTATAATCGACTTAAGAAGATGTATGGTCATGTCTGTCATCTGCATGTTGATACCACTTTGTTATTATGAATTTCATTAAATCCCTCTGCAGACATACTGAAATGAGGAACAAAACCCCTCTGGATTCCATGAACCTTCAAACCCAAATCTGCCTATACATTGAGTGATCGTGATTAAGCATAATTTTTTTTCCAGAGACAATGATGCAGCTAAAGATAATAAGAAAATATTTAGATAACAATGTCTTCATTCCTGAAAGACAAAAGTGCAAAACTGTCTCATATGCATAGTTTTGAAGCTATACATACCCAAAGTAAGACTGCTAAGCTCAAGATTTATGACAGTGTTGAGCAGTTTTCTCAATAAAGCAGAGCAGACAGTGGAAGGTAAAACACACAAATGGTCATTTCATATATTGAAAGTACTCACATGGCAGTGAAGTAAAATACCAAATTTACATGACAACATATTTTACACTGTACAAATATAACCTGCATTACCAAAGAAGGTTTCCAACTGATTACGTGTCTAGCTCACGCAGACAGGTTTGACAGATGCTTCTAAAAATAAGTTTAGTTGCTTACTCCAAATTTTGTTGTTGTTGCTGTTATTGTTGGTTTTGGTTTGTTTTTTTTTTTATTATTATCAAAACCAAATTCCAGTAAAGAATAAATGCCAAAAAAACATCAGTCAAAATAGTATAGCATTTAAAATTAAACCCAGAATTGTTAAGGGGAAAATATTCCTTTTTCCCCAACAGGGAAGGTGGCAAGCAATATTTCTTTAATATTAAATGGTTAAATAACAGATTAAAACATTTTATTCTTTTACTGTCTGTTCATTAACATTTGAGTAAAAGTCTGCTGTGCTGAAATATGATGTATTGTATTTTCAGATCTCAACTTATGCTTACTTACTTACTTAGTAAGATATCTAAAGCAGAAATCTCCCAGGTTTGGATATTTATCTCATAAATACCTAGATTTTCAGTCCTAAGAAAGCCACAAGTAGAGGCTAACAGTACTGCTGCACAAACCTAACTTCACTGTAGAGAGTTTTTTTATTACTCTCACAGGTGAGATTCAATGAACCAAAACACTCTGAAAGAATTTTGTAAAAGGATTTTGAATAAACTGGAACAACAGACAGATACTAATGAATGGAAATGCTGCCTGAATCCCCAAAATAGAGAAGTATCCATTTACTCCACTGCAGATACCCATAATTTGACTGGATTTGTTTAAGACACAAAAATGTCTTTTAACATAACAAAGCAGAGAGGGAGCAATACCATGATCCTTAGAAAGAAAATATCTAAGAATGAGAAAGGTATTGTCATTCTTGAACTGTACACAGGAAAAATGGTCAAGGATACACAAGAAACTGCAAACATATCTGTTTCCTGTCTAAGGACTACAAAGTCTTTCTCAAGGGACAGAACTACTGCAGACTTACATTAATGGAAGCACAGAAATGCAAAGACAGCAAGAACAGAAGCGGCTGATAACGATGTTCTGTTAGAGCTATCTTCAGGCATTGTTGGTTGATATTCATGAAGTATAAAGCCACAGACACTCAATTAAGAAAAACTGCAGAACACTGTAATAATCAAAAGTGAAAAAGATCCCTTTAGTTCCTTACAGTATTTTGATTCTCTGTAAAATATTCTGAAATACTAAAAAAATAAACATAAAAAGTCCCAAAACAAATAAACAAAAATCCTTTCTTCGTGAAACCCTCTAAGATTTTTCTGACCTGAGATGTTGATATTTCAGCACACTTCAACTAAATAGCTGGCCAGTCCTCAGCAGTAAACAAAGGAAGCATGTTCTTTTGAATTAGTTTTAAGCATATCCATCGTATGTGCTGTGAATCTATGCACGCACTGGTTTAAAGATTGTGACTAGACTGTATTCTGGAGGATGAAGTTTCTGCTCTATACATCCTAGAAGAGACAAGGAAACTTGACAGCACGCACAATTCCCACTGACATAACAATAGAAAGAACAGCAATGGGATATGAGAACTGATTTATTTGAAGGAAGCCTGCAGGTTTCAGGATCTAAGTTGCAAAGTTCGTGGAAGGGGAGAAACAGGAGCAAAAGCAGAACAGGTTCAGCCCTCATGAAGGGGGTATCAGACCAGATGGATTTGTGTTACAGCGTGGGACTTCACAGTGGCTGGATATAAAGCATGTACTTCTAAACAAATTGAAAGATTTCAGAATTGGTACAGTACATTCACCACAGAGAGTAAGAAGCAACAGAAAAACAAAAACAAAAAAATATCCGCTCATTCCGTTATAAAATTTCCTCAATGAAAAAATGAATTTATAGGGTAATGTGCCCTGAAACATACCACCAAGGAAAGAACCACATTCTCAGAACATACCAACACTGTAGCTTTTGGTAAGTGTGCCAAACGTACTCCCTTTTATATAGCACTTTTCACAGCACAGCACAAAAAGCTCAATTTAAGTTTTCATTTTAATTAAACAGAACTGTGCTGGATGAAGATATATTCCTTTAATTAATTATTTCCCCACTGGCAATCGTCAGAACTTAATCAACCACTGCTTTCTTTAACAACATAATACTAAAAAATCATTTTCAGTAAGACTTGTGACAGCACAAACATTCATACTACATAGAAAGGTTATTTTTCTGATGGTAAAATCACTAACTAATGCCTTAAATTAACCAGATACTATAATTCTGTCTTCGTTTCAGTTTTGCACTAACAGCTAGTTATCTAGCAACTGAGAAAACTCATGTGGTGGAAATGATGAGTAACTGAATGAATAAAGGAATGAGGAAATAAGTGATGTATGAATGAACAAATAAAAAAAGACATTAATCTATCAGGTATCATTTCTATAAGATACCATAATATAACTGCTTTTGAAGACAATACATTGAAAAAGAAACTGAGGTCCTAACCTTGTAGGTGTAGCACAGAGAACACAGGTCAGAAAGCATGCACTGCAATCAGTGCTACCAAACAATCAGTGATACGTAGTGGGTTTAAGAACTGAAATAGCTTCAAAGAAGTCTTTACAATCAGTTTACAATGCTGAGATCTACATATTTTGGGTTTAGATAAGCTATACACATATGTTAAAAAAAAAAAAAGGCATTAGCAACCACTTAAGTGTGATCATACAAGAAGAAATACATGGACTGAAATTCTGCTCTTCTTCAGTCACAAGTATTAACATTGAATCTTTGAAACGGACAGTTTTGTAAGGTCTTACAATTTAAGTGCTACCAAATTTACTTTGAAATAACAAGAAAACTTATTTCTGCATTCATGTCAGTAAAAGTAGAAAGAAAAGTCATCTGTTTTGAAGAGGATCTGTTTCAGTTTTTTCTATCAGCAAAAATACAAGCTTCCTTAGCTTTGTATTTCTTTATTAGATAGTTGCTTTTTGGAGTTTAGATTTTTCTCATCTCTGGTAAGTTGGCTGGCATTAGGGTTCCAGCAATATACCAGTCAACAACACAGCTCTCTGTGTTTCCACATATGCTAAACAAATGCAAGAACACAAGCGGCATCTACTGAAGGTGCAGTTTGACATTTGCTGACTGGAAGCAGCTCCAATGGCTGTCATTGTTAGGGATGGTCTTGTCCCACCTGCAAGCTTTCTTTACACCTGCATTAAAGCTCACACAAGTCCAAGGTGAGCTAGTTCATCCTCAGAGATGGATTTGCTCTCATGGAAGCACTTGGCTGACTGACTGCATTAACCACAGCAACAAAACATAACCTGAGGGGGCTGACAGAAAACAGATGAGACTTTGGAGTGCACAACAGTCCCTACACAAAATTCACTTGCACAATATCCTTTTATTTCCATAAGCTTACAAAAAACAACTTCCTTTTTGTTCTGCTGTTGCAGCAGTAAGCTCCCATCAGCAGTACGTGCCACATAAAATCCCTTGGTAATCTATTTGTTCTTTGACAGACGACAAACCTAGTAGGAAAGCTTGAACAGTTTTGCTAGTTTATAGAGCTTAATCACAATTCCCTGCCATGGGAATTTAAACTGCATCTACAACAAAGCCAGCAGCGTCCATTTCATGCAACAGGTAATAGCATGTTGCATTGGCTGGAGAGTACACAATTTATTGAGATCAAAGACTGATTAGACCTCCCTTGATTATACACTTAATAAATTGTCTTAATTTAAACATACATGCCATCTAATTTCAACACAGGGAATATATGTTCCCATCTCACAATGCATACATTTCATGGAAAGGAAAGAAATTCAGTGAGTTGGGCAAGAAGTTTGTAAGCAACCTGACAGAAGTTACAGAAGTTCTGGCTCATATCATTGACCTCTCATGACAAACACGAGATGCAGAGGTGCACCACAACACTGATGGCCTGATCTTAGCGCATGTCTCAATTATAAATACCACTGAATGGAAAATGCTGTAATGGGCCATTTCATACAACACTGCACAGAATAAATATCTCATTGCTTAACTGCCCCTATATTACTTCTGAACAAAATACAGTATTAAAGTTAAAGCAATTCTTGCTCTATGTTGAAAACACTGGAATTTTTTTTAACAAGCAGAAGCCAGCTAACATGTTGCCTGTGCAGTGGCCCCTTCTTAATGTTTCCCAGCAATACTAATATGCACATGTATTTATCGGGAATGTTTTCCCCATTTACTCCGCAATTCAATATAGTTTTCTGTTGGCATAAGATACTCTACGTGACAGGCTCAACATTTTATCTCCCCTAAAGCAGAATAACAAATTCTTCTTAATTAAAATTTACTGTAGTAAATCAACTTCTTCACTATTCCAAGAAGAAATTGTCTTTTTTTTCCAGGGAAATTGTACATGACCAAGAATGAACTTGCTAGAAAGCAAGATCCTACGATATGAATGACGGTAAGTAGTACGTAACAACAAACTAAAGAAGGAATCAACCAAATAGATAGTCTAACAAAGATGACTAACTAAAACATCATCCACAAGTCACATTCTGTTATTATTATATGCCATGCTGACTGCTACACACTGGACTTCTTTTCTTCTAGTCTGATCATTTTCCCACATTCTATCTTTCAAAAGAGAACGGCATTACTATATATCAGTCATCATGGATCTCTCTTCACTGCTTGAACATTCTATTTTATATTGGATTCCTTTGATCATAACCCCAAATTGTGACATAAATATGGTGAAAATTCTATTATAGCTCTCTGTATGATAAGGATCAAACTGCTGGAGGAAAATCTTTATTCTTTATCATCAACACTGTGGGTTAGAAGGAAAGAATAAAATGGGTGGCAAATATTAAAGACCATTTTCTTCAAAATATTTCTTTTTCATTGAACAATTTCATCAGGACAGTCTTAAATTTATGTACTATAAAGTATATAACTTCTACAAAACATTGTTTTATTTTATTGAAAATCCACAGATTTAATTATGGAATGTAGAAAGATGCTTGAGAAAGCAATGTGGATGGCTTATAAAGAAAATCTAGTGAGAGTTAATTATTATACATATTTAAAGTTATGCTGCACATTCATGTACTTTGACTCCAATAGGAAGTTCCACCTGCACATTGTGGTTTAAGAAGCCTCTCTCATATACTTAGCATAGTCTATATCAGTACATAAAAATATGGTTTATGATATGGAGCAAAACATAAGGATAAAATACAGCAGAAAAACCTAACACTGTACAAAAAGCAGTCTTAAAAATTCACTGGGAGCAATAATGTGATCAAAAATGTATATATTTCCTTGAGTTAGTTTTGGAATTACGTTTTCTAAATTTTCAAGCAAGAGAACTACTACTGCTTCCATTCAGAATAAAAAAGCACAGTATTGTCCAAAAAGTACTGTCACTTTAGAATGAGCTATTGCAAGAGTTAATTAATTGGAGGAACACCACATTGCAGTTTTTTCCTTTTTGATTCGATAGATATTTTATAATAGTCATGGTAAAATTAATGGTATTTTTTAGTATTGTTATACAATTTTATAAAATTGTTAAGAAAGCTATATGAAAGAGCCAGCTATTTACATAGAATCATGGCGGTTTGGGTTGCTGTTGTTTTGTTTTTTTAAGTAGAAAATGCAGAAGTATTACTTAAAAAGACTCAATTATTATGAAAGTAGTAAGTTTGGGGTCAACTTCCTATTATCTTCCTGACATAGCTCTATACAAAATGTACGTTCTTTAGAAACTAACCACTTCTATACTGTGTCACTAGACAATATGTATCTTTTCACTTTCAATCAAGCCAGCACATTCAGTTATTTTATGTTGAACTCGATTCTCTTCCGAAACACAAAAAATATTTTAAGAGTTACATTCCCAGTATTGGCCATGAAATACTTTGAATACAATTGGGGTCCTTCTCACAAAACACCGTGTAGTCCAGAATGCAGTTCCTCTGCTTGACTTCGACTTACACATTTAATAAGCTAAAGAATCAGTAACATCAAGTTAACAGCATCTATGAAGGAAGAAAAAGGCAATTTATGCTAGTCAGACTAGGGTCATTAAGAAGGAAGTTTGAAACCAATATCCACAAGAATAAGATGGCACAAATGGATTGTACTTCTGGGAAATGAAAATACCTGCATCCTTCTGTGTCCTCTTGACTAAAAAAAATGCAAGAGGAGTAGGGTGATGGGAACCAATTATTTTAGAAAATATCCCGGTATTTAAGCTTTCACTTATCATAAAAGAAAATCAGTTAAGGAGTTATGACAGAAGGTACTTGTGGTCTTACGATCTCACAGTGCACTCTTTCCAGACATTAGAATCACAGAATCACCAATGTTGGAAATGATCTCCAAGATCACCTAGTCCAACTGTTCATTTACCACCAATGTTTCTCCATTAATTCATGTCCCTTAGTACACCTTAATGTTTCTTGAGCACCTCCAAGGTCAGTGGCTCAACCACCTCCACAAGCAGCCCATTCCAGCGCCTGACCGCTCTTTCAGAGAAGAATGTTTTCCAAATACCCAACCTGAACCTCCCCTGGTGCAACTCGAAGCCATTCCCTCTTGTCCTATCGCTAGTTATGAAGGAGAAGAGGCTGACTCACACGTCACCACAATCTCCTTCTAGGTATTTGTAGGGAGTGAAAAGGTCTCCTCCTGAGCCTCCTCTTCTCCAGACTAAACAATCACAGCTCCCTCAGCCACTCCTCATAGGACATTCAGGTTATTTTATTTTTAAAATACATGTGGCACTCAATCACCCTTTTTAGCCGCTCTGCTATATATGATACAGCTTAACTGTAACAGCCTCGTTAGTCACTCTCCTTTCACAGCACTGCTAATACTGCTCTTTTGGTATATACCCTGTCTACTGATTTGCCCTAAACTTGTCAGTCACAGTTTGCAGACTACAAGATCTTTCTTTTTTTCAGGAAAGCAAAGTGCTTGAAATTCTCCACTGTGTACTGGTGCTGAGGTCTGACAGCACTGTGATTCTTTTTTCTCAGAAATGAAATGAAACATTCTAGATGATCTCCAACAGATCACTTCTCTGTTACTCCATAGGTCAACAGCTGCTGTACTGTGTGTTGTTTAACCTTGTGATATACAAACAATTGTGATCAATTATGCTCACATCATGATTTTTGTGGTAGTACTATGAGAAGCAAAAAATGTTGGAAAGGTAATTAACAAATGAAGCCAGCTTTACTGCAGCATGCTGACAATCTGACCAGCATGTATGTTCTAAGAATAAGAAAAATCTCCTCCTCACGATGAAACCGTACTATACAGGTAGGTCCCATAGGGGTCCATACCTAGATCTCTTGTTGAACTTGTAAGGTTTAATTGTTAACAGCACAGGGATCAAAAGTTACCATTAAGAATTAATACCAAAACATAAACTTCCTTGAGACTTTCAGTATGTTTACAGGGAAAACTGAAGACCACTAGCTGCCAGGGACCAGAAATGGCTGTAAGCTCCAAGTAAGGCAGGTGCCAAGCAACAAGTCCATGTAGCTAGACAAGCCCACAGTGATGAGAAAGGTCTGAGGTCCACTGAATGGAGCAAAGGAAATGTGAGGATAGAAAGGCAGCCCAGGTAAGAGACCAAGTAAGAAGCAAATGAAGGAAAACTCTTGTTTCCAGAGTTTGGAAAGCAGGGCAAAACATTAATTCTTAAGGAGCATCTTGTTTCTTAATTGTTCTGATCAGCTTAGCAGTGAGATTCATACTACCAGTTGTTGAAACACGCAAAAATTAAAAGTGCTAACTAAATTTGAGCTTCTTGCTTTGCTGTATATTGTTGAACTCCCTGATACAGTCTTCTGCCTTAGGTTCATTAGGAAAAGATGCCCACTGAGGGGATGTAGGTGTACGTCTCAAATACAAATGACTGAAGAAAGCCATGCTCAATAACCAATAACCAGAATGGAGCAAGCAAGCAGTACCTGAGTTTGGAGAAAGGAAAAGAGTTTGAAGCAGGAACATGGGAATATATTGTTAATATAGTGAGAGGGGCTAAAAGAGAAGAAGAATAAAAATCTCCTTCAATCCCAAAAAGGGCTACTTGGTTTTAGAGCTCTTACAGATATCTACCATCTCACTAATAGGCAAGGAGAAAGAGAAGAGTATTTAAAGACTTCTACTTATCATGGACCATTTGTAAATGCAGCTTCATGATTACTGTTATTCCAGCCAATTCTTGATGATGAAATTTTTTTTAGTTGTAGTGATCCAGCTACATGCCTGGCTTTTGTCACAGTATTCTCATACATTACGTTTTTTGAAATAAATAGAATGTAAGATTTGAAGTGTCAAAGACTGATGTTCATTATTATGAAGCTTAAAGCCATTGGGGATGTTTTTCCCAACTGTAGTTTACGGCCCACGTAAAAACAAAGTCTATTTCCAGATATGCTGTAAACTTGGTAATATAGGGAGGGTCATCTTCTGACATACTATCCTGCCAAGAAGAAAAATCATGATGAGACTACTATTGCACAATATTTCTCAAAATAAATGTTGAAATTACTTTTGTATCTATTCATAGTGGTAAATTTTGTCTTGTCGCCCATCTTTCTCAAAGAAAGAGCTATTTTTAAAAAGGTGATTTATCCAAATATACAAATATTTTTCTAACTGCTCTTCAATTTTCTACTAATACTTCAAATAGGATTAAATGACTTGGACCAGAAGAGAAACAACTGAATATATCATTACTTGACAAACAGTCTAGTCAACATTTGTGTCCTGAACACAGGCATATAATGAAATCATAGCTATCATCAAACTAAACTAGCCAACAACATGCTGGACAATGGAAGCCAAATGATTTTGCTCAGGCTGGTAAATATGCATATAGATCCTGTTGAAATAAAACCAGGAAAACAGCACAAGCATGACTACCGTCACAAAAAGCACAAAAGCCTTCTAATAGGCTATGGTCTCTAAAGAAAAAGGATTAGACCCTATCGTAGAGAAAAAAAGAAAAACAAACAAACAAAACTTCTTCAAAGGGAGAGGCTAATAGATTTTACTACATAATTTAGGACTCTCAGTCATTAATGCTACACATAAGGCTATATAAGAAGTAGAATAAAGAACTGTTTTAAACAGTCTGCTTGTATTATCCATGTCCACATTCTATATTCCACAACCATTACAGACAGCTATACGCAGCTGTACTAACAACACTTTTTCAGTATATCCAAACAGAAATTTGACATTAACAAACCTTGCCTTTAGAAGAACATAATTCTATCAAAGATATACAACACCTACATGTGGAAGGAGATATGTGCTACTCTGTAAAATGATGTACACTATCCAAATGCGAATATTTTTTAATTTGTGGCACTACAAGACACAAGGTGATTCTACCACTGTGCTATGTCCTTAGATACTGAGACCCAAAAAACTTTGAAAGAGACATCAGCTGGGAATTCACATTCCCATGCTGCAGAATTTTAAAAGATTCCTTTCCTCCATCACACCAAGGAATAGGAGAGAGACAGGAAGGAGAGCTACACGAAAACATCAGTTAGGCCCTTCCTCAAAGCTCTGGAATTTTTGTAAATGAGAAACCTATGTTACAATAGAAAAGAGAGGGTACATGGAATCATTTCCCCCCCTCCCCCTTAGGAACTTGTATCATCTTTTCAGGGAAATGGGATGCAACCTCGTAGTTTCTGTGCCAAGTTTTATAATCACAAACTTCCCTCTATCTATCTCACATACTTTCTTCTCTCGCTCTCTGTTTGGGCCAACATGAAGTGTCACTAATCAGAACTGTGAGTAATAAGCAGGTTTTCCCACATTTTCTCCCTTTCTCTCCCTCTCCTGCTGATTTTCATATTCTTCCGAGCAGCACACTTGGAATGGGTACATTGTGTATTTGTGCTTATTGACTCTTTCTTGTACTCCTGACATGCTATTAAAACACAAGAAAGATCACAACTCCAAAAATTTGTGCAACTTAGGGGAAGAAAAAAAGCATAAGTAAAAGTATAGAAACCAGACTCTTTATAGCGAGAAAACTAAGTGAGAATGGTAAAAGAAGAGATGGTAGACAAAGTGTAAGTCAGAGGTGTGCAACACCAGAGAGTGTAAATGATCTAATAAGGAATTAATTTCAAAAAATAAGACTAAAGAATTAGAGATGGCTAGTGTATTAATCTAAGCATCTTAGTTACATTTTAAACTCTCTGATACTCTTCTATAGCAACTCTTCAGGGAGTTACACGGCATCAGTGAGCCTATATTTAACCATTAATAAAATGTGGTTAATAATATCACCTTAAATCCCAGGTATCTGAAAGCGATATTAAATTCTCATAGAAAAGGGTTATTATTTCTTTCTACACAAAATGAGTGGGATTTAAAAAGCTCTCTCTGCACACTTGATCTTACTAAGAATTTAAGAGGAAGGTTTGGTAGTCTTGGTTTCCCCTTCCATACTTACATTCACATTCCCACTCTCTTTACATAGTTTACAAGTCTGATGCATAGAATGGTTTTTCAGATTGTGTTCATTATATCAATTTGATCCTGTGACATAAAATAACAACCCCAATTTGCCACACAAAAACCATGTGTCACACAGTAACTACTCTCTCTAAGCACTAGCTAAAAACCTTGCTTCCTTCGACATTTTCAGAACTGAGAATTTGCAGTAACCTTTGCTGCAATTGCCCCAGAATATATTGTCTCATCTTAGGTGCCTCATAGCATACTTACAGAACAAGAATACCACACCATACAGTGACTCGTGTCATATTTCACATTTTCACCAAACAGAAAGATGTTGTTGGGTCTTTCCATGGTTGAACCATTGCCTGTGGAATGCTCAGACTAATTCTAATGAATCTTGGTATAATAAGTAAAGTAAAACTCAGGAACTGTGGTCAGGATAAGTAGCATCTATAACATTAGTTGCATCTATCAACAAAATATCAATATTTCTCTTGGAATAATACTCTTTTTGAAAGAATACAATTAAATATTCACATTGTACTTATCAGATCTGATATCAATTCCTGTCTTTAACAGTTCTGCCACCTGAAATCTTCTGTTGTCTAGAGGATTTTCCACTGCCAAATCACTAGGTCTTAAAACTAGCCGGAGTAGGAAACACAAGTTACTACTGTTTTGATTAGAATAATTTCTCTATGGATGTTCAGCAAACAGGTGCTACTGCATAGACTAAAATCTCTTCAGTATTTCAGAAGCATTCAAGAACTTTGCTTCAAAAAATAAATGCTTCTGTTTCTCTTTTCATGTGCCTTAGTAGAACTACTTTTTAGATTCCAATCACTTAAAATTATCTTCTACGGCTTCGGAAAATAAATACTGGCTGAAAATTTGTGCTATAATCTTCCAGTCTCTCACTCCTACATAAATAAAATTTAAATTTGGTTCTCATCACAAAGGGTCTGTTTACAATTGCTTACAGTACATTAAACTCTATAACCACTGATCAGGGAAAGCAGTAAGTGCTTATTAGCCCTTTCTAAAACAATAAAGACCAGACTTTATGCTTAAAAATGGCAGTTCTGTGAATGAAACTGGGAACAGGTTTTCACCATTTTAATTCCTAGAATGAAAGCAATCTCCTCAATACAAGTTCAGCAACAAAATTTGCTATACAATTCCCTATCTGCTTTAACTCCTAGTTCTCATCATCATCTGAGACAGACTGATCATTCTGAAAAATGCAATTTCTTCTACAAATAGTGGAAAGGAAATTATTTTCCCTTACTCAGAGAATGTTATTGGCCTGCATACTAGATTAATCTCATTTTGTGCCAAGTATTTATCTATCTTTTTCTAATGATACTCATTTCAGCTTTTTTTTTCCAGTCAAATTTCACAGCAAGAGTCAATTCAAACTGTACTCTTTAGTGCATCGCTTCTTTTTTTTTTTTTTTCATAGAATATATGGAAGAACTCTATTTCCCCCCTTCCCTCCCAATGCTTTTCCAAGTTATAAGGCTTCTCTTACTCCTCTTCAGTAGTCTTTTTTTCCAGTTCGCATCTATTCTTATTAACTATTTATAAGAAGAATGGACAACAAGACATATCCTGAGGCCATCTGATTACTTCAGACCACCATGAGGCTCACAAGTTCAGAGACTTTTGATTTTGCACTTTTCCATTGCAGCTACAAGTTTGTGCTTCAAAGTCACTTCAGAAGCCAAGGGGTAGAAGACTAACAGATTTTAAATTTAATGAGACGTTTTGAGGTACCCAGTTAAGAGTTAGATGATGTTACATAAAAGAACAAGTGAGTAATTGCTGACAATAGATCCTCTTCACAAAAAATGGAGAGGGAGAGATGACAACAGAAGAATATGTATTCTACATTACCAGCATCTGGTATCTTTTCTACAAACTTTTTCATTTACACCAGTTTATTTCTAACCTACTGGGTTTTGTTCCGTTTGAACCATACCCAAGAAGTAGAGAATCTCTTTTACATGAACATTGCCATAATTGAGGAGGCCAAGTTCACCTCTGTTCACAACACATTTGCAGATAGTGGATAACATTGGAGCTATTGTACCACAGGCAAGATGTACGAAAAGTTTATATAAATGACTTATTAGGGGATAAAAGCATTATTAGTCATTCTTTCATTCAAGACGAATTAATATTAACCATGTAGCATTCTTGGCACATGATATGAGCTGAAAATGAACAGAAAATAATTTACTCCACGAATTTTTACTATCTTCCCCACCTCCCCCAGAGCAGGGCAGACTGAGACATACCCAGCTGCTGAAAGAGAAGAGCCACACTGGTGCCTGTAACAGGAAGGCTATCATGTAGAGGAGTCTGTATCAGTTGTCGGTCTCCAGCTCCCAAAGAAAACAATTTCTGTAGAAAGAAATATATATTTTTTAGTATAAATTTAATTTATACAGAATAAACATACTGTTGTCATACAGATAAAGTGATTCATCCTGAAAAAAATTATTTCTTTTGTATATAGAATCTTAAAATCAGTAAGAAAAACTGAACTAACATAGATCTGAAATATAATTTGAGGTCAATATATGACCTCTTGAATGCATTGTGTGATAATGCCTCACTTGTGAGTTCACTGAATTAAACAGTCATGTTTTTGAAGGCATTCAATATTACATTTTTAACAGTACAATAAAAAACCTTCCAGAAAAAACACATTCAGTTCGGAAATACTATATTATTTTGTAATTGAAGCTTTTTGACATGTTGCCTGCATGCCCATTACTCATGCTCCATCACAAGACTAAATTTTTTTCCCAAGTGACATCTGCATATTGAAGAGCACTCTTCTGTTAGTCCTATGTTCCCACTCTGAATACTTCATTAGAATTAGAATTTCAGTTACCATTTCAGCACAAGAGCATACTCCCAGCAAGGGAGACAGGAAGTGAGAGTGAAAGGCATACTCTTGTGTATCACAGCTCAAAAAGTATTATAACTGCAAAATAATCTTGCTTTCAAGATCACTGAAAGCATGAAGGTAGCAAACACTAGTCGCTGCACAGCAGATGTCTGAAAGCAAAACATTCCACAGTAAAACCAAGTAAGTCCCTGAGCTGCGGCAGAGATCCTCTTGCCCGGCACTTAAGCAGCAGACCTGGATGCAGACTAGTAACTAGCGTTGCAGTTGATCATTTCAGCATTGGGCACACAAACAGTCTGGGAGGCCCTTCAAAGACGTCTGGAGATAAACATCAGAAGAGTGTTACCATTCTAAGACACATAATTTAGATTTAGCCCTGGAAGCAGAAGCTTACGAAAGAAAACAGAAAAACTGATTTTCTCGTTAAAATGGAACAAATTTAAGTTGCAAGTGAAAGATCATTTCATTTTAGGAAAGAAACCAGAAGGTGGAACATACTTTTTCTTCTAGTAGAAGAAATTGCCAGTGACAAAAATCATACTTATGGACAGAGGGGAAAACAGGAAAAAAAAAAAAAAAAAGAGGATAGGAAGAAGATCCAGAAGTTCAAGTGGACCAGCAAAACCTGTAACGTGAGGTTCAAATACCACTGGAAAAGAGGTTTCTGACAAAAAAAAAAGGTATTATCTGATTATTTCCTTTCAAAACTGAAAGGTTAGGAAGCAGCCATGTAGATCCTGACTAAGCTAGAAGGAGATTTTGCTACATTTACCTTTGAGAGAAATTCCAAAGCAGTCAGGAAAAACAAAAACGTATTAGGGATCTGTAGGATTTCAAGAAGGCTGATGATCCATAGGTTGGATACAAAGCATGAGAAAATGCATATGACATTTTTTTTTAAGATACTTCCATTTGCATTCTTAGTTTCCAGATATATTTCATGATAAGGACTACAATTTCCCAGTAATGTCACAGCATGAATCGAAGATCAGGCAAATAAGACCCAACTGGCTGTCAGAAACTGACAAATGTATAGGAATAATTTAAGGAAATCAAGAAACAAACCTGACCTTTTGCTCATAGAAAGCCATAGCAAAAAGGAGAAAGAACTTTTTTGTTATTTTCAAATGCATGGGCTATCTGGGATATTTAATTCTGAAAAAACAAACAAATAAACCCAAAAACATTCTCAAGGTTGTCAGCTTTTTTTTTGAAACAGAAACTTAAAACAATTATCAAAGGAAAGATCAATGGCATACTGAATTGCATCAAGGAAAAGACACAGGTAAATGAACTAAAGGAAAGGATATGTAAAACAAAACAAAATGAACAACAAAAAACCCTTTTAAAATATATATAGTAAGCAGAAATTTCCCTTTACATGCTTTATTATTGAAAACCAAACCTATACAAACTGCTTGATTTGTTACTGTGCCTTGTAAAAAGCCAACTCAGTGACAAAATTAACCCTTTGACCTTATACTGGAATGGAATTCTTGCTCTCTTTAGAAGACAGGCCACAGGGAAAGCACTCAGCTGAACTATGATCTCTTTTTCAACAAAAATATTTAAAGAATTTTTTTTTGTTTTCTTCATAAATTCAATTAACTGGAAAAATTCCTTTTTTTTTTTTCCATTTACCTGAGACCCTCCAGAAGCAGGGACAAGGCATGAACAGAGATTTGCAATGAGAGTCTCCAGTGACACATTCAGGCTGTCCACATACACAGTGTAGATCAGTCCAAGGCAAGCCTACAAAGACATATGAAATATAAATTCAGGGAAGGTAGATTTGAAATTACTTAAAGATATGCACATAATTTTAAAAACATAAATGTGTCTAATAGAGATTAATGTAGTGAAGTCTGTTCCAATCAAATGTTCTATAAATACTCATTAAAAAAAAAAGAATTTGGATATAAAAGCAATGTATGTGCTGGCAGATGCAAGTGTAATCTTATATAACAAGAAATTCAATGTTCAGTATTTGAACTTAGTTCAATTATACAAAAAGTGCTTTACTACTAATTACTTTTTAAAGTGATCATACTTTTAAAATTATCATAGCTCCATCTGCAGTTTGAACTCTCTGGACCTAAATCTGACTGGTTTACAGAATAAAACACAGATGAACCAATGAGCTTCTGAAGTACATTGTAAAACTAGCATCAAGTCTCGACAGTTCTGAATGTTATTTAACTTTATTATTTCAATATAAATATATTTTAAATGAGTTAATATAAATATATTAACATTTCAGCATTTCTGCATTTGTTGTTTTGCATGGATTCAGTTTTGATTGAGAAACTGGAAATGCATCTTTATCATTTTAAATTCAAAATAAGTGACTTAGCATTATATTCCAAATGAACAAAATAACTCCATTCCACAATATCCTTCTGTTGCCTTTTAACTGCCACAATTTTGATAACTCACTAAACATCTTTGGAATTCTCTTCTAAGACATGCTTCCAACAGTAACTTCTCATATAACACATAGTTAAGCTATGAAAGCCCTCGCCATGAGATGTTATAAAATCAAGAGTCAAGAAACTGGACAAATTATATGAAAAAATCATACAATTGACACCTCTGGTTCAGGATGTCATTAAACTATAATTCACATTGGTCTGGGAAAGTATTCAGTGGAATTACTTCTACAGCCTGCCCACTTCCTACACACTTTGCTCTGCATTCACTAAAGGCCACAAGGAGAGACGAAATACTCGGTTATGTGGAATTTTAGTCTGAGTTGGTACCATCAGTCTTCATCTCTACTGACAACTTACCACTGAATGATTTTTCTCCCTTGATCTGTAAGCTGAATTATACTTGTTTCTGTTAATATATAATAGCTTAATAAAAAATTGAGCTTTTAATTTATCTCTGATCAACTGCATCTCAACAACTGCAAGTAATCCAAGATCCTAATTCTCTGTCAGCCATCTTAATTTGATCTGGAAAAGGCTCTGACATTTTTTACCTTACATATGAAAGAAAACTAAGATTTCACTATTAATTTACCATTAAATATTTAATCAGTCATTGTTAATGTGCTATTTTTACCTGAGCAAGTCAGGTTCTGTCCTAATAATTCCCTTCATTACATAGAGACTTTTCTGAGGTCAGTTTATTATTTCATCTTCTACAAAGATTTAGAAGCACTTGTAGAGTGAAAAAAAAGCACTGTTCTAATCTAGAGGGGCTACTTACTGTCATAGACATTGAATTTTACCTAGCTCACTCTAAGTAGATTTTTGCTGTTAAATTCCCAAGTCAATCCTGAGTCATTTCAAATCAAAATTTCTGTCACTGCTATTCATTCAAAACAGATTCATCTACTGACAATGTAAGTTCTTTACCCTGAAAATTTCTGGATAATCTAGTCTGGACACAAGCACCAGACTCTTAGGAGCAAAGACTTCAGCAGGCGCAATTAAACCAGACTCCTCTTCTCCTTCAGTTTCTTTCGTTCCCTTGAAAAAAGAAACATTTCAATTAATAAGCAATCACTAAGTGAATTGTTAGCATTCTTACAAGAAGTTAACTTCTGTCAAAACTTCAAAAGCACTGTTAATTAGAAAGGAAATGCACACGTTGTTTGAAACTAGCAATGACATCAACTAACAGCAGCACATTCCAGCAGTTGCCTGAACTCCATAAAGCAGCTTCTAGGGCAACTCGTAAAGACTGATCTGTAAAGCCATGCACCAGTGTATCTAAAATAATGTTCTCTAAGATAAAGAGAAGAGTCCTCAGTAATGTCATAGTTAAAATTATCAATACAGTCATCTCCAGCCTGACACAGACAATCTGTAAAATTCCTTCATAAAAAAGTAATACAAATTTCCCGACAGCTCACAAACTGGGGAACATCTATGTTTCTGGTTAGAAAAAACAAAGGGTACAATGTAGAGAAACTTTCAGTAGTTCACGATATTGTGCAACTTGCTCTGACCTCCTGGCCAGCACTTACTTTTTGGTCACAAGCATTTTGTTATCACTCCTGGCCAAAACTAAAGATGTCACTAATTACTTTCATTTCTAAAATTCCCTGCATTCTTTGACGAATTCTCTAACTGAGTAAGTTTTCAAATGACAAAGCACACCCCTTCCAATTCTTGCATGTAATTCTCTCCACTCCCACACCACCCACTGAATTTCTGGACGTGTCACTTGTTCCTATGACTGAGCATTCTTTTAAGCAAAAATCACTGTACCATCTTAATTGGGAATACGAGAAAAATAACTTCCCTTTCCATCTGACATGAAATATCTGCCTTCTCTTTCTGTCACGCTCCTAGTCGTGATTTCAGTTTATTTTCAGAAAAAAATAACAATAAAACAGTACTTTTTAAAAGTAACAGTTTTCTACTATAAAGAAGAAACCCAGTAACATTATCTGAAACTCCAGGAATGCTGCAAGATTAAACTTAATTTAGAACGGATGTTTCCAAGTAGAAGCAGTAAAGCCAATGACATTACCAGTACTTAGAATGGGTCCACGAATGATTTAATTACAAAAAACATTCCATTACAATAAATTTCCAGCGGGATTCTATGCAGGTTGCTCTGAAAGTAATGTCCTCTATTTACTTCCATGGAAACTACAACTAATACAAACAGCACAACAACACTGTTGGATAGAGCAAATTCTCAGCTATAAACCACTCGTTTTCAACACAGTCAGCACCATTACCTGTGCATTTCTGCCAGTGATGAACAAGAGCCTGCATGCCGCGCCCATAAAGATTTGACTTTTGTCCTGTCACTACTACTGAAACGCGGCACCCACAGCCTCACTCCACTCACAGCCACTTCTTGGTCTCCACAAATGTTCACCAAGCATCGATGAACGCCAGTGGGTGCCATTTCTTCTGCACGGAGAAAAAAATCTGCACAGCTTTGTTTTATACATGCTTCCATGTCAGGCGCCATTTTGTCTGCCCCTCTGCTGCCGCATGTCACGTGGCAACAAAATGGCGGAAAGCTTCAACTTCTACTTCCGTATTGCCTACATGCGCCTCTAACGCTGCGGGCCAACATAATAAAAGAAGAGGCATTACTTCAGGAACATTGCCTCGCAGTTTTGTATTTCAACTGCACGGGAAAGCCTCCTGAGTTTTTTCTTTATTTGTCCATCTGTTTTGCTTTGTTTCTTAATGACAACAAACACCCAGGAGTACATCTAAACAACTTACTTCCAAAAGTTATTTTTCACTGAATCGATTACTTGGAACAATGTGTGGAATAATTCCCATGTGACATACAGAACCACCTCAACAGAACACCACCTTGAGTCTCCATGAAAACGCAGAGCTCCTGCTGCTGACCCTCTCGTTCTGACCCTTACTCTTTCTGAACAGAAGAAACTCAGGCCCCGACAAGCAGAACTGAAGCAGTCAGCAGTTTATTCCATATTTCTAATTTTAGACAATTCAATAATTAAAAACATTTATTATTTTTACGTGAGTTCTGTATTCCAGAATGGTTTATCTGCTAAATGGAGTTAAATGTGATAAACAACTGATAAAAATCACAAAGATGCTGCACTGAGGTACAGAACTCTTTCCTGGACCGCTCTTAAATAAAATCGCGTAAATCATTTGGTTATTTGCTTTGTTTTTAATCACGAGAAATAATCTTATTCTCAGCATGACAGTGAGATGAAAAATGAGCAAGGACATTAGACAGAAAGTTTCCATAAACAGAAAGCAATAGTCACATAATAGAGATTCAGTATAGAAGGGAAATCTGCACACCTACTGATATGGTTACAGACCACTAAACAAATAAGCAAAAGCTTATGGTATCAACTGTTATAAAGAGCAATTTGAATTCTAGGCATAAAGGTGACTAGTTCTAGCTGACAAAGTTTGGGTAACGACAACATTAGGAAAAATGAATTAAAACTTATTCTACATTTCTGAAGGCAAGATCCATGCGGTACTAAGATAAGGAAAACTCAGCGTGCAGAGACAGGGAGGAGGTTTCTACAAAAAGCCATTTTCAACAAATCAACTCACGCTTGGATCTAGTTCTGTTTTAATTCGTAACTAAAAACAACTTAAAATTTACACTATTAAAACTCTGCGTCTCACTTCACAAAAGATCCACAGAACAATGTAACATGACCGGAGCCATATTTTTGCTCATGCTACACATTTGGACAGGCAGGAAGGCACAGCAGTGGAAGTCAGGAGACAAAGCAGAGAACTGTTGCACACATGACTTCTAACCTACTTTCCAAGCAAAGCATTAACAGCACGAGCATTCTCTTGCAATGCTAAATGCCAAGCGGTAGAACCACAAACTTAATTCTTTCTAGTTACACTTTTGATCAGACACATGCGCATTTTACCTTTTTTAATTTCCATCTAAAGAAAAAAACATTCCCTAAACAAAAATAACAAAATAAGTTTTGCTCCTAAAGCATTGTTATTTTTGAATATAGCATTCAGTTGGCAAATAAATTAAGAATAATTAGTTGTCAAAGAAAACCTTCCTAAGCATATGTACATTAAAAGGTGAAATTAAATGAGATTGATAAGAAGTAGGACAACGTTGTTACTATTTCTTTTCTATCTGGTTGATTACTACAACTTCCCTCTTGTACTTGTATTTGTTGGAAGAATGCAATAATGGCATTTGATGTACTGTTATGACACTTCCCTGACATCTTTCATCACCTATGACTTAACCTTGGAAATGAGTAATTGTGGGGTTGGGTTGTTTCTTTTTGTGTTTGCCTGCTATTTTAATCTCAGATGAGTTAAGTTCTGACAAAGCCTCTTCAGTAGGCTAAGGAATAGATAACAGAGACTGATCTAATTGATGAAAAGAACTATATGATGATGGGTGATCATAAATGTTTTCATCACGCTTAAAATATTTGATATCCTGTAGTTATATTTGCGTCTGACTGAATCTCATCAAGATCCTGTCCCCTGCCTGCCAAAGCCAGAATCCTCAGTCCTTCTGCATTTTGGCATGGTTTCTGAATTAAGTTACACAGGGAATATGGAGCAGAGATCTGTATACTGTAACCAACTCAAATCCATCATACAGTTAGTCCAGAAAGTAACACCACATAACACTAACATTGTTAAAATGTTCAAATAGACACATGTATGCATCTAAGTGGAACAGGACTGAGGATGTATCAATTTAAATTGAAACAGAAAAAAACTGATCTGGCTCTACAGCAGCGTTTAATTTGTTCACCGATCCGTTTTCGTCTTTCTTTCCTTTTACCTCTGTTCTTTTTTTCCAGTAAATAACACATAAAAACATAATAAACTCACAGAAAATGGTGAAAGTGCTTTTGAAGAACATACGATGAAATTTAATTTGGGGCTCTGTAAAGAGACTGGACAAAAAAAAATTGTGTGGGCTGTACATGTAGAGAAAGCCAATACGTTCAAATTCATTTTTTCCATGCATTTTAATAAGTGAACACACCCATATCTAAATTACATATATTCAACTCCTGCTGTACGTAACAAGTTTCTAGATTATTACATAAATGAGAATAGAAAGCTAGTGAGTATGAGTGCATACATTTCAACTGATCACCCTTGTTCCTATATCAGCGAAGTAGATATTTAATGTTTGTGATCCAAATTGAAGGGTTTGGAGTAACCTGGAACATGCAATAACCAGACACAGAACCAACAGCATCAATTTTTATTACATAAACTTTATCGATAAAAGCAGATGAATTAATAAAATGCATTTCTCCAAGCATTTGAAAAAAAAAAAGCAGATTAAATTTCAGATGTCAAAAACAAACAAAAAAAAAAACCAACAGAATGAATCCCCTGACTGATAGCCAATAGATTAGAAAAATTAACTGTGATCAGCACCATTCATCATCACTCTGCTATTTATTTTTCTGCTTGCTTGTATTCTGAGAATAGCTTGTTCCTCAGTTTAGCCAAGGGATGTAAATGGCATTAAGCCCAAGCTAGACAAATTTAGACTAATTATTCAAATAGTTTTAAATACAGGAGGTAACTGACAATTGGAGTTACCTCCCAACAGATTAGGCATGACATGCCAAATCCACAATTTAGAAAGTTAAATATATTTTTAATAGATGCAATTAAAATCAAATACTTGTGGGCTAGATACGTATTATTAAATAAGATACCTCTTCACTTTAAATTAAACAACCAGAAACAGTGTCCTTTGGCTCTCATGAAACCTCCATGATATGACAAATTGTATAAACAACTCATTAGTTGAGGTCATTTCAGAAGCTCATCCCAGCCTCCTGTACCTTCAGCACACTGCATGCACTGATCAGCAAAACCAAAGCTGGAATAAAAAGAACATCAACTAATCCTATTACATTTGCTACTCAATGAATTCTGCTTTAGATCACAAATACATGCTCAGAGTTGAAAATTATGAGTTTCAGATGCCATATGGTAATGACCATGAATAGTATAATTGTTTAGTTTCCATATTCAGCATCAAAGGGGTGTAAGACATTTCAGTGGAGCTACTTTGCTTGCCTGATCACCAAAACAGCAGCATTCACTCTGCATGAAACATGACAGAAGCTCAACCAATCAAAGCAAGAGTAAAGCTGTTAGAAGCTCCTTTGGATCAAGTCCTTTTTTTACTGCTTAGCTTTACTCTTTCTATACTTTTTGTTGCTGAGACCAACGACCTCACATAGAAACCAGGCACCTGAAAAGCTGACCAAACCTCAAAACGCCAAATCCAAAGCAAATGAGGTACTTGAAGTCGGTCTCAAAGAACAACAAAAGCAGTAACAAAACCATAAAAACAGCACACTTATTGACATATGTTCAAAACAACAAGGGAAGGTAGCTCTTCATGTGATGGTTATTTAATTTCTGAAGCTTTAATGCTACGGAACAGTATGAATAATAAAAATGCACGTGGGTCATGAGAAGACTGCATACATCAGTGAAATTCACAGTGCTCACTAAATGTGCAGCAGGCATGGACTGCAGAGGAGGGAGCACCCATGGCAGCACCATGCACACCACTTTCCATTGCTCTTCCCTGGACGTTAACTCCTAACCACTCTCAGAGACAAAACTCTACCGATGTTGTCTTTTTATTACTGATCAACGTTAATCTTCTGTTGAGACTTAAATCTCACAAACAAAACACTAATGCAGGGTTAAGCCTCAATTAGAGTCTATTAAATAAAGAAAAATAATCGATTTAGGTGAATATGGACATATTTCTGATTCCTGCCATGCAAATGTATACATACGCACACAAAAAAAATTATATACACAAAAAAATGCTTATACATACAAAAAAAAATTGAGGACAGATCAACTTAATTTCAGACTCTGCCTCCTTTATGGGAAATAGAGAAGAAAAAGAATTACAGCACCCATATAACAAGCAAAGAGCTCTTTGTAGCAGAACAAATTATTTTCAGTTCCTGTAGATTTCTGCTGATTGGCTGAAAACATTTGTGGATTACCTGGAATCTGATAAGGGCAGATCTCATGCTCCAAGTTTTCCCCCAGGTGGCAGTGGCATACGAAATATCTCTTTCTGCTTCCTACCCCACCTTTGTACATAAAACCCACCAGAAATAGATCTCTGTTGGCAGTCACGTCACTGACACTGGACCTGTTTTAAATGTTGCTTGTGGAAAATGAGCAGATAAACAGACATTATGACTTTCAGTAGAAAGTGATTGATTTTGCACTACAATAGTGAAAAATGACAATCAAGAAAAAATAAGCAGCAAACTGTACTCAATCTTGTCTTCCTTACTCAACAGAAATACTCATTGCTTTGATTTAGCCCTCAAACATTGCTTTTTCTTTAACTTGCATGAACATAATTTTTGCTACCACAATGAGATTAGTTTAAGATATCAGCTCTGTTTTCAAACACAGACACTTAACTTAAAAATAACAAACAATCTAGCCAAAATCTACATTAAGAACTGAAGTCACTTTTTAAAGATTAAAATAATCTACCACTATAATTCAAAAAAACTTTTTTCTGCTATTGAATGTAGATGATCTTAAGGGACTTCCACAGCTTGAGGACACACGAGCAATAGTTCAATCAACATACAGTTGAACGTTAGCACACATGAACCACAACTATCCCTCCCCTCTCGCCTCTGCATGACCATGTGCTTTTGGGTCTCTGAATCAATGCCGTGCCAGCTCTGTGAATTGCTTTTTTTGGGGACGTGAGGCATCTTCAGGCACCAGGACAATCCAAGCATGCTGATCATACATCTCCACTCTGGAGGCACATGCTGTTGAAGTCAGTGCATTTAGTTCTGATTAACAGTGGGTGGAGAAGTATTAGGTCAGAGTGAAGAAAGTCAATTTCAACTGAGGTACTGACAGAAAAGTTAGAAAATAAGAAGCATTTGGTGTGGCTCTGAAGTTTTGAGGGTGGATGGCTGGCATGCATAATTTGAAACTCAGAAGAAATCAAATGTGAACAGATAGTAAATTACCACTGTACTTAGAATAATTCTTCCAGCCCAAGAGAGAATGAACACCTGTCATTACAAAAACTTTCACTCTAGCACTTCATGACAGTTGTCAAAAACAGTTTGCCCTTTGCAAAATTTCACACTAAAATTGTGCCAAGGTCAGCAAACCCTTTGTTTTTCCACTGACTGCCCAGGAAAAGAGATTTGGAGACCATGCATGATTTCTTACTTTAAGAAAAATTATTTGAAGCTTTAGTAATCTCACGCCAATTGCTCACTTGGGACAGATCCCTTTCTCTCCACGTGATTTAGGCTCTGCTGGTCTCATTTGCAGCCAAACAGCCGGTTTATTAAAAAATCAAAGGCCAAAAACCATTCAGCATCAGTTCATTCTATTTATTTTTTGGATTATGCAAATGCATGTATCCAATAAACTCAGCTGACTGCCTCCAGAAGACCAATCTGCATCCTGTCTACAATCTGCTCTACTGAACCAAAATTGCAGGTGGAGAGATCTACTTCGTGGCTGTTCCACGTACAGAAATTGTACCACCATAGCTAAACGTACACTGGGATAAATAGACTAATGCAGAAGCCATTATCTTGATTCAATCCTTTCAGGACAGCATAATAAACGGTATCAATTCACAGCAGGAATTTGATCAGCTAAAAAAGAAAAGGACGAAAAGATAAAAAAAAAAAAATGCAAATTATGTAACCTCACCAAATACACTAACTTCAAATCTCTATAACATGTTCCATTCACTCCCTAACTACTTTTGGCACTACAGAACACTCCTAAGTGACAAACACTTGTAAGTGAAAAGGAGTTTGAACTGCACCTTCTTGCACGACACAGCATCCATTTTATGCATTCCGTTTAATGAACCTCAGTTTGAAAACCGCACAAGTTATTTACATGCATTACCATCTAAACACATGTAAAGGCCCTTGAAATAAAAGTAACCAAGTACCCACTCGTTCCACCTTTCCATCCAGCTTATTCAGCCACAGACTAAAGCAAGTTTCTTGAGTGGGCAATGAGCCCACATACATGCAGGAAGATCTGGGATATTATCATACCATTAATTTCTCAGCAGATTTAGAAGGATACTGATAGACTCTTCTAAATATTATTTTTAAATGGTGGGTTTTTCCTTACAGAATGTGAGGAATATCAAAATATCAAAAGGAGGATTACATTTTACACTTCAAAATGAATTCTCTGCTAAAAACCAAACGTCAGTGACTCATCGAGTGGCACGTGCTTTAACACAGTAGGATGACCAACTCTACAATCCAAGCATAAAAACTGAAATTTTATGGAGCATGATGTCATTTTGTTGGCAGTTTTTCCTTTGACTCAGGAAATATTTGTGAATACTGTGTATCTGCCATGTTCTGGTATGGGATTTTTACAATTTCTTTTTATCTGTTTTTGCAAGGGAGAAGAAAGAGGGAGAGATTGTGATCAAGAGAAACAGGAGACTTGCAAATTACAGCTTATGTACATTTGACAATGATATGTTTAATCTTACTAACTTTGTGATCACAGTGTTTTAATGTACACATGCTTAAAACAAATCACCAGGTAAATCTTGTAGTAAGATTGTTAGAAACTAATTGACATTTCCTGCTCATCACATTGAACAGAATTTCTGTAATGCAAGAAATGCAGTCACACAGGCTCAGTCGCTGACACAAATCATTCTCTAATTTGTTGATGGTGGGGTTGGTGAGAGGATTTTTTTTCCCCAAAAATGCAAAACAAATATACAACCTGACCGTATGTTCCCAAACGATGCGAGTCAATGTTTTTTAAAGAAGATTCCATCTATGGTGTTCTTGTGATGTACTGTCAGCATAAATTCTGACTGCGTAATTCATAAGAAGCACAACTGAGGTCAACAGAAGCATTTACTGAGTCAAAAATCTTAATCAAGTCTTTGCATGTTAGCAGGTAACATCCAGAAACTGCTGTCAGAAATAACTATACATATGTGTATTTTTTTTTCATAGCTAATAAATTTACATACACAGAGTTTTATGGGTGAATACTGCAGATGTAAGTTATGATTCTTCTGAATACTCTGGCTCTTTGATGGCTTTCAGCTTCAGTCATCAGAAAAATAAGCTAAACAGACTTCTTTTTTGTTGAGAGGACAAAGCTTTCTTCATATCCATGACAAATAACAGCAAGAGAGTAGACAGTAAGGAACAAAATACTGTAATGCAAAAAAAACTTGAAAAGCACTGTGTGAGAAGTGGTAGTAAGAATATTCCTGACTTATTCTCCTCCTCCTCCTAATTCCTGTAGATACACGCAAGTCAGTATAGCATCTGGCTTTATTTGTCAGGGAATATCTAACTGGCACCTTAAGGTGGACATGAAGGTGGATCAGATCATGTGGAGACACAAGACGTGGGAAGGAAGGAGACAGTGGTTCAATATCTCAGACTTCTTAGCATTTGGATAGGTAGCAACTTGAAGCAAGAGATAAATCTTGCATATGAAACTCTCTTAAACAAACTGAACAAGCCTTTAAATGACACTGGCTTTACACTGGTAACTCATTATTAGACTACCTCTGGTAGTCCAGTAATGTTCCAAATTTAAGACTCCAATTAATGTCAAACACTGAAATGCTTGGTTTTAATTACAGATGGGGAACATACGCACAAAACTTGCTACTGGGACCTTAAAGAGATCTTAGAATGATTTATAAGGAATTACTTGGGAAAACTGCATCTAGAGCCTGTGCTTTTATCATCACTGGGAAACGTCTTATGACAGGCAACTGACAAGAGATTGAACTGAGTATAGCATCTTCAAAAACAACACGGAGAATACTTTTTTCCTGCAGACTCCTGCATACAGCTTTTACAACTGCTATATTAATCTTGTATCCTAGGCTATCAGGGGTATACCTCATACATCATGTGAGAATAATCTCCTTACTTTTCAGGAAACATTTGTGTACTATCCTGCAGCAAACAGTTAAAGTAATAATGAAGGCAACCACAGCAAGAAAAGTAAACTTCTCAGGCAGAGCTTGAATAATTGTGTCAAAAAGATTATTATATTTGCATGCAAGGGGCTTAGAAAAGGTTCTCTACTCTCTTCTCACACTCATAAGAGAAATGAGCTTGTTTCCACTTTGCAGTTGCAATTAACCACAGAAACTCCCAAGTCTGAATGTCCTGTGAAGATAATTCTGTCAAGCCAAACAGCAAATCTACTCAAGCTGAATTCAGACCAATCTTACATAGCTGAGAGATTTACCTGGTGAAGGCTACCAGGTAAGAAATAACCACTCTTTTGGGAAACTGAATCTTCCATTTGTCTTATTTAACTGTGAAAACTAATGCCCAGATTCCAAGTTCATGTCTGTTTCACAGACTCTTTATTTAATAAGCTGTGCATCTGAATAGTTAAATCAATATTACTTTCATAGCCCAATGTTTCATAAGCTTATGTTTCATTACAGATTGTACATGTGCTGAATTCTTGTCTAATGACCATGTAATAGGGCACGTTCAATTATTCTCTTTGGGTTTTAGAAAGAAACAGGAAGTTTGGCTATAAACAAAGCAGTCATAGAATAAATTTCACCACAGCAAGTTCATCTGAAAAATATGCATTCTTTGCAACACAGCCAGGAATGGCATTACGAGAACCAACATCCTGCTGCTCTCCGGTTTTTTCTTCTTTTTTTTTCTTTTTTCTTGCCTTTTTGCTGTTGTTTGGTGTTGCTTTTGTAATTTTTTTTTTTTCGCTTTTGTTATTATTATTACTACCACTTAAGCAGTATAAGAAAGTAACCTTTTAGTTAATACCGTTAATACATGTTCTGTGATGAGCATTACTTGAAAGATGTGGATAGTGAATCAAAAGCAGCTGCTAGAAACCACAGGATAAATAACAAGTTTGCTAAATTTAGTATATCTTATGAAATACATAGAGTGGAAGAAGAGTCAGCTGTTTCAAATTCTTATCAGTTGGGAAGGAATTACTATAGAATGTTTTGCTCTTTAATTATAAAATAAAGAAAAGACGATAGGCATTAATAGAAACTTGTCAGTTGATCCACATTAAAATAGATTCACTTTTTGGTTACATTTCTGCTTTTTGCTCCTTCCAATAACACAAAAAAATACACATCCATTTAAATGGTAGTGTTAATGAAATAGGAACAACTGATATTTTCTGGCTTCCAGTTGTGCCTAGAAAAAGCACAATATTATTACTGCTACACTGTGTCTACTATTGGACAAGATAAAGTAAGATTTCAACTGCAGTATTAAACAGCAAGTTTGGATTACTAAAAGCATTTTCTTAAATGCTTTTCATCAATGATGTTATAGTTCTTCACTAAAAGAAAAAAAAACAACAAGGCCTTTATCTAGTTATCTATGTATACCTATTTTTTAAATATTCTTAATGCCAAGGTTTTGCTTATTTTTGATTTTTCATTTGGGAAAGAAAATATTTCAAAACATAACAACAATGGTCCATAATTACAGACTGGATTAGGTTTTCCCTAGGTTCTAGCTACTAAAGATTCCAAGTATTATGTCATAGCATAGATTCTGTGAAGTACTCTGCATAAAATGGGAAACAAAATGTCTATTTTTGAAAGACTGAAGTTGCCCAAAAATAATTAAATGCATGTTTAAAAACCAAGGCTGCCAAACAGCTGACACCCAAAATCTGACCTACCTAAAAACTGAAGAATTATTCTATCAGCTTTAAAATCTTGACATTTACACCCACACAAGTCTTGCCAATAAATGCACTTACAGAAATATGTATACATTACAGCATACGTGTACACATTTGTCCTATGCTACTCTGATAGAGATGGCCAGTAGAGGGAGCAGAAGTTAATAAACATTTATCATAGAACAAAATGAGAATCATTTCTGCAATGTCATACGCTGAAGTAAATGAGAGGAACATTACGTTGTCTGTCTCATTAACAAGAACAAAACAAACGGTGGAAAAAAAGGAAGAAGATATATGATGGAGAAAAGAAAAGCCACGAGGAGGAAAACAAGAGGCAATGGATACAAGTCACACCAGGGGAGATTCCGACTGGATATAAGAAGAAAATTTTTTACTGTGAGAATACTCAATAATTGGAATAACCTCCCCAAGGATGTGGTGGATTCCCCAGCTCTCGAGACTCTTAAGATTTGGCTAGACAAAGTGTTACCTTGGAACAAAAACACACACTGATATAAGACGGAACAGGACATCCTTAGCAAGAAGATTAAAATATTTTCTAGAACTGTCCTCTGTTACATCAATCTTGTATTTCTAGACACCTTTTTCTACATTTCTGTGACTTGTTGTAGAGGTGTTACCTGTAGATTAATCTCTGCTTCATAGAAAGTCAAGCAGGAACAGTAGTGTCTCTCTGAGTCTATATCAGTCAAAACCACCACAAAGAACGTCGGCTGTTTTCTCTCTTTCGAAAGCTGCCATCCTCCAGGTTGGCAAAACTAATGAAACAAAAGCAAACAAAAAAAGCATTTAGTTATGCCATATCTTCTTTTCTTTCAAGAACTGTGGAAACCAGTTTTAAGCAATACAACAGAACATTATCTGAAATAGAAGCTCAGAAAATTTCACTGAAAGCAAATATATGCAGAGCTGAAAAATTTGGAGAAAATGGTAAAAAAAACTAGTAGGTCACAGCTAATCAGACTGATAAACGTTGAGGGAGATGTTATAACCACTGTACATGCTATACACACTAAAGATAGGTCCCTATTCAGTATTTGAGATAATCAGTACAAGGATTTAAGAAGCAACAACAGAAATAAATTGACATGTAATGCAGACTTCATTTAGATAACAAATTAGAATCTGAAGCTAAAATCATTGTCTTGGAATGTCTCTCCCTACATTTTCCATTTTACTGTGTATTTCAGAAACCCTAAAACTACAGGCTGCAACCTGTAGTTTTAGTTGTTCCATTACAAACACAGAAGTGTAACTAAAATTAGCTTTGGAAGTATATAACTACTGATACACTGTATGACTTGCACACATTTTTGTGCACATTTATACACTAAAAGAAAAGCCAGACAGGATAATCATAAAATACAGACATAGAGAGCTGCTTTTACATTTGATTGATTTTCACGTGCAGTGTCACAACTACAGAGTAATCTTTTCCTGTTCAAGTACCAGCTGCATCCAAACATTTTCTTTTCCCTGAAACACACCTTCCTGTTTTTAAAACAAAACTGTTCAGCACATAGGATCTGCCGTTTTACTTGCCACAAATCAAAGGATCATAGGGATTTGTTCATCTGTAGTCATCTTACGGAGATATAAAATCTAAGAGTAGCAGCTTAAAAACAGTACAAGATTGGGTGACTGCCCAGTTCCTTCTGTTCTCTTACCAACAAAGTTTCCAGCAGCCTCCAGCTGACGAGCCTTCTGAGCCACAGGCAATATATTTGTCCTTAACGTTCACTGATAGCTATTAAAACTGTCCCTGGTTTTCCTTATTAGTTTACCTAGTCAAACTTAAATATTCCATTTACAACTACTTAAAAAATTATTCAATACTTACTCCAATGAAAGCCTATTTATAGAGCAACACTTTTCACCTACTTACTGATTACCACTATAAACCTCACTGCAAACATCTGAAGTTTTCGAAGAGGTCATATCATAACAGGGATGTACGTTTTTCCGGCCCCGTGAAAAGTAAGCTCAAATTTCATGACTTTATAAAGTCTCAGGAACCAAGAAAATTTCTTGCCTCAAAGATGCTCCAAGCACATCATGTGTTCTCAGAACACTTTATCACTGAGCTGTTGCAGCAATGAGCAGACTACATAATGTGTAATACCTACAATGTACATCAAATAAGCTTAAGTCCCTTCAGTATTTATTCCTCCAAGCTGACACGAGCTATGGCACTTCAAGTCACCCTAAATGCTGACGGGATTTCTGAGCTCAGAACAGAGGTGCACAAACAGTATGAGTAAAAAGAGAAATACAGCACAAAAGTGATGGGAAAAATATATGGTTTTTTTCTTCTTTCAACAACAGAAGTATATCACTGATTAATAACTGTTCCCAGTAATGGAAAAGTGGGCTGAAATTTTGAAGTCAGTTTGATGAAGAACCTTGAAATGGCTTTATGGAATTTCAAATTCATTATTTCTCTTCCTGAAGACCTGAAGTCACATACACACAAAATTCACAAGCACACCATTATTAACAAAATCATGAATTTAGAGTTTACAAGGGGTAAAGGCAACAAGACATGTCTGCATCAGGGAAAAAAAATCTAATACCGTTCAAGAATGCAGATAGCAAAGGAATCAGAAAGAGAGGCCGAGATTTCATGTTTCCAGCAATTTCTCTCGCTCCACTGCATCCCCCACCCAGACATCTGCTGAAAACTGAAAGCACAGAGTAAGTTGCACACAAACATTTACTACAGATTCATCTTTAGAACCTCTGCAATAAAACCTGGGTATTCTTGGGCAAAGAGCAGTTAAAACTCTGCCTGTGATGCTCTGATACACAGTTCATTTTATGATCCTGGGAAAATCTTCCAAACCAAAAGCTTCTCATGTTATACTCTTCATATTCAAGATAGACAGCTTAACACTTCTGAGTCTTTATTCTTAGAAGTGCTAAGTACTCCATCCTGCAACAAAGAATAACTGCTCCGAACATCAAAAAGTACTCTGGGAAAAGACATCCCAGCCATTCCAAGCTAAGCATCCAGCATTAGTCCATGAGTTTGATAATACCGGCCTAATCTCCCTTTGTTTTTCATCCCACACCATTTAAAAATAAGAAAATACCACGATTAATCTCGCAGGACTTCCATAAAGATAACGCAATGTGGTAGATGTATACAGACATTATAACGAAAGGATCATCAAAGTTAGATGATTAAATTGTTGGAGTTCTGTATGTATTGCAGAGTTTAGGAGGCATGTGGTAAAAAGCCTGGAATCTATACTTTGAAAAGATACAAAAACACACCTCCACTGAGTAGCCATTTGTTCAACAACCACCAGCCAAAATGCAAAGAATACAGTAAGATCCTAATAATAAATTAATCAAGTCAATCTTTTCATGGTATCCAGTAAAAACTGAATCATACGCACAAGGTAGGTCAAATTATGGTCGTTCACACAGCCTTGGCTACAGCACTTCCAAGCTCTGCACGCTCAGGTTTACGGCTGCTGCATTCCTTCAGACCTGCCAAGCCTACCTGTTCTGACAGGAGCTCCCTGATCGCTCCCACAGGCTCTGCTCGTGCCCTCCTGTCACAAATGCCTGCTCCATGTGCTTTGAGAGGAGCTGAGGGGAGGCCTCATGGCAGCTGCAGCTCCTCATACGGAGCGGAGGGGCAGCGCTGAGCTCTGCTCTCTGGTGACAGCAACAGGGCCCAAGGGAACGGTGTCAGAGGAGCATCAGGTGGGGGTTAAGGGAAAGGTTCTGCACCAGAGGGCGGTGGGCATGGAACGGGCTGCCCAGGGCAGGCAGTGGGCATGACACTGAGCGCCGGAGTTCAAGGAGCACTGGACAGCGCTCTCAGACACAGGGTTCGGGGCAGTCCTGTCGGGTGCCAGGAGGCCCTAGTGGGACCCTTCCAACTTGGGATGTTCAATGACTCTATACTAAGGGAATGTAAGACCTAGAACATGCAATTAATCCACCAGGCGTTCTGCACACAAACGACAAATACGTGAGGTTGGGATGTGTGGCTTACACACAGCCATATTTTGCACAACACACACACAATCTACAAATTTTGAACTTTCGAGCATCAGTAGGTCCAATTTTACTATTTTAAAAATGCACTTAAAAAGCCGGAAACAAAGTGCATTAAAATGACAGATCTTTTTGTTGTGATAAAACATTATTTGCAGGTCTACTGTGGAAAACTTTACCAACATCTGCCCTGGAAACTGGTAAACATCAAGCAACGTTGTAACGATCAGAAGGGACTGCTGAGTTGGGGAGGCAGCTCTCAATAGCAATCAACTTCTATGGAACCTCAAATCCTACTTGTGCCAATGAAAACTCTTCCCAACCTAAAAATGGACTTAAGTGTAAAATACACTCTCTAGATTTCATTCTTTACTAGTGGACAACAATTAGTGATTGTTAAGGAAAACATCTTAAGCAAAGTACACCCACTGGCTATACAGAGAATCTGTTTTCAAATAAACTGGAAGAAATTTATAAATATAGAGATTGAGGATAAAAACAACAAGCTCCTCCTTGAAATTAAACAATGAATGAGTCTCAGTTTAGTTAAAATAAGGTAATAAACATTAGTGTAATACTTGAAATGCAAAGAGCACTGAGAAGAACTTTCCAAACTAGTATAAACGCAAGCTACTATCCAGTATGCTTGCCATCATAGTCTGGCCAGTAGGAAGAGAAAAACATTTCCTTACCAACCAGATGCTATACCAAAACAGACAAAAGCACCACTGTGAACATAATTCAAAGGCCATGTGCTTCTTCAGTAAACAGGAAAAAAACTCAGAAGTTTAAAAATGAACACACTCCCATATTGTTTCACTTATTTGCCAGAATTCTTGGAACCTGAACACAGCTTCTACCAATGACACTGAAAATTAAAAAGAATCAGACTGTCCAACCCACTGTTTATAGAATTAAGCCTCTAAGGGTGGTGAGCGCTTCAAATCCACTCCAGATTACAAGTGATTGCCCTAAAAACCTGGCAGAAATATCCAGAAGTTGAAGTGAAGAATATGAAACAGAGATCTTACAGTCAAGGTGTTGAAATGACATTTTAAGCACTGCCTGAAACCACAGGTCTTCAATGAATCACAGAATTGTAGAGATTGGAAGGGACCTCTAGAGATCACCCAGTCCAACCTCCTTGCCAAAGCAGGCTCCCTAGACCAGGTTGCAGAGGTAGGCGTCCAGGCAGGTCTTGAATATCTCCAAAGGAGATTCCACAGCCTCTCTGTGCAGCCTCTGCCAGTGCTCTGTCACCCTTAGTGTGAAGAAGTTCTTACGCACATTTGTGCAGAACCTCCTATGCTTCAGTTTGTGGCCATTTCCCCTTGTCCTACCATCATGTACCACTGAAGAGTCTGGCCTCCTCCCTTAGATATTTATAGACACGGATCAGACCCCCTCTGAGTCTTCTTTTCTCAGGGTTGAACAGACGCAGGTCTCTCAGGCTTTCCTCTTAAGAGAGGTGCTCCAGGCCCTTTATCAACTCCACGGCCCTCTGGACTCTTCCCAGGAGATCCCTGTCTTTTTTGTACCGGGGAGCCCAGAACTGGACACAGTACTTCAGGTGAGGCCTCACCAGGGCAGAGTAGAGGGGGAGGACCACCTATCAGTAACTCACACAAAATGCTTTCAATTCAAACTAGAGGTTAGGTTAAAAAACGATTTTAAAATAAATTAGTTACATCAGCACCTTTGATATACTGCATATAGCTTTCTGAAGTCTGTTGAAAAATCAGAGACAATTGTCACAATCTCTCTCCAAACACTGGAGCACTTAAGATGAGGCTTACTGGATAGTGTGAAAGTGAATACTTCGTACTATATACACTATATACACTATAGCAAATAGTGAACAGTATTTATCCAGCATTCTAGTTTCATTACAGAAGAATGTTAGTAATTTGTATACTTATTATGGCTTAAGTATATTATTTGACTTTTGAATCTGTTGGGCAGAAATGATTCATTTGCTGAAGTGCATTTGTTCTAGAACTTTGTCATTTATCTCTGGGCCTGCACCCCAGGAATTACCAAGTCCCAAACAAAAAGTCAAACCAATGTTCTAGTTGGGTCTGTTCAGCTATAGCCAGGAAGACTGCCCAGTCTGCAGTTTACATTGTTTTCTGTATCAACAATACAGTCAGCTTTCCATCAGAAATCCATTACTTCTGATGGCACTGCCAAAGTAGAAAGGGGAAAAGCTTGTTCAGGAAGTTTACAACACGATACACTTTTTGCAAGTCATCTTTTGAAAGCACTTTTTTGAAGAGATTAAACAGAATAGAAGATGACGTCCACGAAATACCACTACAGACCACTGCACTTAAACAACTAAACATCTCTGAAACACATTCTCACACTATGTGTTTTCTCAAAACATATTTGTGCACTTGTTTCTTGTTAAAAAAAAAATTGAAAATATCCAAATGCACATAAAATATGAAACAACTGAGCTCTAGTAACAAGACCTGAATTAAAGATCCCAAAATGACTTTGGGATTTAAAATGTCTGACGCAGCCAGCCACCTTCCATTTCAACTCTTCCACGAAATGCTTGATTCTCCCTTGGGTAACTCTGGGCCTGTAGGCTTTATTTACTTCTCAAATAAACATATTTTGTTTTTAACATGCACTATCATCATCTTGTCTACAAGCCTCCCTGAAAATAAGGGACTATGTTCTGGACATGATGTGAAGGAATTTTGTTCCATCTGGACTTGCACGACCTAGCACCAGCTGCTGAGTATTTCACCATTTCACCATTCACTTATGTATGGAATTTTGGCACAGAGAATTTTCTTTTTCAGATGCATACCTCTGCTTAAAACAAAACAATTACAATGCCCATCGGCAAAATATAAAAGCAGTGTTATGAAGCTGTAAATCTGCAGAAATTCTTGAAGCTTGGGGGTTATCTCTGAATGTAAAGAGAATACAAAATACACATCAAATTTTATAACATCTTCCTGACTTTCACCATCTTGTATCTAACAAATTGCATATTTATCCTTAGCGTAGTCTACAATGAAATTAATGCACTTACAGTATACTCTGAATTTCCAGGTAAAAGCCCCTTTCAAGATATTGTAAGCCAGCACTGCACAAGATTCTGATGGTCAACTGTAAACAATTAAATTCACTTATTAAAAAGGAAAAAAAAAAAAAGAAAGCTTTCAATCACCAAAGAAATGCAGAGGCTTGGAATGCACTGGAATACAGAGTTGCCCAAGATGAACTTGAACATGTTCACCTCATGGTACCCCTGAAGTGCTGCAATCTGCTTCCAGCATCTCTCACTAGAACTTAGGAAGCCAACTTCAATTCATTTCATTAATTCCAGATTCTCTAACTTATGACAGCAAAAAGACAAGAGGAGAAGAGAGTATGAATATGCAATGTTCACTTGAAATCAAGGAACTTTCCTCCTCTCAGGGAAGCAAAAAGACACATTCGGGTGCCTGCACGTGCTGACATGGCTGGATGCTTACCTTATCCTCTCAAAGCTGAAACTGGTTCAAACACTTGGGAAATCCCACTAGAAGCAGCAGGAAGGTTGCTTGTGAATACTGATGACAGAACTGTCCAAGAAGAGTTGCAGGTGAGAAATCCTTCCTCTCCCTCTGTGGGAGGGGCTGCTCTCAGACTGTGGATATTTCTGCCCTAGGTGTCTCCTTTTCAGGCAAACTTAAAATATGCATCAAAAAAGAAAGATCCTCAGCCACATTCTCAGACTTCCAAAGGCTGAAGGCCACTGAGAGATCTCTCAGTGTCACTCACCTGCACAAGTAACAGTTGAGGTATTCTCTAATTTGAAATCCAGATAGAAGTGAGCCTCAGTAATCACATGGCTCAAGTTTGCCACAGAGACCCCGTACCAAAAGTCCAGTGAAACAAAGAAAGTCAACATGTGTGAACATCTCAACTAAAACAGCGAATTAACTCTCCAAAGTCACAGAGATAGAGAAGTTTTCTACTGAAATTCAGCAAGAACTAGTTTAACCCTCCCACATACAGAATCACAGACTGGTCGAAGGGGGAAGGGACCTCTGGACCCATCTGGTCCAATCGTTGCCATGTTAGTTTGTGCGCATTGCCTCGTATTCTGGAACCGGGCACCACTGAAGAGTCTGGCTCCATCCTCCTTGCACGCTCCCTGCAGCTACTTACAGACATTGGTAAGATCCTCCCCTCTGCTTCAAGTTGAACAGCCCCAGGTCTCTCAGCCTTCCCTCACATGTGAGATGCACCGGACTAGTAAATGTATAACCATATCTATGCATCCACATGGAATAAATTCATTTCAAGTTCATTACATTGTTTTTTAAACTTCTCAACACTGTGTGATTTTTAAGCACCTTTCCTTAGTGAACTGTAATGTTGAAAAAGCCAGACTTGTAAAATGCACTTCTGCAAGGACTGTGTATCTAGTTTGTTTTCTAAAATAACAAAATGACTTAGAAAATTACACCCACCAGGAAACCACTTTCCTTTTTGCCTTCACTTAACATCCCCATCCCAGTGGCTTATTCAAAAAGATCTCTCAAACAATCTTCTATTTCTGAACAAAACCAACCTAGATTACAGTTACGGTGATTTAAGAATAACTTCATTGCATACTAATGCCTTGATAGGATTAATTCTGATGTTGTGAATGGAATTTTCTTCTTGGAACGAACTTCCAGCTACTCTGTTCTAATCGTAGATAGGTAAAATTAGTGTGCTTGTGCAAATAAGGAGAAACTGGACTTTTATTTATTTTTTTAAACCACACTTCCTCGCTTTCAGGCCAAGGGAGACCCCTGCACCTGGAATCTTTTTTTATCCCTACCCTGACCAAAAAAAAAAAAAAGAAGAAGAAAAGTTGCCGTGCTCAGTGTTATCACAGCCAGCGAGGGAGACAACCATGGATGGGAACCAAAAACTTTAAGACTCATAGTGCAGTGTCAAGCCAAATACAAATAAGGTAGGTGTCTGTAACAAGTATTATATGCAAGAGAGATTCTTTTTTTTTTTTTTTTTTTGAACATACATTTTAAAGTTCATCAAAATGTTCAAAAGTCCTGAATCTGAACTCTTAAGATCTTAAGACTTGCAACCGAGGGTAACACATAGCCTTCCCTCAAAATTTTTTGTAGACCAACACTTGTTAGTCAGCTACAATTGCTGCCAATTACGCTGCCACTCAAAACAACAGTGAGCAAACTGGATACTAAACAGTCAACATAAAAACAGAAAGCACAATTTCAATGCAGCAATAAATTCACCTGAGGAATGATTTCAGGAAATTATATTTCAATCTGAAGAATACAGGTCTATAGCAAATGAACTGTGTTTGGTTATGAGACAACAAAGAAAGCATGGTTGGAAAATATCTGATATTTAGAGTATTTCTGAAGCAACAATGAAAGAACACTGAAGAAATAATATCATAATCGTAGAAATTCATTCTCTGTATTTAAGGCTGACGTTTTAATTTTCAGCATGAAATAGAATGAAGAAGTACCTTTGTCCTTACTCAACAACCAGTAGTCAGGAGTGGTTTCTAATCTGCACTGAGACACTTGTTTATGACAACAATTAACTTGTTTGCTGTGTGCTTTTTTTCTTGTTAGTGTTAACTACTGTCTATGTAGTTAAGGAGACTGCTTGTCACCTGAGGAATATAAGCCTAGGAAGTCAGCTTCAATTCAGAAACATAAATGAGCATTTTATAGATGGCACAAAATATAAATCTTTACCTAATGCAGTTTTTCTCTCCCTCTCTCCTCTGCCTTCATCTCTTCTCTCTTCCTTTAAACAGCAGTAGCATTGTGTTGCAACAGTAGCCAGAACCTCTTTCAAATTCTTAATAACTTCCCAAATGACTTTCTAGATAGTGCTATAAATTGTCTTTCACCACTCAACAATTACAACCAGCATATAGTTAAGTATTTATACGAAAACAAATTTTAACTTGATGATTTGATGTTTAACTATTCCTCCAGAGCAAGTGGTCAACATTCTATAAAATATTACTGCAAAACTCCATGTCCTGCTTATCTTGTTTTTATAGCTTACAACTGTACAATCAGGTATTTAACCAAACCATTAATACCACATCCAGCCTTGCTATCATGAACACATTTAAAGATGCATTCTGTTGTTCCCTAGCATTTGTAATGAACTGTGAGCAGACCTGGGTTTAAGCTTTCGCATTTGTGATCTTATAATTCCTTAGAATATACCTATCAGCAAAGGTTTCCAAGACTCAACATTTCAAGAGAAGGTGTATACGTGTATACAGAAAAGGAGATATATATTTTTATGCATTCTGTTGGCCATCCTGGGAATTTAACAATACTTCTTACATGCTTCATGTTACTGCTTCCCATTTTGGGTTACAATCAATTTCCCCTTTCATATGTGTGAGTTTCCAAAGAAGGAGAAGGGAAAGTATATAAACAGGAAAATGTGGCTATAATCTCACACAGAAACAGCTTTACACATGTGTGAAAGTCTAGACTAGGATCTGAAATATATTCAAAAAAAGGTTCCTTAGATTGCAAGATGAATGTATCCCATTAAAACAACAGAATCCTGTGCATTGATTCCTAATGAATTTTACATTTCCACACTGTTAATGAAGAAAAGTATCAAAAGCACTTCCTGTTAGCTCTCTCCCAAACATTAAATTATAACACATCACCATCTGCAGCAGCATGAAAATACAGCTGAAAAGTTTGGTGCTTTCCATGAAGTCTCAGCTTCCTGTTCAGGAAAATGGAATCAGCCATGCTCATCCTCTCTTCCCATGAAGCCAAGTGCTGTGTTACAGTCAGTGAACTCTATGGACGGACAGCATTACAGGCATGCCTCCTGTGAGTGCGGGTAAGAGAAATTACCCCTACCAGAGTTGGGCTGGCAAAAGTTTTGGTGTAAACAGTAAGGCTTTGTGCCAATGCAGGTGCTGTCATACGAATTCATGGCACACCAGCAGAACACAATCTTGATGAATGGGCTGCATTTCCTCTAGGTAGGTTGGTATAACTTAGCACTCTGAGCAAGATAATAACAGATTCCAAAATCTGTCAAAATGATTCTTCAGAGAGGACTGGCACTGAGAAAGCTTGTACTTTTAAGTACCTATCTACCTCTGGTACCCACTTTGACTCCCTTTCAGCATTTCTCCTTTGAACTCTTAGACAGACATCTTGGATTTAAGTTTAGAGCAATCTCCAGTTGTACATTCTCCATTTTCCATCACATGATTATTAAAGCTGAGTAAAATAAAACATTCAAAGTTCTATTTAAAATCTTAAGTCTGTAAAATGGGAGCACTCTTACAACAGAAGAAGAATATAAGAACCTCTGACAAAATTCAACATCTTCAGACAGACCAGTTCAAGTAACTTGCATGTAAGAAGAGCGAGTTGAGGAGCTCTCTACCACTTAAATTAATATTCCACAAGCTTTCCAAAAGAAGGAGACCACAGACATGATTTCCATGCTTTAAAAGGGTAACAAGAATGTCTACAGGAATTTATAGACTTGTCTAGCACAACAATGAGTTCGAGTAAAGGTACTCTGAAGTGCTATCAGAGACAAAAATCAAACAGAATGATAACTGATTGTTTCTGTAGAAAAAAAGCTATTAAAGCAGTTTTGAGGGGTTGGGCTAACAAATTACAAGCCAGTTAATAAATGCAACTACAACAGCATGACATACTGGGACTTAATTTGGTGCTATGTGATGATTAAACTTAAATATGTATATGTGCACCTATTTATATATGGCAGAAGTTAGTACAGCATACATTGCACTGATTAAAAGACTAGCTTCCTGACAAGTTGGAAAAGGGGACTGTTAGCAGAGACACACCTCGATGAAGCCACATCTATCGGGGTTTTTCAGAGAACAGATCTTGATCTAACACTACTCAGTACATTTATAACCGAGTCAAGTCATATAGGAAGTTTATTGGTAAAGACCACTAGTGACTCAAAAATTAATCGCTGTCCCTGGAGGCATTCAAGAAATGTTTAGATGCTGTACTGGAGAACATGGTTTAGTGGGAAATATTAGCAATAGGTGGACGGATGGCCTTGGAGATCTTTTCCAACCCTGATGATTCTATGATTCTGTGATACTCTTCATTCATTCTTTTATTTATTTTTTCCAACTTAAGCCATTACTTACAGGTCTACAACTGGAGGACAGTTGTAGAAAGCATCACCTCAAGGAAACATTACTTAATTCCCAACCTTCCTTTCAGCTAAAAAAGCCACATCTCTTCTCATGTGTCAAAAGTGAGTTCACAGAACTGCACAGGATTGCTAAGAAAATCACATGAGAATGTTGTGTAGAGAATGCTGAAGATAGTTTTCCAAATCCAATAAACTATGAACTAGGGCAGGAAAACAAGTATTGCATTGTGAAGTTTAATAATACAAGGTTACAAAATCTGACAATTCTCAGCTGTGATCTCAAAGATTCTGATTTCAAATCTTAAAGAGATCTCAGCTTTTTCAGGTTTTCTTTTTCTTTTCCCCCAGAGAGAGCTGAGAAACGCTTCATAGAGCAGTTAGATGTTTGACAGTATAGAGCTACATGCAGATAAGCTGTTTACTTGTAAGAAGACTGCAGATAAAAGCATTCCCAGATCCAGTGTATTACAAGATCCAGAAGTTATCATCATAACAGTTCAAAAGAAGATTGGAACAGGTTATTGCACAGTTGGAGTCTGACTTCTTCAAGTTTAAAAAAAAAAAAAAAAAGGAATTCTGAAAGATTCTCCTTCATTTAGCTTTTGCAGGACATTATTCAACCCCTGCGTGACAGAGCAAGTCAGCACAGACTGCTGTGGCGATCCCTTTGACCTACCTGGAAATCTGTAATACCAGGGCTCTTCCTCATTTCTTTTCTTTTTAGGGCCCGGATGACCTCACAATACTTGAAGCTCTACAGTATATGATTATAATCAAATCTCATACTTCAGAGCTTCGACCATTCATGCATAGAGATTCAGACAGAATTTCCACCTGAGTACTTAATTGAACATCTAAGTTTTTGCAAGAGAGCCAGCAGCGGAGATCTAGCTTGTCATGGGGCAGGCAGGTGCTGCAGAGAATTCTGGCTGACCTGTCTCGCTTACAAAACTAAATGTCAGGTGCCAAACCAAAAGCTGAGAAGGAATTTTCTACCATTTCAAGCTGACAGGAATTTCTGTAATTATTCATTTCCTCTGTGGTATATGGCACATTAATACCGTCAGGGCAATTGACTCCCTTATGCTCAGGAGATTCTCTGGTCTCACCCTCACCTCAAAAACACTATCAGACTATGGTCAGACTCAATCAACTGATTTATTACATATGGTCTTTCCTGTGAAGCCATAAAGAATGGCAGGAAAGCCTTAAAAAAGAAACTGAAGAACTTCAGAAAGAGTAAATTCTGGTTTTTATGAACAACATACTCAAAATGTTATATCATTCTACACTGTAAAATTTGATTCTTATAAAGTTCTGAGTAGGGTTGGATACAAAGGCTTAAATAATTTTCATGTGGGTGGTAGAGACCGGTAATTCTATCATAGCTTGATAATTTAATAGAAAACGTTTGGTCAGATTCAACACTTGTTAAATATTTTAATGCTTGAAAATGCCAGTGATTGTTAATCAATTAAAATGCAAGGCTAAGAAATATGTAAGCTGCTTACATCACTGCTAGGAAAACAAAACAAAACAAAAAACAAAAAACTCACACACTTATATACGTCCCAAAACAGCTAACAGGTACAGAGAAAATACCCCAAATAAGCACACTTGCACATTTCAATTGCATGCGAGCATCCTTTGCGGAGACAGGCTGCCCAGAAAAGACCTCCCTTCTTTTCTTTACCAGTGGGGTAATCCCAGCCTCCTGCATCCAAAGGCACCTACACTGCCCTTATGCTTCATTCAAAATGAACATCACTGACCATCATCAATTACAGATCACTTCATAAAACACAGGCAGTTGAAATAGAAACAATATCTTTTTCATGCAAACTGCACAAGAGGTGAGAACTATATGTTCCTATAATAATAAACTTGGTAAAAAGGTGTTATCAAAGAAGTAGTACATAATAGAAGCAGCTATTGAATAGCAGGAATTGATAAGTGTAAAATTAAATGTTAACGAACACGCTCTTATCGAAAAGATTAAATAAATTACGTGTTTCTTCTTCAAAACTAATCAGATGTTTATATACTCCTATATATAAAAATAGAAACATTGGTCAACCGTGGGGGGTTCCCTCCTATTGTCCCATAAGTATACAGAGGAAATAGAAATATTTCAAGCCATCTGTAATGTCTTACATTCTTTGAATAAAAGAAAGAGCCAAAACACTTAACAGTACGGAATTTTATTCCAAATTATACCCAAGAGGAAGCCATCTGCAGGAAAAATAAAAAGTAAAAAAAAAAGAAAAAAAAAGAAAAAAAAAGAAAAAATACCACACCACTAGCAACACACTTGACTTGGACGTCACTTGAGCAATACAGCTATCCAAAAGGACAGCATGTTCTTTCAAAAGAATGACTACTTACTCTTTCACGATACAAGCAACATGAAAATCACCTGAACATTTCGGGGCTTTTTTAACCCACTATGAATAGATTATACAGTGTCTCAGCTAATTACTGAACTCGTTTTTGGTTCTTCTATTTCTCCCCTCATTTAATGTAAAATGTTACCACATTGGCAAAACCTATCTCTTAGAAGACAGCAAAACTGAAATTAGTCTCAGCCAAGCAAAGCATGGCTGCTACATTCAAATTCTGAAGGTGACTGAAATGCAAGGTCCGACCTGTGTGAGTAGCTCAGCATCAACACCTACAAGCCCATCGAAGTGTGAAATCACTGCTTCAGGCAACAGGAGATGACAGGTAACATTTCTATAAAGAAATAACAGCACAGCTTTGCTATGCACTCACACTAAACCTAAAATTCAATACATTATAAAGTTTATAAACTGCTACTGTAAAACCTATGTCGCCAAGATGATGACCATGTCATGTGCCAAAGATCTCAGACATGACGGTCTTGTCGGAGCAGCAAGGACTGCAAAGCTGCCCGCACATGTATTAGAGTATTCATCATTTTGTCTCAGGAGTAATGATACAAGAAGAGCAGAAATATCCCGCTCTATGCAACATTTCCTGATGCATCAGTGTTTCCTAGATTCCTAAGTCTTCAAAATATGAAACAGATCATACTAAAAAAATATGAAAAATATTTGCTGTAAACTCCAAACAAATTATGTGAAATTTTGAAAATAACTATGCAGTACTGGAAAAACATGAGAAAAAGAGTATACAAGCTATGACAATGTGTGGGTTACATTAAAAAAACAACAACAACTGAGGAAAAAAGCAAGAAAATCCCCTTTCAGCAGTTGCATACCAGGAAACATGTGTTGACCCATGACATTTCAAAAGCTAACAACTTCGTGCTAAACCCAATCTACAGCAGCACAGAAGAAACACAATTTTTCAAAGTATTTGGAGATTGAAGCACCCTTTAAAAACAGTGCAGATTTTTTTCTGCTACTTCTAAGTTTGCAAGTCAATAACATGCAAATTTGCAAACACGCTTTCTTAAGAAAAAGTGTAACAGGCAGTAGATAATACCTAAACAATTTTGGCCCAAACAAATTCGTTCATATTAGGGTGTGGACAAAATGTTTAAACTATGCATAGATTTTATTTGTATCAAAAACAGATATCAGTGGACAGAAATCCTACTTTTTCAATAAGCAGTATTCCTACCTCATACATTTTCTTAATAGCATCTGTTTTTCCTTCTCCAAAAAAGTGGTCAGGCGCTGAGATGAGCTGCCCAGAAAGGTGGTTGAGTCACCATCCCTGGAGGTGTTTGAGAAAAGTGAAGATGTGGTACTAAGGGACAAGGCTTAGTGGGGAAATCTTGGTGGTATGTGGACAGTTGGACTGGATGACCTTGGAGGTCTTTTCCAACCTCGGTGATTCTAAGATTCTACGATTTTCTTAAATACTTTAACCTCAGCAACTTGAGAGCATTGGTTGTGCACAGATGAAGTGCTACATGTGGGCCTACAAATTCCTCTAAGTAGTCATCAAATTACTGTATTCTATTTCATAAACTACATTTCATTCCGAATAAAAAAAGAACTCTGCATATAAAGATGAAACTATGCTCTAATTTCTTTATAGTTCAGCTCAAAACTTGAATATACGAATGTTAAGCCTGGAAATCAGATGTCCTTGCTAATTCTTCTTTTGTAACACTTTGCCTAAGGCTAGGAAATAAATAAATGTATTTTCAAAAAAGAACCAGCTTCTCTTATTATTACTGCTGTGAAAAACCGCCTGCTGGCAATACTGGTATGAAAGACTGAAGCTTATAATTTCAGAAATGGTCCAGACTGAAATAACAAAGAGCTGAAATATATGTGTATTGACAGTATCAAATAGCTGACACTAATGACAGTTTTATACTTTTTTTTTTTTTAATAATTAACCCGGATCCAAACAACATATATTCAAGAATTGTCCTGTGCTCATAGATTAAAAGTTCTCACTAAGTTCAACAAAGGAAAATGTGAGGCCCTGTACCTGGAGAGGAATTTCTAAGAAGCAAACTACACAAGTGAATTGAATTAATCGTTACTGTCCAGTGATTTTTCATTAAAGACTTGGTTTAACTTTCTGTTCCTCTTGCAAATATGGAAATAAATCCATTAGAACAAATACAGATGGGTTTACGTGAAAGACTAGTGAAAATGCTTGTAGCCTTCTGCATGCAACTACTTCCATCTACTAAACTGCCTAAACCATAAACTCTCTTCTCATAACTAAACCTGCTTATAAACTAAACAATTTGTTCGTATTACTACAGAACAACTCACGTGTATTAACCATATTACCCCATATGCCTGTATTAAAAAAACTGAAAATAAAATGAGCAAGTGAGAAGCAAGAGAAAAGAGAATAAGCAAGAGAAAAGTGACTTAAGCAGATGAGCAGTGGATATGGAAAAGGAGAACATACCACAAGAGCTTGTTGACTTGTGTTCTTCATTTGTGAACCACAAGTTATACAGTATCTCCAAGTCACAGAAATTGCCATCAAAGGTTCAAGCATAATGACCAAGCCGTCAAACTATATGCTGCCAGTAACAGGGCTGACGTCCACATGCCCTCAATTCACCAACTGATACAGACATTTTATGGTTCAAAACCAGAGCCATAACAACCACAGTAGGGGGAGGGAAAATATCAACAAAAAGACATCATTTACTTAATTACTGTTAAGCCAAAAGACATTAACAATATACCATGATATATTGGCACTTCAGAGTAAGGACTGGATGTATAAACATATTTAAAGACTGAGTGGTAGACCAAAATTTGAATCATTATCCACAAAGTCTATTTCAGTTGAGCTTCTCACCAGAATCCAGGAAAATGTAATTTTCTGTCCTAACTGACCACCTCTTCCTGTCACCCACTGACTCGCAGCTTTTTGACCCGTTCTTTACTTATCTCTAATTCTAAAACCTTGTTTTATCCTACGGGTCTTCCCTTATGGCTTCCAATAAACGATTTTCATTTACATACTACTGATAAGTATACGGTTTGAGATCCTGCATCCCATGATCTCCATATTGAAGAACTAAAGTCTACAGTTTCATCTGATCTTGCTGAACCATGGATTATTCCTTCCTCCTATTTCAGTAGGTACTTTGCAGGACCTTTTCTTGGGTTCTCTCTTACACATTGGTGGCATGGTTTCAAAAACTTTAGACCAAGAATTTAACAACCCAAACTGTAGACCAAGAATTTAACATCTCCTTACATGACCTCTTACAGATGTTTTTTCCCCCACGCTACTTTCCTTTAATATTTTTCATATTTCACCAGACACTTAATAGGAACATACTTTTACAGTGCTGGTGTTCATTTTCTTCAATAGTTCAACATACAATCAAGTAGGACTTCAGCCTTCTCATCTCTAAGCTATCCTCCTACAAAACATGCAGCAGTTTTTAATTCTAAATCCTCAATTTACTCAATCAGCATATACTTCAACTTATTCTCCCTAACAGCAATGTAAGAAATCTTAAACTCAAAGCACACTTAGCGAGGTAAAAAAAATGCACTGCTACTTTGCAATTCTTTTCTCATTACTCATCTTACCTTTGAACCACTGTTTACCACTGTAAACTGTTACTAACAGCTGCAGCAAACAATTTCATTTGGGACTGTACAAAGATCTTTCACCTAAATCTAAATTTCCCTGTGGAACAGAGTTGTGCTGTTTCTTTGTGCAGCCATTTGTACAGCTACAGAACTTTATTTCACTACCATTTGCAGTCCAGCTCCACTTGACTTTTAACATTGCTCACTTTATGCACCCATGCTTTTGTGGTGGCCCACTCATGAAAATTAACATATTACTTTTGAAATGGTGCTTATTTCCCCTCGCCATGAGAAAATTTCAAGAACAATTTTAAAGCTAGACATGTTGCACTTAATCACAGAAAAGCTGCTAAACAAACGTTTTCATTAGAGAAAACAGTGGATAACGCTCCTGTGTTTGCATGGAGAGGCAGACTTTGGTTTTATGTCTCAGTGAAAGCTGCCCGTATCAATATTTCCCCAAAGGCACAACAAGAGAGCAATACAATAGCCATGATTCATCTCCAAGAGAACCATCTGCTTTTCTCCCTACCTTTGTGAATTTTTACCTTGCCTATGTCAAGTACCCTGCCTTAAACAGTCACAGAGATGAACAGTTCCTAGGTAGAATGTACAAATCTTGTACAAATGAAACTGGCAGATGGCAGAAAGAAAATCTCATGAAATGCCTCACAAACATTACTCTCTAGTCTTTTTCTTTAATGCAAAATCATGGCAACGAGGAGGAAAATAAGCACTAGATAATTCAGTTCTGCAGTTTTAGATTATAAGACTAAAGTCTTCTTATGGACAATGTTAATTAAAAAATTCATGTGCCATCATAAACTGATGGAACCAAGTGACTAACATTGCCCACTCCTAGAACCCATCTTCATGGAACTGGCACAGCAATATCTCACTTGTTGGCCTCCTGCCTGAAGCACTGACCGCACCCTCTAACCGTAATCAGTGAGCACAACTTCTGGAACGACATGACGACATTTGAACAATCTGGGCGTTCTACTTCTGGGGTGACTGTGTGTTTAGTAAGGTGTATTTCTGTTTAACTAAAAGCACAAAGACTTACATTTTTAAGAACGTTTGCTGAACATTTTGGATGAAATAAACTCATTATCTTCAGTAGTATCTTTAATTTCAGTTGACTTCATACTTCACCGATTTAGTGGCAACAAATGTAAGTTAACAAAGGATGTTCCCGTCACTGAGAATGTGGCATAGTCTACCATACGCATTCACAGCTACCAGTGCAATGTCAGCAGAGCATGTTTTACAATACGTAAGAGAAAAAACACAGCTCTACTTTCTCCACACCAAGATGAATACATTTCTGCATGACTTCACGTAAATTCCCAGCTATTATAATGTTTAGTAGTGCCACTCACTAAATTTATTTATAGTTAAAACTAGGGTAGTTCGTTTTATTTTATTAATATTCAGGTCCATCTGCTCCCTGATATCAAAACTGATATTCTACTCGCCTTTTCTTCTTCTCTTTTTGTCTCCAATGACTTTAAAATAGCTGCAAAGACAGCTCATATGGTACATCAAGTTATGCTTGCAGAGTAAAGCAAGAAGCACAGTACAGAACAATAAAAATAATAATATTTTTTTTTAAAGCAAGAACTACGTCCTGCTTCTACTACAGTAGAAGAACAGCAAATCACACAAATAACTACGTTCATTTTCAAAAGATTTAAATTTATAATGAAACAAAACAGTTGGGAACCTTTTCACTGACCCATCTTTTAACTTAAGAGTTTCCACAGTCTGTTCTCTGTGAAGCAGCAACTCTATAGCTGAGAAGGAAAACACTTACAAACTTCCATCTATGTAACTTACATTTGTGTTAAATAAATAAATGTCCATCTGTAAATGGTAGCTTACAACTCAGTATTTTGCAACATGAGTTACCAGAGGGAAAACAAATGCTACAAAAACGAAACCTGGATCGTATCTCCTTCTGTTTCTACAGCACACCGCTCTTGTTAACATCTGCACAATAACTATGTGAACGAGTGCAAGGCAGATTTAATGATATCCTTCCTAGAATTTGGTACCAATATTCTTAATTTTAAAAAGTTATAAATCTTGAAGTAACATCTTTAAGATGTATATTAAAAAAATGCTGTCTCATTTTTTTCACATTATCTATAATACTTTCACTAATCAATTTTGCATGTCATCAACTCGTTGCACTACTTAGAAGCAGCAAAAATTGTTTTCACTTGCTCTAATGCCTTGCACTATAATCATTTCAGAACCTTCCCCCCACCCTCAGCCTTCAAACGTTCAAAATACATCTCGGGAGACAATATAATGCTCAACTGCATACTTAATGTCTTTCAGCACATCAGTATGCCGTCCAAAACCAGAGAATTATTTCAAATCTAATATTTCCACACCAATGTGAAATTGTATTCCAAATGCCAAAAAGCAGAGAATAAACTGGGCTAATACTTCCCTTTCCTCAAAAGAAATACTGGGAGTGGGAAATCACTCGATCTCCATCAACAACCGACTACAGACACTTTGTAGGAACCTAGTAAATGATTTTATAGAAATGAGCAAATTCAGAAAAAATATAAAGATGACTTCAACATCCTTTGCTGCACAGTAAAACTTTGAATTGTATTAGCAAATTCCCCACCTACAGCTGTGTCACCTTAAAGGACCAAAAGGAACTTCAGAAAAGTGAAGGAGAGGGGGAAAACTGCGCATATCATCCATCACAAAAAGTGCAATGAGTTGGACAGAAGACATAGCATAACTCCCCCTGAGCTTCCAATCCACAGGTGGGCGGCCGACCTGCTGGGCAGTTCGTATGGATTTTAGACATCCACGATGGGGCAGATGAGCACTGAGGCCACATCTCAGATTGCTTCTACATTCAATCCACGTTACGAAGCTAGGATTGCCTACAGATAAGACTAGGAAAAATACATAGACGGCCACATTCGACTATGACATGATGATCAGTGTTTGAAAACAAAACAAAGAAAAACAGAAACCTTACAGTAATTAAATCTCTACATTTCTTCCTTTTAGAAACATTTGAAACTGGCAGCAAAAGTTTTTCTTGAACTCAGTCTTCAGATTCCTGGTCCACAGATGTTTTGCAACAAGCTGTTGACAATGAATATTCAAGTTCCTAGTGAAACCAACACGCTGAAGTTTGAAGAAAACAAAACACTGATTAGGACACCTCAGTACTTTAACTTTAGATTGAAAGTTTTATCCTCTCCTTCAGCCCAAATAAACAACATGTCTTCAAGCAACCAATTCAAACCTCAAGGATAACCATATCATCATATTCTCTGGCTGTCAAAAGCATCACAATTATCAAACAAATAATTATTTTAGTACTATCTGCATCCCACTTTCATATATACTTAACATGCAACCATATATTTATGATTAAAGATACTTGTGGGTAGTGGGTTTTTTTTGTTGTTTTGTTGCTGTTGCTTTTTTTAATTTAAAGCCTCAAATGGCCGCTTTTCATATGAAAAAATGTAGATATTTTTTTCTTCCTACGTGACATAGCACAAAGGTTCCAAAAATTTTATGCTACGTAAACAGGCGGATGCATACATTAGACTTCAATTTCTATAAAGCCTTTAACAACAGATATCCCAAACAGGAAACCCTAAGCCAGGTATTAGTATGAATGCATTTTAATCAAGAAAAAACTGTATCTCAAATGAAGATCAAGACCAGTTTAGTGGGAGATTCCAGTTTCTGAGCTTCCTGGAATACAGGACACTTATAAGAAATACACATGAATAAATATACAAAGACACGCCAAAAATGAGTCAGTAACAAATAGCCAAAATTGTCAAAAACTCTCAAGTTTTGCAATGCCAGGCATTCAAAGACCCAGCACAATTTACACAAAAACTACATAATTTGCAATTTATGAGTCTAAGTACAATAGAGAGGATTCATAAAGTTTGAAAGGAAAGACATTTTTAGCTGGCAAGCACTTTTTACAGGCTAACCATTTTTCTTTATCTTGCTCATGAGACCTCTTTCCGATACAACTTTGTAATACAAATACATTTGTTAACCATTATTATGAAGAAAAAGCAACAGTAACATAGCATGTTTGTACTCCTAAAACAGATCACGCACATTAATACACTTATCAGAATTTTTTTTTACCATTTCCAAATTCCACTCCCATTAATAAACAGCTTATTTTGATAAATAAGCTGACTCCAACTAACTTGGCAGCATCTTCTAGATGAGAACTTTTTGTCATGAGGAACTTCAATGGATTTGTGTGCATTTCTGCTGTAGGAGTGAGCACATTATGAAATCCCAAGACACGATATGAAGTATAAAACAATTTTTAAAATTAGAATGTAGACAAAGAAACGCCAAAATTAGAACATGAACAAATACCTATGAGAAAACTGATTTGTCCGCTGCTTGAAAACACAATACTTCAAATTCCATTCAAAATCCTGAAAACCCATAAACGCTTACTCTAATCTTCACAATGAATTTGGAGTTTCTCCATGAAGAGAATCAGCCAACCAGATGTGAATTCAATTGAGTACGTTCCTTTCTAAGCCCAAAAACAAGGCAAATACCCCTCCTTCTCCAGATCTGCTCAAGAAGCCTGATGTTTTCTACTTTTGACTCTGTTTGGTTACAAATGGATAACAGAAATTGTTCCCGATCAATAACCCTTAACAACACACATTGCAATCTGGGAAGTACTTTTAGACTGCCTTCTCAGTGGAACTGAATAATTTCAGTTCAAGAGTGACCACAATGACCCTAATCCCAGAGAGGCTTCCTGAGCCTGAATGTTGAGAAGTGAGCATGGTGGGCTTGGTCTCACAGGGAATCAAGCTCAGATCTGAAGCTGACAAGCTCTGTGAGACTCTGGCTGATGAAGCAGAAACCATTGTGACAACTCCCACAGTGCATTCGCCTCTGCTCGTAACCTTGAAGTGCAGACTTCACAGCAGGCTCTAGGCAAGATCAGCTCCAGCACACTTCAACACAGATAGAAGAGAGTTGTACTGTTTCCCACACCAAATTAGCATGGAAGTTGTACAGTAACATCTTCACAAAATTCTGTCAAGGCATGGTTAATCTGCATCCCCAACGGTCAAAGCATGGACAAACGCTGTGTAGGGAGTGCAATAACTCTTGCCACAAGAGGCTGTGCAGCCCAGAAAAAGATTTTTACTCTGTTTCTCCTTTTATTTCTTTTCCTTTTGCTTCTTCCTCCTTACTATGGCCCAAATGACCAGATGCAAGCAAGGAAAGAGCAAGAATTGCCAGTTTATTTTCCTAGGAAGAGCAAAATAGGTCTTATCACACTGAGAACTGTGTATGCAGACAGGTGTTTAATATAACAGTCAGTTTTTAACCATCTTTTTTGTATATGGTAGGTAGCATTATTAAGTGTTATTGAATTTAAATCTGTTTTCAACAGTTGGAATTTTAATTATTATAAGAAACTATCACAACATCCCTTCTCCCACTTCTTCATTTTGCACATTACAAAACGTGCATCATATGGATTCTTCCACATTACATGCAAGGCACCCTTTTGCACTTGACTTTCAGGGAAATACAACAATTCTGCTCCTAAAGAAAATGTGCTATTTATACCATCAGTCACTGAGGGCTCCACACAGAAGTAGCTAAGAAATTAAATGCAGACAGAAGAACACGAAGAACAGTAACATCTACAGCAATCGCAGTTAGAATATCTTCTGTTGAGGATAAAGTATAAGCAGTACAAGATGAAGATCTGGTCTCTTTACCACCACATTTGTTTCATGGAAAACAGAATAAAACTGGCATGCTTACTTTTTTAGGTCTTCAGCATAGTTCAAATCTACAATTTCATGTTTCCATTATACCATCCATAAACATCACATTTCCATTATTTCAATTGCTATTTTGTAGAGCCCTCCATTTCTGGCAATGCAAATAGCTTAGTGCAGAACTAAATCTGACAAGAGGATATGCATCCCAGCAAGTGCACTAGGAAGTTTCCAAGCTCACACACTAGGAGAGAGGGCAAGGACACGTCTGGAGTCCTGACCACTAAGGGAGCACAGGAGCGAACACTCTGTGTCACAACCGCAGTCTCTGCCAGACAACGCAAAAAAGCAGAGTTGCCTGAAAAAAGCATCATTCCAGCAGGGTCCAATTTCTCCAAAGTGCCCAACTGCATCACATCCCGCCTCTTCAAAAACAGATCCCAGTGATACCACTGAGAAGTCCTCTAGGCACAAGACCCGTAAACAACAGCATTTCCCAAGAACATTCTTCTCTTAAAACTGAAAAAATGCCAACAAGAACATAATCTCACTAACCATGCACAGTTTGAAGTCTGTCAGATAGGCCACAGCCATGCAATGCCTTCCCTAATAATATCTTCAGTCTCTACTATGGTAGCCCATGGACAAATTCTGGAAAACTGGCAAAAATGGAAAAGTTTCTTTTCTGTTATGATTCAGAAAGCACCAAACAGCAGAAGAGGTTTAATGAGCAACCGAGAAGTTATCCAATCTTTTCTGGAATTTTTCATGAGGAGCTGGAAGAATAAGCATTTTTCTCTTCTGAACATCTGGAAAGCAGGTACTGGGATGGCAAGCATCTCTTAAACACACACCTACCCTATCTGCACTGTTTTAGAAAGCTATTTTTATTGAGCCAGTATCAGTAGACACATGGACAAGCACTGAAAAGCACATCCATCTTCAACATTTTTTTCAAGCAGTTACATTTGAAACATTCATTATTCATGGAAATAAACCTCAAGATGCAAAGTTCGCTAAGATTTTTCTGTTTGGATGGTAAGTACAATGAGACTTCAGTTGGGATGAATCTCAATCGATTGCTGAAGCATAAAACCATCCTGATGCATAATCACACTGACTAAGCATATTTCAGTCTCGCTGTAATCTTTACTACACTGCAATCTTTAAGTTCACAGAATGGTTTGGTTGGAAGGGATCTCTAGAGATCATCTGATCCAAATGCCCGGCTCCAGCAGGGAAACCCACAGCAGGTTGCCTAGGACCAGATTCAGATCCCTTCTGTGGATCTCTAAGGAGGGAGATATCACAACCTGTCTGGGCAACCTGTGCCAGTGCCAGTGCTTGGTCCACCTGACAAAGAGGTTCTCACTTTTTTTTTCTTTTTTTTTGGTTTTTGCTGAATTTCATGAGGTTCCTCCCAGTCTATTCCTTTAGCCTGTCTAGGTTCTTTCCTTCAGTTTGACATCATCTGCAAATCTGACTATGCAGCATGTGACCTCCAGGTCATCAATAAAGGCAAGTTCTCAGAACTCCGGGTGTAACCATCCTCCCGATAGGGTCTGGTCCCTCGAACCCAATGATCCAGGCAATTTTTCACCCATTTAGTAGAATCCAGTTATTCTGATGATAAAATCTTAACTTGAATACAAGGATGATGCGGAAAAAAGTACATCAAAAGCATTGCTAAAACAAGTTTAATTGCTATTCATTGCTCTCCCTTATTCACAAATATAGACACTTCACCACAGAAGGCAATCAGTTCAGTCAAGCATGATTTACCCTTGATAAATGCATGTTAACTGTTCAAAGACACCATCTTCAGGTGCTTAAAAATGTCTATCCACAGGATTTACTCCATGATTTTCCCTACAGATGAAGTGAGGTTGGCTGACTAGTAACTCATAGAGCCACGTTGTTTGGATGGCTGCAACAAAAATCTTTCTCCAGTCAACAGGGATCTTCTCTGACAATTTCCAGGTTTCAACATGAGAAACATGAGATGCAACCTAAATCACTGAAATCTATTTCTGACTAGATTTTACCACATACAGCAACATCAGACAGGCATTAAAGACCATAGTTCTAAAGTTTGTCTATCTATTTTAGTTTGTCCTCTTTCTGGAGGGACAAATAGATGGGCTATACTTACAAAACAAATAAATGGAAAACAAAAGGTGAAATTAACTACCACACATCTCTCTTTTACTAAAAAAGAAGTACAACACACATGCAGTATACAGATAAGCAGGCAATGTGATACGAGAGACTGCATTCCAAACTAAATTGGTTTGTTTGTTTTACAAAGAGCTCCATGATACATGATAACACACAACTCTCTGAGGCAGTGAGCAACATATATGCCAAAAATTATGCCACTGGCATGAATGTGCTAATATGAGCACCTCAAGCTACCCAAAATAGCTAACTTGTACCAGGTGAAGTATTGTAGGAATTTAAACATTTGAACAGAGATGCTAATTAAAGCAGAGCATTTTCAGTAATGGGCACACTCGTCTGAACTTTATGCTGTGAAGAAAAGATGAATTCATAAGAAAGAATTAATAAACATTCAGTTTGGTTTCTGTTACGTAACTATAATAATTCAAAAAATCACAAGTATCAGCATACAGAGAGTTAACAAGATTCTCAACTAAAAGGGCAGTGAAAAGTAAAACTACACATACAGAGATGTATCCTCACATCCTAAATTTCTCAAGTGAATCGAAGCCATTATATGAGACCATCATCTGAACGTTATTCAAAAAGCAACATTCCCAATGATGCAACTGAAATTCATACATTCACAATACCATAAAGACATTAATGGCTATGCAGAAAAAAGCATGTTGTCTTCTAATGAAGACTGCAAGGTTTTACCACCTAGCTGTACGTACATATGTACACAAGGATTTAAGAAGGTGTCTAAATGTAACCAGTCAGTATTCTTACAAGAGAAGAACATGCACCTCCTGCCTGCACGCTTGCCAGAAAAAAAAGAGTCCTGAAACACATAGCTTCAGACAACTTTAGATTTCCACTAACTAAATCCAGGTGGCAATTCACAAAGGCTGATAATTTCTGCATGACTTAAACACACATACATATATAGAAATCCAATCCAGCTTTACAAGCAAAATAGTTTCTTTATCACACAAACAAACATAGTTCCTCGTACAATCTTAGCCAGATAATAAAATCGGCATTAAATTTGGGATGGTCACAAGGAAATAATTCATCTGAACATAGCTGCATATCACTCACCAGTGCTTTTGTACAGCCCAGATAGAGATGTTTACTATTACATACTTCACACTGTTAACAGCACATACAAGTTACTGTTTAGGTGTGTGCATTATATATACTGTTGTGTTCAGACACTGTTGCCTAGAAGAATCTTATTGACTGTTATAATGAGGCCCGGAAAAGCCTTTTGGAGGTTTATGGGTTTTCTGGCTGGCGACGAGAGGTTTTTCTGATTTATGCTGTTTTTAATTTGTAGCTTCTAGGATGTTATCACGCTGCTGTAGATCTCTCTCCCTACAGAAAAAGTTTTACTAACTACAAACCTTAAGAAGGCCTGACTTCATAGAAACATCTAGCTTTAGGCACAAAGAAGTGGGCCTAATTTCTTCGGGAAACTAATGACAACATAAAGAAGGGAAGCTGTACAGCCAGGAACATAGGAAGCTGCTCAGAAAAGTTGCTTCTGTGAGACATTGTCAAATAGCTCTGAGGTACTGAATGAATGACACCGGCACTCAGGGAGCCCAGAGAAGAGTCCACAGCTCTTCAGAAGGGAAGGTAATGTAACAGATTACCATCCTGAGTCTTCTGCGTAAAGAGCTGGTAACATTAGATCTCGACTGCAAATCTCTGCATTGGCTACCAGCTTTGTGGTTTTTATCCAGGATAAGCACACTCTGTTCTTCAGAAAAACGTGTTCTAGACACATCAGTCTAAGCTATATGTTAACCCAAGTTATGGAATGCAGGAAAGAGATTTGCTAAGTAACCTGACTTTTAGGATATCACATACAGCTGTAGAGCATTAAATATAGGCACTGATCAGTTTTGGTAACTGAAATGCTATGCATTCAGTATTTCCATTCCTGAGGTCAGCTGCATTCTGAGTTCTCCAGAATGATGGGAGCAATGAACTGAAAGAACAATGCAGTGATCATGACAGCAAAACTGTGACAGATTCCTAACTACCCAGCTCTCCTCTTCCATGTGAATGCCTGTCTTAGAATGACGATGTCCTCCAGCAAACACCTACCTTCACTTGCCTAATGCAGAGCTCTAGTGTACGTGTAACCATCAGAATCATCCGATGATTGACAGAAATTTCCACAATGTATGTTCCTCTTCTTAATGTTATTTTTTACTACTACCACTATTACTTCAAAACTGAAAGGGCTACATTGCATCAGTCTGCACTTCACCAGACACTTCTACTTTTGGTGTGACACAGTTTCTTTGTCTGTTACCCTACACTTCTATACTAACTACCTGAAAAATTGAAGTGGTTGTTCTGACCCTTATTATATTACAAAAGGATTTAAACAGCAAAGGCCATCCCTACTGTACATGTACAAGAGCTATTACATTCCCAGAACCAAAAAGTTTCAGCTCTAACGACTCTAGAAGAGATACATATAGAAGACAAGTTAGCACAATGAAATTTTACAATTAATTAGCAAAGTGAAACATACTAGATTTAAAAAAAAACAACCACATTCAGAAATGAAAGCTGGCACACATTATGTTCGTCTTGGATCAAAATCAAGTAGCAACGCTGGCTTTTCCAAGCTTCTATTTCAGTACTTTAAAAGCACAAGAATGACACCAACAAAGAAGCTACACATGTTAAGTTTCCCTCTACAATACAGATTTTTTTAAAATCCAAAGAGTGGAATCCTTTATTTACTAGAAACAGGCGAAGAACGTTTATTTTTGATAACGAGAAATGATTCTCAAAAAGTGGGTCATCATTATTTATCTAATGCAGAATACAGTTACCAATTCAAAAGTCATTTCCTGATGACATGGTTGTAAAGTTGGTTTCCCCTCCAAAACATACAATTTCTAAAAAACAAACCAATGCTTATTCCATTCATGTCATTAAATTATGAACAGCATCCATAGAAACAGACGCATTTATTTCAGAACTGATGGCTTTATCTGCAATAACTTGTTCTGTTTAACAAAGCAAGATAATATGCACATCTTTACAATGGTAGATACTGTTGACAATATTCTTTTAAGCGAGGATATTGAACCAAAAAGATAAGTAACAGCTTTGGTAGTTAGTTAGTGTATTTTTTCATAACAATTATTCTCAGTGTTGAAAAGAGGCTTCAAAATATCTGTTAGCAGCAATTTGGTTGACTCAGAGAGCCTTTTGAAAACAGTTCTGCTATGCAGAAATGAGACCAGTACACTTAATTCATTTTGCTCACAGTTAATTTTATTTTATGCACCTACACAGGTTATTTTGTACCACAAAGATTATTTAAATCAGAAGCACCAAAGATTATTTAAATCAGAAGCACCACATCCATTAATTAGAACTCTAATTTTTAATATGAAATCTGCTTCACTTGCTCCAAGCAAGAAGAGTAACATTTACTAATCATAAGAGATGATCAGATATAACTGCTTGAAACAACTCAGATATATACATCAAAAGGACACAACTAGTCTCTAAGGCACAAAGTTTACTATCCAAAAACAAAATGAAAGGGGTATGTCAAGAGTATATACACAATGTCCAACTCCAGTATGAGTTCTGTACAGGTACTACATCGCTGATACACAGGCTGTTATAAATGTACAGCAAATAAAGTTAAGGGACAGACACTGACAATCAATTGTCAGTACTACAGACTATTATCATAAGATCACACACTGTTTACTATGCAATTCTGTTATATTAGTTGTTTACAAAATGTTAAGACAATATTTTATACAGTTATGAATGGATGAAATATATTGTTATGTTATTGGTAATTATCAGCTGAAACAAAGTACACATTTCAGAGCTCTCACAGAACTAGGTTCTTTTGGCTTGTTTTTTTGTTTGTTTGTTTGTTTGTTATTATTTCTCAGTTCACAATCTAATTTGAAGCAACTCGCCTCCTTCTCATTCTTACTTCCAATGTGAGTTGCGCCCTGCTGGTGCATTGCAATAGAATAATATGTCCTAAGAGTGCTTCAAACTACATATCTTCAAGAAAAAGGGTAAAAATGTTCACATATCCCTCTCCAACTCCACAAGCATTTCACCTACCATGTCATTCTAGTCATAATTCCTAAATTTCTTGTTTCTGTTGTTCTAGGCAACAGTAGAACTACTGATTTAAGTACTTTACTTCTGCAGTGCTATACCCAACATACCTTAGAGTTCTGTTCTCTTTTTTAGACTCTTGCTGCTTCATGAGCCAGAGATCTTCAACCCTGCTGACCAAAACACTGCTCAAATGTCTTTAACTTCTTAAAATCAGTTCATAACACAGTAAAGCTTCAGTACAATTCAAATTTCCTCCCCTCAATATGAATGCTTTTGCATTCATAAGCATTGAATTTCATCTGCCATCTTACTATTCATCCAACTAAGTGGCTCCCCCAACTCTTCCTCAAGGGTTTTCTCTGATCCTAAGTACACAAATAATACTAATATCTGCATTTTTGCTAATCCTATTCCAGATATTTACCATACATAAACATTCTCATATCTAATATGGAATAATTCTGCTATGGTGAACGCATAGGGCCACATTTTGTTACCCTAACTTTTCGTTCTCTTGGTCAGTACCTGATTCACAACTGATCCTTGGCTTGTAACTTCCTTGACCTATTTTGAAGGTATTTGGCAAAGGACTTGGAATCTTCAAATAAACTATTTCAGTGACTTGAGCTGTATCCACCTTTGTTTTATACACTCAGAGAATATTAATAGATTAGGGAGGCATAGCTTTCCTTCGTGTTCTGTACTTTGATCAACAATATTTTTTAAAACCTGCATATTTTAATATAGAATCTAATAATAAATGAAAAAGCGTTGAGTCTCCAGTTCAATAACCCTTCCAAGTTTGCAAATACTGCCATTCTCTTTCTCCTTTGTGTTTTATTTCACGTAAGTATTAAAAACTCAGTATCCCTGTATTTGTCAGTCAGGGTGAAGAGAACGTCAGTTCCTGGAAAAGGAAGTGCATGTCAGCAGGATGCATCCTTCTTTCTGCATATGTTGTTTCTGGAGTTTCCATAAATAACTTCAGAACCGACAAACAAAAACGTGCTTAGGATGAGGCCATGGGCATGGAAGGATTTACTGAAATGGAATGCAGGAGAGAGGAATGAATCCCTTATCCGATGTGTCACACACTCCAGGTCACAAGATAAAGGGCTCAGCTGCACGGACCGAGCAGCCTCTCCATCTGCACCGCAGATGGATCCAGTTCTGAATGTGTACCCAAACGTGAACAGACTATTTCTGTGGAAACAGTAACTTTGGGGGATTTTCTGTGTATCTTGTTCACCTCGGTTTTTTGTTTTTTTTTTTTTAATTATTTTAAATACATATCTGTTATTATTTAATTAGTTGTTCTGATGACAACAAACTCTACCAGCCTTACAGTACATACACTTGAAAGATTTGATACTTTCAGTTGTAAGAACACAATAAGAGTATGCTAGACATTCTCACTTTGCTCTCCATAAAGTTCTAGCCACCTGTTTCATCAATTTCTGACCTATAAAGTTCTTACTAAATCACCCAGTTCATTTTTACATAGTAATGACACTTTTCCTGTAGAACTTCGTGCCCTTAATTGCTAGAAACATGTATGTAGTAAATGTACAATGTGGGAAGCCAGAAATTTTTCCATGTCAAGAAAACACTGCTGCTTGCTTAAAGACATCAGAAAATATTTACTGTCAGCACAATACAGCTATGAACTGAAATGAATTATAACTCTAATAAATCATCAGTAAAACAGCGCAAAATAAGAACCTCTCAAGGTGCAAAGACAAATAACGGGTACCACTTCATACGAGTGAAGAAATGGAAATGAATTAAGAAAAAGAACAACTAGCTACAATGTGATGAAAGACTGCAAGTAGTGTATAGTGCAGTAGCAAAAAAAAAAAAAAAAAAAAGCCCTGAATTTTACAACACTATATAAACAAAACAACTCTTCTGATTCCAATCACACAAACCTCTTACACCAAGATGTCAAACTGAAGTTTCAGAACTACTTTTCTTGTTCTAACAACAACTTACTAAGTGGTAACATGACGCTTCTGGTTAAAAGCTTTTCCTGGAGCATGTTGTAAATGAAAGGAATCTTGGCAGGTCAGTATCTCGCTAGAACGTGCAATTCTGCATGTCATTGCCTCTTGCTTATTCACTGTAACAACAGATTTCATTACAAAACGAGTAAGAGAAACAAACACAGCCTCCTGCAGTTCCTGCTTTATTAGGAGCATTCACCTCTCCTTTTCCTTTATCATAACACCCATTGCCAAGACCACGTCTCAGTGCAGGACAGGAAAACAAAAGAATTAAAGCATTGCTAAGCTGAGCTCTGTTACCCTCAGTCACCAACTGATGATACTCCTATTTTGGCATTTTTGAAAGCAGAGTTCAAGTACTTCCCGGAAGCTCGTGCTGCATTCCACTTTACAGCTGGGACTGTGCTATAACAATGAGAAGAGTTTAAAAAGTCAAGCAGTCACTGTCAGATAAATACCTCCATGCATAACTATCTGGTGAAGCCCCTGTCAAGTCTGCCATACAACAGATGAAATAAAACACAGAAATACCAGAGATTTTTTTTTAATCTTTACATCATGAACTTCAGATTCACAATCTAGTTGCCTATATATAAAAGATGTTGTGTAAAACAAATGTGCAAACGTAGCTCACTCCTAAAGTAACGCCTCCCATTTACTTCCATGGAAAGGACAACAAATACAAGGAGCATGATAACACTACTTGATATAGCAAACTCTCTGCTACAAAACACTATTTTTCAACGTAGTCACAACCATAAGTTATGCATTTTCACCAGCGATGAACAAGAGCCTGCATGCTGAGCTCATAAAAACCTGCACCAGTGGAGGTGACCCACTGTCACCACTGCTGAAATGCACCACCCACCGTCTCACTGTGCTCACAGCCACTGGCTGGTCTCCATAAATGCTCACCAAGCATCGCTGAATCTTACTGGGTGCCATTTTTTCTGTAGGAAGGAACTCAACCCCACATCTTTGCAGCATCAACACTCCCATGTCAGACGCCATTTTGTCAGAATGCCCCTCTACTGCCATCTGTCACACGGCAACAACATGTAAGGGGATACTGGTGGCAAGGTTCAACCTCTACTGCCATATCACCAACATCTGCTTCTGAGGACGGGAACCAACACAAAAAAATAGGAGGTATTACTTTTGGAGCAGCCATCACACGAAACATTATGGCTTCATCTTTTGTATCATCTCCTGTAGTTATATATACAAATAATAAAAAAATACACAGTTTCATAATCTAATCAGACTTAAAAATTTAATCCATGATTAAGAATCACACTTTTCAGAAAGGTAAAGGGCAAAATAAAAGTCAAACTGTTATGCCCAGCATGTTGTGTAGGAGTTTCAAAAGCTTAAAAAAATAGGAAGAAACATTTGCTTACCAAACACAATTAGATATTTATGATAAAATAGATCAGAATATGAATAAGTTCAGATATTGGTGATGAAACAAATTTTTGAATTGCCTAAGAGTTCCTTCTCCTGAAAACCACGCGATTATGTGATAAAGCAGGCTAACTTATTTTCCCAGCTTTTGCAGCAGGTGTTTCTCACACTGTAAGAGCAGAACACACAAGTGACCTAAGTGCAGGGAAGAGAAATATCAATTGATACACTAGAATAAACATCCATGCTCATCCTCACAAGAAAGAAAAATGCAACATGAAAACATTCAGACCAACTGAATATGATGTTCACCTTATTTACCTTCACCACTTACATCAGTAGACGTCCGCACTCTCCTACAAAATTCCTAACAAATGTGCTAAACAAAAGCTTATAAGTCAAGTTATCTCGAGGTAACCAAGACTGTGCTCTGACATGCAGGTGCATAGGGAAGAGCTTCCAGACCTCCAATAACTTCTGTCTAGCAGATCTGGTAAGTTACCAGTGGTAACTTCTTTCACACATTTCTCTGAACATTTTGTACCAAGCAGATGCTGCTGGAGAGTAATCCAAGGCACAGCAATTACTAAAACCAATATATTGTATATTTGGTTCACTGTGTGGAAAATAAACAGAATCTATGTGACTCAACGGAGTAATGAAAACAACTGCAGTGCAATGAAACAACTGCAAATATCCTGTCCATACCTGTTAAAGGTTAAGAACAGAAAATGTATTTTCAGTTTACTTGCATTCTTCTCCAAAAACATCATATTCACACATCTTTTTCAAATGCAGGCTTATGAAGTAGTCCACCAGTCACATCAGAATGCTGGAAACGTAGCAATTAGTAAGTAGGCCCACTGTCTCCGTTTTACTCGAAAAAATGCACTTATTTCCATGAAAATCCTTTAAAAGGTACTTCAGAAAAGAGCACTTGGGTTTTGTTAAGAGGTCATACCAGCAGTTGGGGGAGCTCAGTGCAGCTGAAGGAAGTTTGCTGTTTCCTACTGACAGGCTGCATGCAGGACGGCAGCCACAGCTGTTTCATAGAATAAGGACCCCTGTGACTCCAGGCAAGGAGAAATGAAACAATTCTGCAGTTACACATGAGAAAGCAGCTCTAGAAGTTACCACATGCACGTGATCCACGTAGTCATGCAATGAGCAGCATGCTGGGATTCATTGCCGCCCGCCTCACTCAGCAGTAGGGCCATTTTGCAATGCAGTGCTTGCATTTTGCTGTTGTTTTTAAACATTAAAAATCAAGCTGCAATAAGAAGTATACTATGAACCTCTAAATGACTGTTTTCTGATTCTTAGGTATTTTAAGACTATTAAAAAAGAATCAACAAAAGCAAATATAAAACTAGATGAAGAAAGTAATACTGCCTGAGACAGAAATGGTCATCTGAATGGCAAACACTTCTAAGGTAATTAAAGGACGAAACCAAACGGAAGCGCGATATATTCATTCCCATAATGCTAACACATATGGGAAAAAATCCATTAAAAATGAATGCTTTACAATCATGAAGAGAATGTCTTAGCCATTATCATTTGCCTTTCACTGAGCTTAACAAGAAAAGAACGTTATGTGTTTGCGCAATGGATAAGATAATAAAATACTTAAAAGGTAAAAGAAATTTGTATTTCTGAAGGAATTTGTCAATAAGGCCTTCCTTGTCACTCTCCTTTCTGTCCCTGTTCCAGCTGAGCCAGCTGATGCTCAGCCCAAAACGCAGCCAATACCACCTGGGGGTGGGACCTCCTGCCACACTCCTCTTTAGAGCACAAGATGCTATCAGGAACTTTGCCATGCTCAGTGAAGGCAAGTGCAAAGGCCTGGCCCTGTGGGACTCCATGCTTTAACTAGGAAACATTTCAGCATCTGTGGAATAACTGTGTCTTGTTTTGGACAAGTTCGTCTGTCATAGACTACAGAAACTGCAGCAGCACTTTTTGTGCAAAACAAACACCGCTAATTTGCTATGCTATGTAAAATGACAAGTTCCAGAGTAAGCTTGCAGATGTTTTTACTGAGTTAAACTATTTCAAAATACTTCAAGCCTAAAAAGATACTAAAATAAATAAGTAGGCAGCCCATTTTCTTCTCACACAGCTTTACTATAATTCATGCACACAAACAGACCCTGACAAACCAGCTAGAACTAGCTGAATAACCAGATAATTTCCCAAGACACAGTTTTTCCCCAGCAAACCACTAAAATTCCAAGGTTCAGTGCAGTAGCATGAAACACGTCACTAAGTATTAGGGAGAGTCCAAAGAAAAAGTCTTATAAATTAAATACATTTACATATCTACCAGTAAGAACTTCATATTTTTTTGTTTGTTTGTTTGGAATACCATCCCTTATTTCCCTAAAAATCCACAACTACAGGGAAATGTTTTCAAAATAAAACTTCAGAATGGAGAAACTCTGTGTCAAACTTCAAAGTCCCCTAAGTTCTCAGAAAAGTCCACGTCAGTCGTTGTTTTCTGCAGGATTACAACTGATATTTTCCTACTTCTACTCCTCTAGACTACGCGCTAACGGTTAAAATAGGAAACATCCATCAGGAACAGATGATGGGGAAACATTTATCCAAAAATTACAAACTGACTGCCAATAAACTAAGAATCAAGGCAATATCAAAAGCAATTAAAGATATTTGAATGCAAATAAATTCACATTACAAACTCAAACTACTTTAAATTCAAATCAGACAGGGATTTCTACAACATTTTTTCCTTTACTTACCAATTCCTTAAATAAACTTTCCTCTGACACCAAATGTTTTTTCCCAAGACACACAGAAATGTAGAACTACAGTGAACTTCACAAGAATGGGAAGAATTTGGAATAGGAGACGTGTGCTTTTCTTTTTTTTTTCTTCACTTTATACCAACTGTCTTCAGCTCAGTCACACCGCTGGTGACGAGTTGGGATGCAGTAATTTAGATGCACCTAGATGTAATCCCACTGCACAGTCCCTCCTCCTTATCCTACATGGGGCAGACCACAGAAGGCACCTCAGGAGGCCCTGAGTCCCACTGCCAGCTCTAAGCAGGATAAACTCTCAAGTCAGACCAGATTGCTCAGGGCTTTACTGAGTCCTTGAAAACCTTCAAGGATGGAGATTATTCAGAAATGGGATACAGTATACAATTAGTACTGTAGGAACATGCTCCACAGATCAGCTAGGAGATCAGGCAGTTATGTATTGTATTTAAACTTATGGATTGAGATGGAAAGTTTCCAGGTAGTCTTAAGACCTAAAACTCCCACCTCCGCTACTTGAGCTGTAGGAGCAGTCACTTGCAGAGATTCAACAAGTAACTGGAAAAAAAAAATAATCCAAATAATAATTACTTTAAGCAGATCAGAAATATTAAACCATTTTAAATATGATCAGAAGGATTTCACAGCTCTCTTCACTGCTGAGTACTGTGTATATCAGCTGATGACACCTTACCTTCACAGATGACAGCTGAAAAACAAAGTTAAGCATGATGATTGCCAAATTGCAAACCTTCTATTGCTAGAAATTCACTTGGACACAAATAGATCAACTCTAATGTTATGACAATTACTTGCTTCTCACATCCACTCTATTTTGGCTTCTTTGCTACAGGACTACCGTATTATACATTCTTCAGCATCTTTCACTTTTTCCTTCGGAACAGCCTCTCTCTCTGTGCATGTAAGTTAAGAAAAGGTTGCATATCACAGAACCACAGAATTGCAGGGGTTGGAAGGGACCTCAAGAGATCATTGAGTCCAACCCTCCTACTAAAGCAGGTACCCTACAATAGGTTGCACAGATAGGCGTCCAGTCAGGTCTACAGTATCTCCAGACAAGGAGACTCCATCATCTTTCTGGGCAACCTGCTCCAGTGCTCCGTAATCCTTACCATAAAGAAGTTCTTCCGCATGTTAGTATGGAATTTCCTATGTTCAAGTTTTAGGCCATTACTCCTTGTCCTATTGCTACACACCACCAGCCTGGCCTCATCCATTTGCCTTCTACCTCCCTTTAGATATTTATAAACATTTATCAGATCTCCTCTCAATTGTCTTTTCCCCAGGCTGAACAGACCCAGGCTACTCAGCCTTTCCTGACACAGGAGATGCTCCAGGCCCTTTAACATCTTTGTGGCCCTTCACTGGACTCGTTGTTCTAGGAGGTCCCTGTCTTTTTTGAACTGGAGAGCCCAGAACTGGATACAGTATTCAAAACGTGGCCTCATCAGGGCAGAGTAGAGGGGAAGATCACCTCTCTCGACCTGCTGGCCACGCTCTTTTTAATGCACCCTAGGATACCACATGCAAAATATTGAGTAGTAACTGTCAAAACATATTCCCATATGAGCTTACCAGCTCCTTAATCTCCCCCACTGCCATCATTTTTTAAAATTGTTTAAAGGGGATAGGATAAGAGGAAAGGAGAAAAAAGTCAGGTGATGAAAAGAGGCTGCAGCCAGACCACAGTGCCATTGTTGCTCTCCACCAAATGCATCAGGCAGAGAACGTGACTGAGGGACCACAACTGCACAGAGGTGGAACAAGGCAATGCAGCATTCCTTTGGTTAATTAATCTTCGTTGTAGTACAAAGTTATGTATCTCTGTAAGAAGAAAACACAATGGGGCTTTTAACCAAAAGTGCAACAATAAAAGCAGTTAAATATTACCATCTCTCACAGACAAGCAGTGAAAATAAATAAATAAATCCTTGGACTTGGAAATCATACATTGTATAAAGCTCCTCCTCAGGTGAAACTATAGAACACATCTATCATATAACTACTTAAAGCACATCCTTGGGCAATGTTAAAAATTAACAAACAGACTTTTACTTTAAAGGGGAAAAAAGTCAAGGAAAATTGACTGGAGCACCACCTTTATTGTGGCTGCTGGATCTAGCATCTGCTAGATACTATCTCCCAGTATCAGATTCCAGTATTTGCTGGGAGGCAGATACTTGTGGTTTCTTCATGCAACTGATGTGAACCAGCTTCTACTGGTTATTCTAACACAGGGGCTCTTCAGTGTCAGCTCACTTCAACAAAGACACAAAACTCATGACAGACTCTCATAAGGTCTGATAGTCCAAACTTGCAAAATTAATGTTAAAGATCATATAGAGTAGGTCATCATGTTATCAAATGTTAAAAGCTAAGAAAAAGACAGTGTTCATATTCATCCATAAATCTAATATCTCATCTAAAATAATTATTTCCAGAAACCGTAGGTTGTTGGTTGGTTTGAGGGTTTTTTGTGTGTGTGTATTTTTTTTTAATATAAAAATAGTGTGCTTAGTAAAGGAAAAAAAAAAATAGGAAGAAATACTGCCAGCTAATAGGGAAAAAAATCTAAGAAATATCCTGTCTTGCCATTTCCAATGAATCCACACGAAAGTGCTCACAAAGACCCGTGGAAATATGTTGACATTTAACCATTTTTAACAAGCTTCTTTCCCCCTCTTCCCAACAAAGTATTACACAAATCTTGTTCCTAAATTCTATTTAAAATCACCATTAATTTCAGTCAAAATAAGGCAAAAAGAAAAAAAGAAACTGTACACTGTATTACTAAAATTCACCACAGTGAATAACCCATAGTGAGATAGCCAGTAGATATGAGACAAAAATAGCAAGCATCACTGCATGTATTTATGCTCAGCTTCAGTTTAAAGTATGAAAGTATTTATTTACAAGAATTTTAAAAGCCACAGTAAAAACGCCATGAAGCTCTCAAAGTCAACCTTTCTTTCACTGTCCAGAAATTTGAATAAATAAAAAAAAATAAAATGAAAAATAAAGGATATATGGGAGAAATTATTTGGTTTCTATTCTACATCTATTCACATACATAATCATACTGACTAAACTCATCTCTAAGTATGATCCATGATGTTTTCAAGGATTAGGCTCATGACCCCAAGCACTGTAACTCTGTTCTAGATTAGGTTATTAGTCATGTTTATTATAATCGAAAACATCACATGGAAATTGCAGTCTTGTGCAGAATTTATAGGATGTGGCAGTGAAATCAGAGCCCAAAATATTGAAGTCCATGTCAGTACTTTCACACAATACTGGAACAGATTTTAAGTAACATCTCTGCTTTCCCATCAAAGTGATGTTAGCGCAAAATCAATTGAAAATCAGGACTAGTGCATTTCAAAGGTCTCAGTCCTAGCTACTTTGGTCAGAACTAGAGGACTGGAAGAAGTGTGGCCTTAACCCATTCTGCCTCTCAGTGAGACAAACATCTGAGCATCTTCTTCAGATTCCTCAGCAAAGAAGTCTGACTTGAATTGTTTGTTCTCTTCAAGTCTGACTCTCACAAAGGGAAGAAAGGGTTTTGATCAGGAAAATTCAATGCTTACACTGTTGGCACTCAAGTCAATTAAAGGAAGACATCAATACACACATATTTTTCTAGTTGAATGAGTTGGATGATTTTGAACATACCTATTGCAGGGGGGCTTTCCTTTCCCCTGATTAGGACGTCATGTAAAACACTCATGGACTACTTCCAATATTGTGACTCTAGCAAACAATTCTTACATACAAAGCCAAAAATGCAGGTTTTGTTTTTTTTTTAAAGCTAAGACAGAGGAAAATCTTATTGGCAAATATGTTTTTTAGATCCTGTCAACCAAGAACAGTGAGTTCCTTTAATAGATTCCATGCGTCAATAATAAATGTTGCACTTAGTAACACAGATTGATGTCTTTCAAAATTTAAAATGGATCCATAACTTTAGATTTGGACTGCTCTTCTTACTAAGCGGTACTTATTGCTAGGTCTATAGTAAGCAGAATATATACAGTATATTATTAGTTCCTACAAGTATCTGAACAATAAATTTGTCACTAGAAATAGAACTATTGTCATCAATGTGCAAGCTGCCCCACATCTTCTGGCTGTTTAAGTATGACGGCACAGTTGGCCCATGTTTCAAAGAAGTGATGAAAGAGTTACAGGTAGCCTAGGCTGTAATCTCTTCCAATGGCACAGCTGCATCCCAAAGAGGAGGAACGGACAAGATGTCAGCTAAGAACTCAAAGTTTACAGAATCATGTACAATTTCATACACAAATTAATTTCATGGATGAAAGATAATCACAAACGAGATTCGGTATAGAAATTTCAAAACAGTTCATAGTGAGGAAAACTTGAACAGCAATAAGCACCAGAAGCTCCGACGCTCTGTTCCAGATGAAGATGAGCAGGCTGGCCACAGGCTTTCATGAAAGCACACTCTTGGCAGTTTGGCTGGAAATTTCAGAGTCAAAACCTCTGGCTTGCTAAATTCAATAGAAGCATTCTTTTCAACTTTTAAACATTTATTTAAAAAGTTAAGAAAAATTTTTCAAGTAAGTAAAAGTTAAAAGATCAGCACCCAAAATAATCAGTTTGTCTTCCCTCCCTTTCCCTGCCCATCCCAGGCCACAAGGATGTGGGCATACAATTCCCTTGGCAAGCTGAACCTTGGCACTGCCCCTCCAAATGCTATTCGGCTGCTCCTCTGCCAAGAACACAGCACACCCTTAGGACCACACTAGGCCAATAAAGCCGCACAAAACAGTACTGCATCAGGCCTCTGATTCGTCCCTCAGTACAGGGAAGTCTTGGAGTAGGAGAGCGCTATTCCGATACAGTGGCCTGGATCCTCTACACAGAAGACACTCTCACAGTATCAGTGATCCCCTGTTGTAAGGCAAGCGGCTCCAAAATCAGAGGATCGGGAATGTAATATAAATATCAGCAAGAGCATGTAGCAATTTACTCATGAGTTTTGTCACATTGACATGCCACAATTACGTTACTGGCCCCAAAGAAGTGGTGACGAAGCCTGAAGTCTACTGACGTCAGAGCACATTTTATGAGATGCCCATGGAAGCCTTTTCTCACGAATCTGATATTTAAAGCCTTTTCAGGAAAGCTTATTTTCCTAATATCACACAATAGCCCAAACTGGTTTTTGAAAACAGTACAATTAAAAAAAAAATGTCATCGCAGATGAGGAAAGTAAAAATGAATACAAACTCACTCTCCAACTCTGGCAATTGAACGTAAACTTAACATCTTACCAAAAGCCTCGTTTCACTTGTGGAAAGTAGCTCAGCTTCTCTGTAGCATAACATTTCTAATTACAGCAATAATATATCTACAAATATTTATCTGTTATTCTGCTAAAATTAACACTTAAAACACAGCCTTCCAAAGTTCACAAAAGTCCTGTAGCAGTAAAGCAGATAACTTAGGGAAATGACGGTTCTGCATACATTCTAGTAAGAATAAAACTGCATAAAAACTAGCCCACTTTTCACTAATAAGCTGAAATTTAAACACTGAGTCATCCTAACGCTGTCCCCATAATAAAGTGGCATGCATCTTTCCTGTACTCTCTCTCATACTGGGGTCTGATATAGCTAAGCTCTCTTTGCAAATCTTGCTTATGCATTTCTAGGTTGAAGCTTAAGTTGAGTAGTCTTCTCTTCTTATACTGGATTGGTGCTGGCATAGAGAACAACCTCCTTCCCACAACTCTGTGGAAGAAAACCTAAAGTAGGTGTAGCTTGTATTAAAACAAAATGCTAGATAACACTGAGTTAGGACCAATCCATTATACTTCATTCAGTATAAGACAAAAAATATTGGAAAACTAAAATCAAAAAGATATGTTTTCAGCCACACTGAAAATTGATGATTTGAATAGACAAGAGCCAGTAAATTTCTTTCTTTGAATACAACTTCAGAAGCCACTACTAAACTCAATCCCTAATTTAATTAAGGTTTCCACTGCAGTATCAATGTTGCAGCCCACATGTAAGGTATCATCCATAATAGGTAAAAATAATGTACAGAACATATTCTGTTACCCAACTCATCACAGTAAATTAATACTTTAAAAGGAAAGCTTATAAGCTCTACCATATTTAAATAGGGTGTGCATATGCCGTAATAATGACACACCTTAATAGTTAATAATACATGAAGTATGCCATTATTATCCCGTACTACACACCCTAAAATGCTTCAGTACAGATCACATCTATGTATTTAACAAAAGAAACAAGAATACTCAGAACAAATGCCTACTTAGTAGCTGATAATGTCAAAACGTTTTATCAGAAAAAAGCCACCACAGAACATGCCAGAGAATATTTCTGCTTGAATACTCATTTTGACAAAATTTTTCACTAACATTTCACTAATTACTTCTCTGAATGAACAAACTCCTACAGAAGTTCCTACAGAAACAAGTTTAAAGATGAAGGAGGGTTATGTCAGAATGATCTTCTGTGTGATTCTGTGTGTGTGATCTCGTTTTCTGTCATTCTGAAGCACTCTTGCAAGCTTAACAGTTTTGAGTTTTGAAAAACATGATGCACCTATAAACATTTAAGTAGGCTCAGGTTTCTCGGTTAAACTGCATCTGCCCTTCCATTTTAAGAACTCAAGAAACAGTTAAATAAAACAAACCCGCTAAAATTATCTCAATAAATTCACAGTTCGAAATCAAGAGTTCAAGGTGTTAAGTGCTTTCAGCTGAACTCTTCCACAGCACCACCACCACTTGCAATCTAAAGCCAAAGTATGTTTGTGGTAGTCAGAATACATAACATTTAATACTTATATCCCTTTGCTTAAAAATTAATAAATATTCAAATATATTTCAGTGAACCATATGATTTCATAGAATTTACGATTACTACGTGTTTTCTCAGGCAAACTGAAAACAACTCAATCACGTATTTTCTTCAGCTGTGACATACTATTACAAAAAAAACTAACATCAATGTCTCAAGCCCGATCAGTCTTGACCAAGTGATGGATATCCGTCTATTTCATCTGTCTTTGGTTATATAAATTGGAAACTGCATCCCAATTCATGTTAATTTTGCACAACTGTATCATCCAAGAACAAAAAAAAATTGTAGATATTCATTTATTACAATATTCCAAAGCAGTTTTCCAATTACACAGTTGGAATTTCTGTTAATCTTTTAGACTAAAGTCATTTCAACATGAAATGACAGGAAAAAAAAAGAACAACATTCTTTCAAATAATACCATTGATGAAGGTTGTACAAGGAACAAACTTTGAATTTCAAAACAGAAAACTTTGAGGGCATGTTCATATAAGTGATTCAGCCATAACCAAAAACAACAAGTGATTTTTCTAAGCAACTTCTGTTACTCGGTACAAATACAACTCTATGTGGATGCTCAAGAGCTTCTAATGTAGAGGTTGCTGCTGCTAAAACACACTGGCTGGACAAACAAGACACCTTAATTTGAGGGAGGAAAACAGACTCTACAGTCCCTTTTCAAGAGATTTCTCTCTTATTTGAAACAAGGAGATCAAATTCAATTCAGAGGACACGAAACTGATATGAAAACAGTCTAACAACAAATCTTATAAATTCCAAATGCCAGCAAGTCTCTGCAAGTATATTACTGGGCCAGAATGAAGGAAAATCATTGTGAAATAAGCTTTCCTGGTATGCAGTTATAGCGAATAATCATGAGGTGATGGCGAGAAGCAGACAAATCTGGTATTCGAAGAATGTTAAAAACATAGAGGTCACAAATGCACACTGTAACTTTAGTACCTAATTCTTATCCCACTATTTTGGCATTAAATCTAATTCATTGTTCATTCTAAACTTGTAAGTCATGACTTTCATGACCTTATCTCTCTCTTCTACACATTATAACACTCAAATGCATGCGGAAAATGAAATAACAGGCAAAAAGGAAAGGAGGATGATTTTGCATATCGCATTTGGGGAGGTGGCGTTCCACTAGATTTTAAAATACTACATTACAATAATGTCTGTTTTTCAGCAAATTACAGAAGTATATATCTGCTCTTGGACCAAAACTTTATTTATATTTTTTAGAAGAAACAAATGTTTCCCAAGCTTGTAGCTCACAAATGAGCCTAAGATAAAGCAATGAAATCATCATCGTTGGGCATTTTTAGTATTAAAATCATATTTGCTTGATTAAAATCCAGTGTAATACACTGTGTCAATCTTCACCAAGATTTACATGGTCTAAGTTTGCCCCATCACAGTTTCTTTTTGAGACACTCCATCATGGGCTTACATTTAATTACCTTTATTTAGGTAACAGGCTTAAACATTGAATTCATTAAATTCATTAAAGATTAAGAAATCAGACAGTGCAAAAAAAAAAAAAAAGATGAGCAACGGTTTGAGGACCATTTTACGACAAAATCTAGACAGAAAAGATACTTCCAAAGAAACAGCAGTACTTAAGTTTGAGACACAAATCTAAAATGATGGGGAAAAAATCATTTCAGGAATATTGCAAAGTGATCAAGTCTCTACTTCAAATATGCACAGGCTTTTTCAATTTAGCATTTTGTCTGTTCATTTTTTTCCTGATGTAATCCAAAATGGAGATGGGTACTGCAATACTTGCACATTACAGCAACATGCAGAGCACAGGTGACATTTTCAAGTCTACCTGCTTTTTCTCTGCTGCCAGGAGAAAACACAGTACCTAACAGAAACAAGAGAAACAACAAGAGGAACAAATCAGACACATAAATGAAGAAGATGGACCTGGGACAACTGTACATTTCCATAGAGAAGATGAGCTGAAATGCCTTGTCTTATCTTCTCAACTTGCATTAAAAACTGCAGGATTTGCCATATTCTGACAGAGAAGCCCTTGAGGATGAGTTCGAAAAGCCATTTAAAAGAAGATTTGGCTATCAGCATTCCTACCCTTTGCCTAGGTTCACTTTGCAGCTCAGATTTAATGAGCTGCAGGTTGAGAAAGAACTACAAACCTTTACAGGATCACCACACAAGTAATATTAACTTCACCTGAAGTCTGAACTGCCTTATCTCCAAATCTGAAAATTGTAGCTTCAGAGAATCACACTATGGGACAGATCAAGCGCTTAATTTATTACTCTACTGTTGATACAGAAATGAAACTACCTCTTAGTTTATCCTGGTGTCCATTACAACTAAATAAAAGCACCTATTCAGATGATCCTTTGACAGCATACCCATGAAGAACATAAAGACACTGCAACTAGATACAGGGCACAGAGGTCTCTTCTAGCAACATTAAATAAAGCCATACCCCTTTATGGATCAAACCACATCATAAACAAACATTTTTGAAAGGTTTCGGCTTCTATATCTGGTTTATAGGTTTATATCTGATATTCACGGAACAATGAAGACAGTACAAAGTTACTGCTAGAAAAAGATTAGGTGAACTGCTGAGCAAATTCCAGGTTCCACAATATTGCTTCCTTATTCAAAATTCATGACTAACTAACCATGCTTATGGCTTTCTTCTTCACTTCACCATAATCAGAAGGGAACTCCCTAAACTTAAGTTTATTGATTTTACTGAAAATAAAGAAGTATCTTCATTATTATCTCAGCCAATATTTACCACATCCTACTGAAGTAAATACTTTATTATAAATGCTCATGTAGATCTCAGAGCTTATTAAAATTACGTTTGAACATATCAGAAGTTATTACAGAACAATATAGGAGGAAGGCCATATAAGAAGCTTAGCTTCTTTTGCTTTTTTCAAACCTGCAAGTAAATTCTTAAGGGTGTTCTTTTTACACCTACAAATACCAAGTTTTTGTATCAACAAAAGCAATAAACTGTAAGTTGCAAGGTAATGGACAAAAGAAAAATAGAGTACAAAAAGGCTGTATGCTAAAACCTGAAAGACTCAAACATGTTCTTTCTTCCAACTCAGCGCTGTGATTCAAAAGGTACTCGAGGCCAACAAACTTCTTTGGGAAAAAAAATTAAGAAATAAGCCTCCCAGTCCTCTCCCTAGGACTCTGTCAGGCACTGAATGACTCAAGTCAGCTTTCTCCTCAAGACTCCACAGGTACTTGTGCCAGGGGTATGTTTCATTGCACCAGGTGTTCAGAGCAGCCAGTTGCTCCACCCTGTACTGCCACCAGAAAGTAAAACCAGAGGTTAAGGAAATTGGAAATAGGTAGAAAGGCTCAGTACAAATGATTCTGTTTAGCTTCTAATGGTGTAAGAATACTGCGAGCTGCAGCACACAGAGTATGCCGAATTGTGAAGTCTTTTGACTATTCATGATCGGTTTTAATTATCTGCTTTAACTATTTTTTAAATGAACACCAGTAGGATACACCTCTTTTACCTACTACAAATAAGCGCACCATATAAAACCACCACAGAATTTTTTCAAGTTGATGAAGTCAATCTTTAAAATTGTCAAGATGATCTAACTTGGGAGAATAAACCTGCATCAAATGTTATTAAAATGATATTAAAAAGTTCAAATTAAAAAGTTGGTCAACTAATGAGAAATTTTTAGCACCAGAAGTATCAGATCAGCATTACCAAAACACAAACTATTAACAAATTTGTTCAGAAAAACACAAAATAACTTCTTTTTTTCCATTAGCCTGTTTTCTTGAACTACTAGAAAACATTCCAAACTGATTTACATTCTTAGCAATCAACTGCACAGATAAATTATTTCTGGATTCCCAGAACATATTTAATGACCCAGTTCAAACTTCACAATCTTGTATCCAGTTCAATAGACTGTATTTGATTAGATGCACACAATCTCCCCATCTGCTCCTTCACACAACGTGGGAAGGCTATCTGTGTGACAACTGGATATACAGTTATGAATTCAGTAGACAAGTCTTGCTTTACAGCTCTCTCCAAAACCACAGTGAATCCCAGCTCCCTGTACAAAAACAGGAAAAAACTATAACAAACAAACAGAACCCCAGAAACTTAAAATTACAGCATGTCAAGCTTAAGTAAGATTCCAATTTCTTACAGCATGCTGAAAATTAATTATTTCCATTAATGAGTCAAGACAAATTATGGGAATTTTAAACAGCAATTTGTTAAGCAGTTCTGACATATTTCATTTCAATGTCTTAATGGATTATCGTAGCTCTGCAATTTGAATTTTCTATCCTTCTATTAGGTAGTTATAGGAAACTGACCTGACAGTGAAAAGAAGAACGTTTCGGAAAAACTGCATTCACCAAAGAGGAGAAAATTCTAAAGGAAACACCGGACAGTTACTATTGTCCCTCCCTGCAGAGGGGCAAACAACCAAACATGCAGAGATCCAGAGGCTTAGCTTTTAGATTAACAAATGAAAAAATAACCTCAGGAGACTATCCAAGTTACTTCACTTTCATGCTGCACTCACACAAGTCATTCCTCCCAGATATTTTCTAATACTGAAAACAAACAATAATGCTCTAGATCTTCATTCTAAGCTCTATTTAAATGCTTCCTACTGTTTACACTAAACTTACTTTGCTATACCATCCATCCACTATTACCTTATTCTCAGAACATAAGGAGAACCCATGGTCTTCCCCAATGCTGTAGTCTTTTATTTATCTGAAGTCTTCCTTTGCCTAGTCCCTGGCTATCAGAACAGTGCTTGCCTTTATCAGAAGTTAAACTCCCCTGATTCATGCTTAGTTTAAGAAGCACAACACAGTTGTTTGCCCAGACAAAGGATGGGGAAATACTGACACCTGCATACTACCTAAACAAGGTCAACTGAGTATGATACAAGAAGCAAGTGGAAGACAGCACTTTTTATGTAACAATTGATCCGGATGTTACATTGCACATGAATACATAAGCTCTCATTTCTCTGTATCACGGACCGTTAAGAGAATGGTTCTGCAATCTCTGAAGGTAGGGCTTTTACAGAATTTAAATGCCTTACTCTTTTTTACAGTTTTTTTTTACAGGTTTCTCTTTTGTTGCTTGCATTCCAAGACATGATTTGTCTTCATATAGAATTATTCCAAAATAATTTTCAATGATGATTAGTACAAAGTGGAATAGGTCACTTGACATCAGAAGAAGAGGTTCTTTACTCTTGAGTAAAGAAAACGTTGAGCTGTTCAAAATCAGATATCGCACTTCCATCCGAGTTGCCTTCGAAGCATAAACAAACATCTCTAGAAGAAGACAAAGCATGTCCATAACCAGGCTACTGTATTAAGTGTTCAAGGAAAAAGAAAAAAAAATAGAGATAAAATCACTTTGCCATAACCTTTCCTCCCTGAAAATGAAATACAATAGGATTCCTGCTCTTCAATTTTGGTTTCTGGAGATACAACCCATTCTTGTACCGGATGTTTGCGTGTCAGGCGACACCTCCTCTTTAGTCTAGATCAATTCATGGTTCCTCATGAAAAACATCCTAAAATTTCTGTGCTCGTACTGAGTACCTACAGATAATATGATAAGCCGATGGGGAAGAAAAAAAAAATTCTTCCTGAAGCATAGTAGCCACAAAAACATTTATTCCAAGGGTTTTATATATTCTGGTCTTGCACTCAATGAAAATGAAGAGAACAAAGAATGTTCTGTAATCCCACAGATTCTCAATCTCAGAGAAACTCGGGGGAGAGAAAATCAGCGCACCTGTGCAAGAATAACACAGTTCTAGCCTGCCCAGACACAGACACTCAACTCAGGAGCGCTGAGGCTGAGAATTACAGCTCAGTCTCAAAAATGTACCGGAGAAAGAACTCAAGGAATAAGAATCATGATACCAATACAATTCCATCATTGTAACACTACTTAAATGAATCACAGTCACACATTTACATCGCTACATTCAGTAAGCACCTCTATTATTACCTCTATTGCTACATATGGATTTTTTTTCTTTTTTTTTAAACAAAGATACATTTAATAGTCACAATTTCAGGGTCTTCAGGAAAAGTGGGGTCTCCTAGAGACTTTTCACAGACAAGTCCATCAGTTAGAAGCTGAAAAAGTGGAGGCACTCTACCACGATCCTCACAGAGTTCTGTGTATGTTACAATACCATGTAACTTAACTGTGTGTCTCAGAACCTTCTCTGCTTGACTGTTATGCAAAAAATCCTATAACCAAAGATTTATAGAAACATCCATATTGTGATATTTCCTCTTTTTTTTTTTTTTAAGTCATCAATATGGGAAATCTTATGGAGAGGTAATGAATCAAATACGCATAAAGCTCGGGTGGAAAAGACTATCTTATGCAGTCAAACATTATCTGATATTATTGATACAATTACTATGAATGAACAAGACGAAAACATCTAAGAAAGCTTATAAAAATGGCTTCCCCCTCCACAAGATTTAAAAGAATTTCACCTAAAATATCTCTGGGGGGAGAGGGAGAAATAGAATCCTAACAGAACTTGACCACTATAAAAAAAAGGCTTAACTTCAATACAGCCTACTTTTATCATCTCCACAAAAAAAATCAGACTTCAAATTCCGAAGAGATGTCACCTCAATATGTTAAAATATACTGACTATATCACAAAGTGTTGCCTTCTTTTTTCCAGTTCAAAAAAAAATTGAAAAAAAATCATTTTCATTGCATCTTTTCAGAGTATTTTGTCAAGAAAAAACAAGTTTTGCTATGCAAGGTCTATCTGAAAATCCTTAGGTTTCAGTACAAAATTACTTTATCCCACTATCCTAAAAAATCCAGAAGTTAAAATCCAGTCAGTAAAAGCAGTGGGATTCTAAAATCTGAGTATAACTATTTTACAGCACAGCAGAGACACTGCTTTAAAACCCAACACATTTATGGCACCGTAAGATTTCCACTGGGGGATAATATAGACAAGTTAAAGGAATATAAACTGAGTCCATAACTCTGAGAAAAAAATGTTAGCTGTACTTCTGCTACAATATTTTCTACTAAAGTATTGAAAGCACCAGTGCTGCAATGCAATATGTAAACAACACTACAATGTTCTTAAAAGTGCTGTCACAAGCTCTGTAATGTAGTTGTTCATTAGATGATTATTTAAGCAATGATTTTTGAAAGCTAACTACAAAACCTGATGGGAAAAAGAACTCCGAAAATCAAAGCATCTATGGCTGACCAAGTGCACTGGTGGTTAAATGGATGCTACAGACAACCATTTATTCAGATCTTTAGAAGCACTACTGTTGTAGAAAAATCGGCTTATACATCAGTTAGTTAACACTTAAGCATTTAAAGATTACTCCCTTAAAACTTTCATCACTTCAGACTATAACTGGCTCATCCGCAATCCAGTTTGTGTCTTATGCCTTATTTACAATACTACATAAAACATTTGGAGTTTTTTCTAGAAAACATGGATTATACCAAGCAATAAAACTAAAATAATGCTAAACAAATAGCTGTTGAGTGTTAAGAGCATCATCTTTATAGGCATGTCTGATGGTTTTCAGAAACGCTTTGTTGGAAATCTCCAAAAGTTTAGGTTCCAAAAGTTTAATATCTGGTTTACCTTAAAATGTCTTGAATTGTCTGACAACAATTCCATTTTTCAATGCAACTCTAAAGACAAATAAGGTGGGTTTCTTTCTTGGGTTCCTCTCTACACGCACACACTTCGGACAGCTTCCTTCCCCACTGATTCCACTGTGAAGCTCTAACAGCATTGTATATTCACTTAACATCTCAGAGGTATAGCTGTCACTCATAAGATCTGTACAACATTGTGAATTGGAAAGTTGTAGAGGACTGTAAAGTTGTTTTTTGTCAGAACATTGAGATCTTTTAATTAAGTTAAAATACTAACATATTTTTAAAATATACAAATGCAATTCCATACAGTCATTTGATTTTTTTTTTCCAAATTACAAGTTAGTTGGAATCTGGAAGCTAAATCCAATATTTCATAAAGGAAATACTTTGTGAACATTTAATAGATTATATCGTAATCCATTCAAAGGTGCAGAAATGCTAAGACCAAGGTATACTAAGGAATAATATGCTCACGACAGCAACATCTACTCCTCTAGGAGGAGACCGGCTTCCAGCCAGCTCTCAAAGGGATGCATGCAGCCTTTTCTCAGAAACATTTCTCGTAGCATCATAATGCCTGTAAGCTTATTCCAAAGGAAAAAAATACAAACATTTTTGACAATCTAAAGTTACATTTTATGATGTAAGTAATTATTTGGATAGGCCATTAGCTTGTCTAGAAATATATGCTCAATTCTACACTTGTATACCTTTGAATTTAAATTTGTATTAATTGATGGCTCTACTAACGGTAATATGGGGGAATGTAATCACAAATTGCACAAAAGCATTGTATCCAGTTTAGTTTTACACAATGAAATCTATTTCCAAGTGTGATTTTCACTGGCCTAATTAACGTTATCCTCCCAACTGAGTAACGCAGATGACACGTAGTTCAGCTAATTTAGCCCCCAGACAAAAATGAGCATACACTGTAAGACTGCATACCAAAGTATGCAAGTATACATTGTAACACTGCATACCAAAGCTTCCTCCTTTGATGTATAACTAATTACGACGTCTAGAACAGTTTACAGCAGAAGTAAAATAGGCTTATAAATAAGAAAAATATGCAGAAACATAAAGCTAACTCATGCAACCAACATACTCTCAAACACTCACTCTACAAGAGGGAACAATAAGTTTAACCATCCTAATATTAAACTGCTGTATATCTCATGATTTTAAAGGTCTATTTTTAAACTTAAAGTGTATTTGTGTAAAACTTCAATAACTTCTCTGAAACAGATCAACTACAGACAATGGTACCCAAACACACATACTTAAATTAAAACTGTCACATTGTTAAGTCTTAACCAGATGCTCTTGGAAGCCTATGACTTAAATACATATCTGAGGCAAATACTTTTTCTTAAGACTATCTATATTCTTCAAAGTCAGCTTATTTCCTAGACACATGAGTATGCTCTGTGTCAGTAAGCTAAAGATGCTCAAATTCTACACTGAAATTATAAGTTCCCTTTTCCTCCTCTTGAATGGCCCGCAAGAGATTCTAGCACATCAGAGCAGAGCACTTTGCTGCTTCTGAAAGAGCGCAGTATGCATAATACACATCTTAATAAATTTCATACTTTATACTCTGTTATATAACAATCCAACCAACAGTTAAAAAAAAGTATTAGTGACCTTAATAGCCATAATCAACCTATTTTTAGATTATATTATATTATATATGCTTCACAGGAACTTGCAAAGTGGCTCAGTTCTCCAAGTTTCTCTGTTCAATTATAAACAAAACAAAGGAAAAAGCTGTGAAGCCATTAAATAAAAGGAAAATGTAAAGAATGCAAAATGAAGTTTTAAGAGATGCAGATAGGTAGAAGCTAAGAAAATACACTGATAAGAACTACTGACAGCACCTTTCCCTCAACTGTGTCACAACTTTGCTCCCTTACCACTAGCAAAATAAATTGTCTTCTGGTTGCAAGACAAATTCAAACACTCGACTTCAATAGAGCTTCCTTAAGTATATTTCTGTTGAATTTTGGACAATGCATTTATTTCAGAACTGATGTATGCTAAAGAAAACTAGGACATAACTAACACACTACTCACATCAACAACAAAAAAAAAACAAAATCACATTTAAGTAACACGCTTGATCCTTATAATGCAGAATATATACACATGAAATATAATATTCTTCAGTAAAGTTCAAACTGCAATTACATTTTATAATGACCCAGTTCTCAACACATCTACGTTGAACTAACAGAAGTACAAATGTAGTCAAGGCTAAAAGTTCTCGTGTTTTGGTGTTTGGCTTTCTTCCTAGGTAAGATGTTCTCAGGATGACCCCTTGCACTCAGACAAGGGCAGCTCCATTGGGTACAGTCCTTTCTATGTCAGCCCATTTTTCAAAACTGGGCTCAACAAAACAAGAAATATTACCTGCACTGCTTTTCTTTAGCTTAGAACTACCTGCACCACTCTGTTCTCTACACTGACTTAGTTCAGGTCTCAGGAATCTTGGTAAATTGGAATCAAGCAGGAGGTATGTAGGCTTCAGAGGAGGAAAGACTCCACCAAAGAAGTCTCAGTGAATTTTTGAGCAGAGAATGAACCAACTCCATTTCTACAAGCTGCGGTCCAAACAGACGTTTTTCATCTTAAAGTACTAAAACTTAGGGGGTGAGTGTGGGCATAGTTCTTTGCCCTGTTTCATAAAATACCATTAACAATACAAATGGAAAACAAGTGTTGGATCATATCATCCATAAACCGCCGAGATGAATTGCCCGATTCATCATACATTATTTGGACATGCAATCTAGATATTCACAAGCCCAAATTCACAGACAAACAACACACTTTATAAAACAGTCGGGGGGCAGGAAAGGGAACCACAATCTCAGTGATTCATGGTAGAGGAACCAGCTTTGACAGAAACTAAGACTCAAAAATAGAACCCCCTTCAACCTTAGCACTACACATTAAAAGCATGTTTCCATTTTTCCCTTCACGAAAAGTGGATAGAGATTAATGTTTTTCAAATACGAGTTGCTTTTGTTATTTCATTTCCCAGTCAGAGAAACCATAAAACTCCATAAAGATTCTTCATTCAAAGAAGAGAAAATACACTTCAAGGGTTCTAGTTCTACGGCTAATTTAAGTTAAGTACTATTCATAAAAATGTCTACCTTCATTCTCATAAACATTTTTGTCAACTATTCTGTTCTTACCTTCTTTCTCTTTTTTTTCCAGGTTTGCCAGTCATGCACTTAGTGATAGCAATATTGCCCTTAAGATGACAAGCATAAAATAGCAACACAATGTTTCTTCTTTCCTTTCTATCTACTTATATTGATTCATGTTACACTCACACAAAAACTTGCCAATATCTGACTCTTTTAAATTATTTACTTTAGTATGTGATCTTTGCATTATCTCCTCAATCTTAATTAAATAAAATTTGCTTGTCAAGTTTGGATAGCAATTCAAAACTTGAATAATTTTACAGACTAGCTGAAAAGATGCCCTTAATGTTTAAACAGCTAGACTTCATTTTCCTTGGGAAGTTTCAAGTGTCAATGAATCATCTGAGTACAGATAAACAGCTTCGCTGCTTTAACTGCAACTGTTCTCTTTTATTTCAAAACATCATTGGAAATGAGCTGCTACTGTGCTTGAAATAGGCAAGATTAATATGACAAAATAAATCTTAGCATGACTCAAATTCTTGCAACCGTTGAAGGAGGTGGTTTGTTCTTGCTTTCAACTCCCAGAGAGTGGTTTAAAAAACAAAACACAAACAAATAAAAAACAAAACTAAGCCTTCACATCAAAAGATCACTTTTCTTCTCAAGATCCATAACTATCTTTACTGTAAAAGTCACTTATCTGAACCTGGTTTGTAATCACTGAGCACAGGCCAAGGGCTAGAGCAAACTGCAATTGCTACGCAGTGCTACAATGTTGTAACAGTAGCAAAAATACTTCAGAGAAAGCAGGAGCTTCCATTGTTTCAGCACAGCACTACATTGCTAAATGCAGTATTATGCAAGCCTACCACAAACACTGTAACTATCCATCACGTGTATCGGAAATAATGCTTACACCAGTCATTAATGCATGACATCCCCACAAAACATAAGGATTATGCTTGACTGTGAAGAAATTTAAACCACACTGTTGAAGAAAATAAGCGGCCAGTCCCGTACACCAGCACACAGTGAGCAATACAAACCTCTGCTGTATGAGAGAGCATACTGGCAGGCAACAAACACCGAGATCCCCTTCTCCCCCTTTCACAGGAAAGGACAACACCTGGCCAATGGCACATTATGAATCTGTAAGCCAGCTGAACACCAGTTAAAAGGTATCGTAGCAATACAAGCTTGCTGTGTTTGCTGTATCTGTGTTACAAGTTCAGTGAAGTGTCAGTGTCATTATGCTCTGCAGCAGATTTTGTAACACTTCCTACAGGCCACCTCCTTCCCTAGCTCATCCTGTCCCAGAAGTCCCTAAGTTCACAGCAGTGAGTTTCAGCTGACTTCTCAGAAACCTAATTTGCATAGTGTAACCACAGTAATCCATTTCTCTGCGGGATTTTTAGGGCCATATATGTAATGAGTCCCTGACCTGAATGAGTAAGATATACCTCCTCACTGCATCTCACAGCATCACACTACAAGAGGGAAAGGGCTACTTATTGTAGAGGATACTTAAAACAAATCACTGTATGCTCATCTTGTTCAGCACAGCCTTGATTAGCATTTATTATGCTATCTGTTAAGGACAACACCGGGTAAAGACTGACTGCTTTAATGAAGCCAGTTAATTGTGATGCCATTATAATTTTTAATTCATTTTGTAAATGTACAATATAAAAATACACATCCATTTATTTGAACATGACTTGAGAAGTCATCTGCAATTTTAAGGACACCTCTAAAAACATAGCCAGCAATAGACATATGGACACAAACATTTATTTTAAATGCATTGCTCCAACCTTGAAGCAGATTCCTTTTGTATTCTAGGAATACCAACACATAGTAAGAATAAACTAACTTCGGCTAGCTAAAATTACTATTCTGAAAGCTATTATCTGTCCCCTTTACTCACCTTATTTCTTCCCATTCCCTGTTATACTTGATAATACATTATTGTATGGAGGCAGATATATCTTCCAACCGTATGTGAAAGAAACTCTAAAAACTACAAGATGTAGTGCAAACTTACCAACTCTATTCCCTGTGGGAAAGGAGTATCTTCCCAGTCCTTCTGAGGAAACCTTTGTATTATTTTTCCCAAACCTTCCGCTGGGCCTGCTGAAAGACAAATGCACAATTACTCACAGACAAAATTCCGTGACTACCACTGCAATCAACCTGAAAATGTTTTCACCATATATCCACTATTAGGAAATGTTTCACCCCCAGAGGAAGAACTGGCTCCTCAAATGTGTCTTGCAAGTCACACAGTAAGTACAATCCTAATATTCTCCACTAGTAACAACATGAAATGAAGCTGTGAGCTGCAGCCAGCTTATATCTGCCATGCGTGTCTCAAAAGAGATGGATGATCTTTGGTAATTCTAGGCTCTTTCCACACGGAAAAGTAAATTAAAAGTGACGGATAATCTGTTATTTAAAAAAAAAAACCACAAAACACACACAACACAAACTTTTATCAAAAAAGCAGTCTTCAAAAGTGTGAACAGATTAAAAGCTTATAGAATTTATCTAGGACATCCCAGTGCCTTGATGGGAACCACAGCTGGTTTCCTAGGACATGTCACCTGAGATTTTCTGCACTGAAAGGTACAGAAAAAAAAAAACCTGCTTATTTCTGCTAACTTCAATCAGTTGTTGGTTTTTTTCGCCTCTCATTTTCCTTCTTTTTTTTTTTAAATACAGTGCAGTAGGTATCAAGCTCTTCAAAAAAGACACAAATATTCAACTGCTGTGTTCAGTAACCCTGAACACGCACCCAGGAACACAAATCTGCACGCTCATCATCTCAGAACTATTGAAGACTTTGAAAAGAATCTGAAAACAACCAACACTTTTATTGAACTTTATCTCTGGGATGCACAATGTTGAATGGCACAAAGCAGCCATCTGAAAGCAATTTTTACATTAATCAATATTTCATGGTTTTCAGCTGGGTTATTTTCTTCACAGTGGTGCGTATGATGCTGTGTTTTGGATTTCTGATGAAAGCAGTGGTGATAACACGCTGATGTTTCTGCTGCTGCAGAGCAGTGCTCACACAGAGCTTCTCTGCTTCTTGTGCTGCCCTATCAGCAAGGAGCGGGGAGGTGCCCAGCCAGGACAGCTGACCCAGGCTGACCAAAGTGTTATCCCATTCCACGTGGCATCACGCTATCATGCTTATCAGTGAAAGCTGGGAGAAAGTCAGAGGAAAGGAAGATGTTCGGAGAGACGGCATTCATCTTCCCAAGAAACTGTTAAGTGTGATGTGTCTTGCTGGCAGTGGCTGAATATCAGCCTGCTGATGGGAAGTGGTGGCTTAATCCCTTGTTTTGCTCTACGTGCATGCATAGCTTTTTCTTTACCTAGTGAACTGTCTTTACCCCAATCCATGAGTTCCCACGCTTTTACTGTTCTGATTCTCTCCCCATACCTCATGCAGAGAGCAAGTGGGCATTTGTGCCGTGCTGAGCTGCCTGCCCGGGTTAAACCACAGCACAAGACTGTTCTGAAGGAATGCTGCACACCAGGACCAATGTGAGCTGAGTCACTACCCAATGCAAAGCAGGTTGTCAGCAGACTTCAGCTTATGTTTCTCACGCTTAAGGAAGCAGCAGTGGAGGGAACGTTCACCATCAGTCTGCACTAGAGGGTCTTTTCTCCTGCACCCATCTTGCCTTTTCCAAAGAAAGACACCAATTTCTCCACTTTATTTATGTTACAACACCATGTTGTAACTAATTATGTTATCCTACAAACACAACACAGATCAACATTAGTCTGATTTCTGAAGAAAATTGCTTTAAGATAACCAGAAAGAAAAGTAACATCACAAGAAGCATGGATGAAAGTCTGATTTAAAATAGAAGCAGGTACTTAGGAAAGCAGTCTTCATTAAAACACACATATAGGTTCCTAAACAGCAAAACTGAATTCTGGAACCACTTAAACTGCATTTTAATAGTTAAAGCCCACAGCAGTTGAGATGAATCTTGAAAGAATCATCAGCATAAAGAAAGATCAAATTTAGAAATAAGGTTTTGTGGAAGGATGCCTGAAGGACCACGCATCACAGACAAGGCCCACTTTAAGGGAAAAACATGAAAGCGAATAGCCCCGTATCACAACATACGAGCACCAGAAGAAAGAAGTTTCCTATCAGAACTGAATACGGAGAAAAAAATTAAAAGGCCCTGATAGTCCTTCCATAGAAAGGTCCTATGGTAGAGATCTGCAAATTTACACTGCATAAAATCTGTTTCACATGGCTACTTAAACACAGATAAATGGAAAACCATCTCTGCATCGCACAATCAATTTATTATAGCTGTTGCAGCACAAGAGGCAGAAATAGAAAAAAAAACGAAGATTATGGGATTTCAACAATAGCTACAGTTTAATTCAATACACGCTATTGACAATTTTCCAAAAAGTACCAAAGCCTCATACAAAATGTGAGCTCACTGTATATCAGTTTTCATTCACATTTTTCTATTTTTGTGTTTTTTTTTTTAATTCTGAACAAATATTTGAAAACACATTTAATCAAGAACTATTTTGTGTGTAGAAGTCTATTGAAAATACAACATTTGAAGACATCCATTAAAGAAAATTGAAAAATCAGACGAGGAGGGGAAGGGATACAGATGTACAATTCTGCCCTTCCGGTTACCCCTATGCTTTTGGTATGCAGTCAGACACAAAATGTGATCTCCCCGATTTTGTATAAGGGATACAGTTTCTCCACATCTTACTGAATGGAGGCACACTGCAGCACATGGCTTCAAAAGCACATACACTGACATCATGACAAAGAGCACTTTCTCAATACACTATACTGTTCAGCTCACACGGCCAAAATAGAAAAGGAAGTAACCTCTGCCACACTCTCCAATGCTTTCACTGGATAAGCAATAGTCTTCACCCATTTTATCCAAGTAAAATAAAAAGATGATAAAGGTTTTCCAATGAAAGAATAAGTGCTAGATCAAAACAGCGTTCCCTCCACCTTGCATCCATCTTTGCCAAAGTCTACTTTCATGGCTTTACTAATACTTAACACAAAAAGGACATTCCTTCTCTGCCCAAGTGAATGTTCTATTAACTAGCGCTAATTAAGTAAACATGTTGCCCCACTAAGCTCACACACATACACATACTGAACAGACTACCAATCCCAGCCTGCAGCTCAGCCTACTCAGTTAGTGCTTCCAGCTGCTTCACAGATCCCAGAATTTTTCCCATTTCATTTATTCACTCCCTTTACTGAGTCTGAGGAAGAACTGGCTGTCATTAATACAGACACCTTGTTTTTAAACTGGAAAAATGGGATATTTCAGTGCTAACAGATTCAGATAGTCACAGCCAGACAGATGGACCTCTGCATCACTAACGCAAAAATTTTTCTCTCTCAAATAATGGGAGCTGCCCAAAAGGTGGCGGAAATGCCATCACTAGCACTGCTCACAGTATAAAACTTGCTCACATGGAAGTCTTCCTTGGCTTTTTTTTTTTTTTTTTTTTAAATATATATGTTTTTACGATGGCTGCTTTGAAATTAATGCCTCCTATTTTATGACATTGGCCCACAACATCAGAGGCAGATATTGGTGGTATGGAAGTAGAGGTTGAACCTTCCTACCAGTATCCCATTACATGTTGTCACCATGTAACAGATGGCAGCAGAGGGGCACTCTGACAAAATGGTGTCTGACATGGAAGTGAGGATGAAGCAAAGGTGTGTCATTGAATTCCTCCCTGCAAAAAAAATGGCACCCATTGACAGTCAATGATGCTTGGTGAGCATTTACAGAGATCAAACAGTGGATGCAGCACAGTGAGGCAGTGAGTGATGCATTTCAGCAGTGGCAACAGCAACACTGAGTCACCTCTGCTGGTGCAGATCTTTTATTTACTTACTCATTTTTACAAGCATGGTATGCAGGCTCTTGTTCATCATTGGTGAAAACGCATAGCTGATGGTGGTGACTATGCTGAATAATAGTGCTTTCTAGCAGAGAATTTGCTCTATCAAAAAGTGTTATTGTGGTCTTCGTATGTGTTTTTGTTTCCACAGAAATAAGTAGGAGGCATTACTTTAGGAGCAACCTATGTATTTATGACTGCTTAAACTCAGATGCGTTAACCACCTCATTCAAACTACTTAATATAGTATACACATGAATGAGCATAGCATGGATGATCACGGCATATTAAAGTGTCGTACGTAAAGCAGTAATTGCTTTTATTATTAAGTATGCAAAACATGCCTGGCAGTAACAAGAGCTCAAGAGACTTATTCAACAAAACCACTGTCACTGCTATTATTAAACACTCACGTTGTTATCTTTATCAAGTTATTCCTACAAAAGCAAACTCCTCCTATACTCTGACTGAAGTATTTTTCAATTTCTTTTACTTAAATTCTTGAGTAAACTATTTACATACTGTATAAATTTGTGTATAAAAATTTTAAAAAAATAGGAATTCTGAAAGCTGTGACTTCAGCTGTGATTACAGCAATGAATTATGACTTCATTTTCAGGACGGAAGATGAGTAGAAAAATGAAAAATAAGAAAGAAAGAACTCCAACAGTATCTGTTTCTTGAGGATTGCATAAGACATTCTATTATGAAGGAAACCTGATCAAACAGTAAATTTGACTCACGTTTTCAGGCATAACATTCTATCACCTGTACAACAGTTACACAAAGAATTTGTCCAAGACCAAAATTGAAATTTAGCCTGTAAAAATCCCAAACTGGCAGCCTATGTCTTAAGACACTGAGGAAAAACCAACTTTTCTCCCCAGCTAAACTCTTCTAACTGCCCTCTTCCTCATTGCCCTCTTCCCATCTTTGTCTTTCAACAACACAAACATGCAACATATTAAAATTCTGGCACAACTTGCTGGTTCCTGAACCCTAGTCCCTTAAACTCCCTTCTTATATAAATCTTTCCCCATGAAAGGTCACATGCCATCTCATGCTTGCCCTTGAAATTCCAGAAGCAAGCTGTTAATGCAACTTACATTCCAAATTAATGAGAACTCTGATAAACTCTGTCTTTTCACTTACGAACCCCTGATAAAAATACATTTAAGTTGTAAGTACTGTTAATCGTACAAGCAAAGCTCTGGGTATAAGTACTTTGGCGATCTGTTAAGGAAAATTGCAAAATACATCATTTTCAGGTCTTCACTTTAAAACTACCACCACATATTCTCAGTGTGAAGCTACTACATCATTTTGAGAGGCACAGCTTTACATGTTTGAAGTTAGAAATATACTGATGGTGAATGATCTACTGATGCAGGTAGTACTGCCTGCCCTCCCCAGAACACTACTGAGTACTAAGGAAAACGCTACAATCTGCTGGGAAATCAAATCCTTTTTGTATCAACGCTCTTCAACAGTTCGAAGCAGCAGAAGGTAAAGATTTTTAATCATACAGAAGAAAGAGACCAATAACACCAACTAGGAATTAATGAAGCCAAACACAGATAACTTCTTACAGTGACTGTTATTAACACCAAACTGCACCTCCGTATGTCCACATTTGCTGACTTTTCCTCAGTTTCTCCTAAACATGTATCTGCTGTATGCACAAGCAGCTAACTGCCTCACAATTTCACCAATTAAAAGGATCAATATATGAACATTAAGTAAAAATTGTCTAATTCGTCAACTGTTTGTATATTCTATATAAAGGATTTCCTTTCTGAACAAACACTGAACATAACGATTGTTTTAAAACACACCACCAACACCTTAGCACAACTGAAGTCAAACTGAGTTCATAAACTGAGGTTTCTCACCTTGAATCCCCATACAAATTGCTACCACGGGTCCATACAATGCACTGCCTTTCAGCAGGTCTGAATTCTTCACTCCTCACAAAGAATCCACCCAAGATTCGAATAGCCACTTTCCCATCTTAACCCCTTTATTTTTTCCTGTGTTTTAGGTCTGAGGTGGGGGAACAGGTGCAGATGAACAAAATACGCTAGATGACCGGAGAATCAAATTTGTATCACCAGATACTTCCAAGATTACTTGTTTTGTGCAGTTTACGGTGGCATTTTCTTTAAAAAACCTTCTTACGACCATCTGGATCTGAGCTCACTAGAATGAGTCCAGCTCAATGCCTCCAAGACGAGAGATCTGGAGTATCTCTGAAAGAACTGGTACTGCTCAGCCTGGAAGGCTCAGGGCAGGTAAAAATACAACACAGAATGAAGAAGGTGGAGCCAAACTCATCCCAGTAGTGCCCACTGTTAGGACAAAAGGCACTGGGCACAAATTAAAAAAAAATAGGAAAATCTTAACACAAGAAAACACTTTTTGACTGTGGGAGTGGTCAAACACTGGCAACAGATTGCCCAAACGACACACGCACACACGAACCTCCATTCTCAGAAAGAATCTTTTCTGCATTTCAGCTCTTCATTTATATACCCTGGAAAGAATGGCTTCATTTCTTCAGTATAGAAGGCAAACCCAAAGAAGTAATTCAGCTCTTCTGAAATATCTGTGGTCTCTAGGGAGTGCTGTTGTACTTTTTGGGTGGCCCTAAAGATCATTCAGTTCCAGTCTCACTGCCATGGGCAGTCACCTCCTGCTAGATCAAGTTGCCCCAAAACCCATCCAGCCTGGCCTTGAACACTTCCAGGGACAGGGCCCCATTCACAACCTCGCTGGACAACCTGTTCCAGTGTCTCACCACTCTCACAGTAAAGAATTTCTACCTTATATCAAATCAAAATGTAACCTCTTTTAGTTTCAAGCCATTACCCTTTGTCCTACCACTACACTCCCTGATAGAGTCCCCTGTCCAACTTTCCTGTAGGCCCACTTTAGGTACTGGAAGACCTCTTTAAGGTCTCCCCAGAGCCTTCTCTTCTCTAGGCTGAACAACCCAACCTCCCTCAGCCTTTCTTCAAAGGAGGGGTGCTTCAGTCCTCTGCTCAGCCTCATGGTCATCCTCTAATAGCTCCATGTCCTTCTTACATTGCAACACCAGAGCTGAATGCAGAACTTCAGGTAGGGGTCTCAAAAAAGCAGGGAAAAAGGGGAAATCACCTCCATCTTTTGATGTGGCCCAGGGTGAAGTTGGCTTTCTGGGCTGCAAGCGCACATTGCAAGCTCACATTGAGCTTCTCATTAACCAACACCGCTAAGTCCTTCTCCTCAGGGTTGTTCTCAATCTGTTATTTGCCCAGCCTGTATCTGTGCTTGGGATTGTCCCAACTCAGGAGCAGGACCTTGCACTTGCCCACCTCTCAAGCCTGTCCAGGTCTCTCTGGTTGGCATCCCTTCCCTTCAGCATGTCTTCTTACTACCGAAGAACTCCAGCTGTTCTACTGATATATTTTAAACAGCTTTAACTGATGCAGCCCACCCCACTCATGACACAGGCACCAGCCATTTAAAAAACTGTCAGTTCTAAGTACTGCAATTAGAAAAAAAAAAAGAAAAAAAGTCATGCACCTGGTAGGCATTTTGACCCTACAGAGCATGTACAAAAATGTACAAGCATTATTAAGCTCCTGGAAAATCCCAGTGTGGAAACTGGAGCTGGAACTAAGGTGTACAAGAAACTAAAGAGAACTTCAATAAAATTATAGGAAGAAAAATATTTCTTTCATAGACCTAGAAAACATGGCACACAAAGTTCTGAAAAATCTGTTCTAAGCCTTTATAGCACATCACAGGTCACGAGCATCTTCAAGTCTGAAGAAGACTGGACATTAAAATTTATCCTAAGAGAATCTGATTGTAATTTATTCTGGAGAAGAAACACTTTGTTGCAGTCTAAGAGCAACAAAAGGTTAAATAAATAAATACGCTAGCACTATTAGGAAGACAGACTTCCTACGACGACCACAGACGCTATTTGTACAACTCGCAAAATTCATACTCAGTTCACCTTGAAGAAGTCAAAGAAATGCATCCAACAACATAGGGAGATGGAAAGACAGACATTCTATAGGCTTGTCATATAAATTAAAGCTACAATTAAAAAATAGAGTAAGATGATCTTTAAATCCTTTTCTTTGTAAACACTAAAAATTTTTTCAGCTTCTTAGAAAAGCAAGCAGTATTTCAATTCTTCCCAAATGTACTGACACTATTAGTCAGAATTACCTGAGACGGTAATTCGCGGCTCGTACCATTTCCTGAATGGCTCAACAGTTTTAGATTTTGGTTGTTTTCAGTTTTGCAGAGCCATTAACCCATCTTACACAGGAGGAGGAAACAAAACCAAACCAAACCACAACAAAAAAAGTGATCTATTGCCCCAAAAGATGCACTTCTCAGTGTTGCACACAGCAAAATGGGCTGGCAGCACACCCAGTGATTTGGTCAGCCAGTGCTCCACCAGTATCTAATCCCTCTGAAGAGCTACATATCAAATGTCACCAACTCAGTATTATACCTGAAAAACCATTAGCCATGTAAAGAGCTGTCTCATTTTGTATACTGTGTTTCGACAAAAACCTTAACATCTTGTGGCAATGACCTCCATGACATTTTTCAATTGTGAAGCAAATAAATAATTATTTCCTTTCGCTGCTGCGGCAGCTACCGTATTTAAGAGTCTGTGTAGGAACTTTCACAACAATCTGAACTGCCCTTTCAAACTCTAGAACTAGAAACTCCAGGAAACTGTAGGCTTAGTAGAGACTATGAAGGTTATTGCTGAAGAACCCTTCAGTATCACCATCTTCTACATTTCACTAGGATTTCCACTCCTCCAAAATCTTACCTGAAAACGTTAACAATACATTTACTATAGCCTGGCTCCAACAGTTGAGTCTGCGTAACCTTCCTCCAAAAAGAAGTCTGAGACATAATTTGCTTCCAGATAACATCCACCTAGCAAAACTGTAGCACAACACAGTTTTGCAGAAGTTTTAAAAGAAACTCACAGACATGGGACAGCAACAGTGAATGTTAAGAAACTTCCAAGTTACTTCCCTACCCACTGGTCAGCCCAATATTCAAGAAGCTGGAAAAAAAGCTTGGGGGCTGGAAGGGAGAAAGTTTCCTGCTCACAGACAATTCCCCTTTTTGTTTGCAAACAACTGACTTCTGCCAACTTCTGGATAGGAAAGAGAGAGCAAGCTTAAAAATAAACATTCTATACTGAACAAACATTCTTTTGAACACACCAAGCTGAAGGAGACTTCCCCAGCTATCTTGGAAAATCTTTTCTATTTATTTTCTGGGAAGGTATAAAAATTAACATGACAAGACAGCCCTCTGTTTTGTACGCAAAATCCGCGTCTTGGAGCTTCTCGGGGTGCTCTCAAAAAAGAGAAAGAAAATGTAGGCATTTTCTCAGTTGTAACAAAGAAAATACATAGATCTAAAAGCAACATTGCCATGTCTATCAAATCTGATTTCTGCTTCCAGCAAGTTCTCTTCCTCCCACAACCCAACTTTGCTTTATCTTTAATTTCAACTGCTAAACCAAATAATTAAAAATTAAGTTCTACTTCAAAATTTCCTAGCCACAATTTTACTAGAAAACAACTTCACACTTTCCGCATTATTTCAACACATTAACCAGCATCCATTTCAGCATCCAAAATTTGAACAAAGCAAACTTCATGCAAAACTTGCTTGAGTAAACACTTCTCTCTTACTTCTTCTTCACTTTTATGCTTGCTTGGTGATTTTCGTTTTGTTTTTGTTTTTGTTTTTTTTTAAAACCAAACATGAACTGCAGCCTTAAAATAAGTGTATCATATTTACAGTCAAAAGCTGTGAGTAGCTCGAAGTGCAATCTGATTTTGTTGACTATAAAGAAAAGCTATCCACACTGGAACATTCGGCAAATAAACATCTTCTCGAAAAGCCTTTCCACATTTAACCTTAATGTAATGGAATTCTGTTCATTTGCTGACAATCAGTACTCTGAACCACTTCACAGGATTATGACAGGTAAAGATATTTTTCCTTCCAACAGGTCTGTATCAGTATGCATTTACCTGAATCCCAAGTATGAAGACTCATGTATAAATGCAACAGTTGAATGATATCTTTTTTTAAAAACTTAAGTACAGGCATATTTTAATGTGTCTTTTGTTTTTGATTTGGGGATGGGGGTTTTTTTGGGTTGTTTGGTTTTTTCCTCCTTTTAGAACAGTATAAACAAAGCTTAACCAGTTGGAAAAAATAACATCTATTATTTGACTGAGTTTATGATTTGTTTAGATACACAAAATAACATCTTTTGCCTCCCCACAGATAACAATCCTAAATAAAATTCAGACCCAGAAACCTGAATATGGAAACATAATATTAAGCTCTGCTAAAAATAGAAGGAATAGAGTTCCAGGTTTGGGGACGTTTCTTTGTTTTGGTGCTTTCTGGTGTTTTTTTTTTGTTGCTGTTGTTGTTTTCTTTAAACCAGCATCATCTGTACTCGTGTGAACTTTGAAAAATAAAGTTAAAAGCCAAGGAAAAAAAAAAAAGAAAATGAACCTTTCAGTGCTCGTGTATGGAAATAGGAGAGTCACATGACAGCAACAAAAAAGACAACACCATTCAAAGCAATTTCAATTTAAATACTGTATACAGTACCATAATAAATTATTCACTTTGAAAAACCCATATAAGATTCTGAAATCAAAATTTTAGTTGGTCCTTTCACACTTCACAGAATTTAGGTAAGTTACAGACTAAAAGTCTGCCTGTGAAGTTAAAAACGTATTTCTTAACATTGCAATTCCACTTTCATAAACAAGTGCTAATTAACAAATTAGAGAGCAAGGGAAAAATCAAGTTAACAACAGAAAAAAAGAGCCACAATATAAGCCAACAGAAAAAAACAGAAAAAGAAACAAACCAAAAGCATGACAAAGCAAAACCCTGAAAATCTGAAGGAGAAGTGGAAGAAGGAAGAACAAGCTGCACTGTGATGAACAAGCCATTCCCAAAGGGCTTAATCCTAGTTGTAGGAATCTTGGTTTAATACAATCTGAGTGCAGACAATCTTTTTTGCATATAAAAAACCTCCTCCACAGGCAGTCTCCTATGTAATAGCATTTTTATTACACTGTATGCTTTTTCTAACACAAAATACACACAGTTCTGCTGCGGCACTACCTAAACACAGTAATAAAAAGTTTCCACAAAACTCAGTACCTTCCGTCTCGACTGAACTGCTCTCTCTTTGGCTTTCACAGGCTCTCTTTACCCTTCCTTAGCAAACCAGCTGCAGAAACCAAGGCTTAGCATTCTCTCTTCAGCTGTTAGTACACTTACAAGTTGAAATGCAAAACCTGAATTACATAAATAACATACAGCTACTACGAAACTCAATGCATCACCCAAAATACTTACTTTTCATATTGCTTATTCTAAGATCCAAACAAGGAAGATTTTCCTTTACAGCAAATGTCCTGAGCTCAGGAAACGCTTTCCTGAGTAACACTAAATCAGACTATTTGGTAGAGTAAGACCAACATAGCTGGACACATAGGAGTAAATGCACACATGGCTCATCATTTGTAAAAAATTCTATGCAGACTTGGACAAAGACATTTTTTAAGGCAAACGGTAAGACTTCCTTCAAAGCACAGATTTGCATCCAATGGTCTGAACAAGTGGTTTCGTTTCAGGGAAGGAGACATAGAGCTCAAATTCTGTCAAAAAGAAAAGCGCTTTGAAACGAATTCTCATTAAAATGGTGATTCAAAAGAACATTCCAAAATGAAAGACAAAAATTTCATGCCTATTACATCTATGAAGTGGAAATAATGCAAAGCAAATGGGTTTCTCAGAACATACATAAAATATTTTCCCTATTGGAGAGGCTCATAAATAACCACTAAGAGGAAGGAGAAAAAAAAAAAAAAACAACAAATACCACTTCGCTCCAAAAATTACAATGGTTTGTTTAACAGCATTTCAGATCTCCTGTCAGAGAGATTTCATGCAAATATTAAGGCTACATGAAGAATTTTATCCCTACCGCAATCTATCTTGGAAAGCATGAATCGCCAGCATGAATTATCACCTGAATATGTTGCTGATGAGCAAAAATGTCACAGTACGAGACCAAATGTGCCTTCTCAAGCTTTGACTTGTTTTAAAGGCACCAGGGAGTCGGATATATCTAATTAGCAGGGAATGCAGTGTTGCAAAAGAGCAAGCAAAACGCTTCCAGAGCTGGCTGATAACTTCAGTTCAATGTAGGGCTCACCAACATACAGCTCAATGATAAGCAAGCACAGAGTACATTTTTTGAGACAGAGAAAGACTCTGCAGAGAACTCCCATGCCATAAAGAAGAACAAATACAGCAGTAGAACATAGTCCTAGCTACACTGAGTTCACATACTTGAACTTCAAGTTTTGGACTCTTTCAGTTAAACATTTATTTTCATTACAAATCAGAATTACTGTTTTTCCTATAAACTGAGTGTATTCTACCTTTCCTCAGATCTTCATACACCCTTCGAAGTAAACTGACCTGTGAAAAGAACATGAGCATTGTAAGAAAAGAAACACACAGTTACAAGGTTAAATGGCTTATTATAACTGACCTCTATGCAAAAATAAGAGATAAATGGCTGCAGCAATACATTCCATGAATGACACTAAAACAGTTCGGCAGCCAAATATTTCACAGTTATCTGTAAAGAATAAAAAGTTAATTGTAAGAAGAGGGTTTTTTCTCTCCTCTTAAAGCCAACAAAATGTACCAGTCAATATTTTAAAGCCAAGCCATTTATCATTATTTAAATCTATTTTATACAAACTGCCTGAAAATTTACTCGTAAGTTCAAAAACATTTTTCCTTCACAATTAAGTTATATGCGTGTCCTTGAAGATCAGCTTCTTAACGAGACAGTTCTGCACAGTCTGGTTTCTAACATCATGACAGGTTTGATGCTAACGTCAAATCTACCTGAGCAATAAGGTAAACTCACAATAAGAACAGAAATAGCTTAAGATATTCTTCTAATTCTTCTACCAGGTAGAAAGGTGTTATTATAGTTACTCATTACCATTGTCCTCTATGGTTAACACACTGCACATAATTCTGCACGTTACTTTAATTCTCACATACTGATAGCAGTCAAAAGCTCTACTACCCTCCTCTCCATAAGAACTATCTTACAGGGTATGAGCGCTTCAATGGGAGTCTGGGGAAGAAAGAGAGATTTACTTCAAGTATAGAAATTAAATAAAGCAAAAACAGATTCAGATTTTATATGCAATGCTTAAGACATTCATAAAGAAGAGGAACTGTAACTTCACATCCTTCAACTCTTCTTTCCCCAAATTACCCTGGCTCTAAAGACATTTAATAGGCAGGATCGTGTTAGTCAAACTACAGCAGTGCATACCAGCATGGCTCCAATAGTGGCTACTGCATATTTGTCAGAACAGAATCCTGTCAGCTTCACATTTGAGTTTTGTTTTTTTAATGTTGGTGACACTGTCTCAGGAACTACTGGTTCAGAAAGGACAAGCACCTGTACTGTCTACTACTACAGTTTACTTTGGAATCTTGCAATGAGAGCTGTTCCATTGATTTATTTGTATCATTAACACAATACAAAATAGCTCTTCTGCTCCAAGCAGTAATGCAGCCCTAAATCTCACTTTTTGCTTGTACTAAATAACACTGTTGACTGGACTATTAGATTTAAAGAGAAGCTGTTTAATTTCCAGAGATTTTGCCTAATAATTTCTCTTCAGTCTAACAGCTGTACTCAAAAGATATTTTAATGGTTCCACATTTTAGAACATAAACTTAATATTTTAACTTATAAAATACTTTCCATCATAATACATCAAAATGTTCAATGAAGGCTGACACTATGTTACAACGGTGACAGATAATTGTCAAAACAGAGCTACCCTATTTTATATGTGGAAAACGATTAATTACCCAAAGCCACAAGTGACAAAGTTATATATAAAACATCAGTGCAACTACTTTATGTCTCAGTGAAACGTCTCCACCAAGGGATTTAAGTTCTTGAGTTGCCATCAGTACGAGCTCTTACAAAAGCCATTTGATTTTTATTAAGCAATGCTATTGCCACCAAAAAACAAGACAAAACAAATTCTTACCATAATCTGTTTTCAGTCGTAGCCTAATAATAGACATTCTTTAAACTTCAATAAAAAAAAAACCTCTTAAGTTTTGAGGGATTCTTATGTAGTTCACACAGAGAATGCTTTCTCAACATAAAAGCAAGAAGAATTCAGTGGCACGAAAGGCACTAGACAGTGATTCTCCAAGAGCACTTTTGGTTTACGGTAGCTCTGAATAAAAAAGCAGCTAAGAAAACTCACATATACTTCTAAAGTCCTACCAGGATATAAACTACATGACCTAATATGAATTCTAACTCAGAAAGAGTAGCAATACAGTTACTTGAGATGGAAGAAGGCAATTGACAAGAACCGCAACAGAAAACTATGCTCCACCCGCAATGACAAAACGACAGAGAAGGAATATTGCTAGTATTTAAGTTTACTTATCAGGAACAGAGTCTAAGCTACAAGGTGCTCACGCAACACAGAACACCCTATTACTTGAGGCTGGAGAACACTAACGAGGAATGTATTTAACTAGACTACCTAGTCTTGCAAAAAAAGTTGCATACACGTGTGGGTAAGGCTACAAGGTTAAAACAACGCCTTCAATCTCTTCTACCCCTTTCACACAAAACCACAGAAACTAAAAGGAGACACCTAACAGAGAGAGAGATGCGGCACTGGTTAAAAGGGGATCATAGGTAACATTAGGGGAAGGTCCTAAAGATAAAACAAGGCCCTTGCTGAAGAAAAGCTATAAACAAAACCCTACTAAGAAACACAGATGGGAAGAAATCAACACAAAATAAGACCTAGGATAGTCAGATGAGCTTTTTATTTGAACTATTTCACCATAAGATACACGCCCCTTCACAAACTGGCTGTAACTGGCAGACACATCACCCTTCAAAGTCATCCACCTAGCATCCACCTATAAATGCATTCAGTTGATGTCCATCCGCCATTTACAAGGACGATTCTTTTGTTTTGACAAAAAGCCTGAGGGGTATAGCATTTTGAGTTTATTAACATGACGTGTAACAGCTAGTAAGGGAGTCACAACTTCAGAGACTTGACCAAGAATTGCAGGTTCAAATCTTAAAACTGTCTCACCTACATACAAACAAGTGGATTATCAGTGACATATCTTATCTTACCATGAGCTAGAAAGATCTTTAACAATGGAACCAGATAAATGTAAGCACGGCTAGAGACCCTGATGTAATCAGGACTGTATCCAAGGAAGTTCAATTACAAACTCAGAAGCAGAAGAGTTTCCAGTTGCTGTAGGAAGAAACTCAGGACAATATCCCACCTCCAAAACCATCAACAGATTATCTTATCTGCCAAATTTGCCTATCAGTTTGAAGTCCCACATGGGTGAACTGCTGACAAACAATCTTCCATGCACCTACCCCACCTCCACCCCCACCCAAAAAAAAAAAAAGGCTTATTAAAAGAGAAAGGATCTGTATCATGTTACCTGTTAGCCTAGTAAGAAGTTGATGTTAATAATCACATCTAAGCTTTTCCTCATTTCAAAAAGCCCAGAGCCACAGTCCATTGAAATAAAACTTCTAACCAAGACCACAGCCCTTGCAAAACATAACTGAAAATGAGCTTTCCAACTCTCATGAAACACATCTGATGTCACTGCTTTGGAAGACTCAGAGAAGTACAAGTACCAAACAGTATTATCACAGCAAACATAAGCAGTGTTGACCCACTTGCTGAGGGAATGCTTGCCAGAAGAACTCAAGAATCCAGATACTTGAAGTCATCCAAGGTAACATTTGGTGCAATGAGTCACATAAAGTAAACGGGTCATCTGTCTTAGAGGGAAGACTTACTGATTTACCGTAGTGGTTAGCTGAGTATACAATCACAGAACGAATCTTAAAGACTAGAATCTGTTTAACAGGAAAAGCTCTCCTCATTAAGGAGTCAAGAATAACTCCAATTTCCATGCAACTTGCAGTGCTACAGTGTTCAGCTTTTGCACACACTCATTTCAACAGTTAACTCCAGACAGATATCATCTAGGTCTCTATAATAACTCCCAAAGAAATGTCCTAGAGACAACTTGGAGTAAGAAGTAATTCTGTCTGGTTTCAGTGGGCAGGAAGTCAAAGAAGAACAGCCTGTTCACTTCAGGAAAGCAGTGTGAAATAATCTGACAGCTCAACTGCACTGAGGCAAAGGAACAAATGCCTTTGCTGAAATCAACCTTGTGCTTAAGATACCTGCTTTTGAACCTACAACTTCCGTAACAGGTGCCAATCCTTAACAAGGATTACAAGCAAGAATACAAGCACTTCCTAAAAACTCCTTAGGCACCAATTACCCCCAATTCTCCATTTACCCTAAGAGCAGTGAAACAATAAAACGTGGAGTCTTTCAGGGATGCAGTGTACTGGGTCTGACTGGAATGAAGTTAATTTCCTTCACAGAACCTCACAAGGTGCTATGTTTGAGACTTTTGTGACTAAACCAGTGTTGATACACATCAACGTTTTAGCTGCAGTGTCAAGGCCACCTCTGTTTCTCCCTCTGACCCCAGGAGTGAGCAGGGCTATGGGTGGACAAGAAGTTGGGAAGTGACACAGCTTGGACAGCTAACCCAAGCAACCAAAGAAATGCGCCACTACCATATAAAGTCATGCTCAGCAATAAAACTAGGGATGTTTTTACAAAGCAGATGTTGGTCAGAGACATGCTGGGTTTTGGTCTGCTGGTGAAAGGTGGTGACTGATTACTTATGCATCACTTATTTTTTCCTTCACTTATTTAAATGACTTTATCTTGAACCATGTGTTTTTCTCAGTTTTGCCTTTCCATTTCTCTCCTCCATCCCACTGTGAAGGAGCGAGCAAGGAATGGGGCAGAGGCTTAGCTGCTGGCCAGCGCGAACTCACCGCAAAGAGGATACAAGAAGGTTAGTCAGATTTTCTTAAAATGCACTGGCATCCAAGCTGCAGACAGATGATAAAACATGACCACAAAGAGCAGTTCCATTCCCACACCAAGGGGCACCCACAACTTATTTCAGCAAGTTTAATCAATGCAGTACACTTTCCCCACATTCTGGAAAGGTTCTGGGGGTACTACTTTCATGGAAGTGAGGAATTTGTATTAGAAAAGCAAGAATGAATCTGCTTAAAATAAAATAAACCTATATTATTTTTCTGTGATAGCGTACTGCAACCAACCCACACCGGCTGAATGCCTAAACTGTAGCCACAGATAAGGAACGCAGCTCTCATGGAAGCAAATCTAGAACCCACAGATATGGAGGATGACTGCTACTGTCTTCATTCTGTCATCTTAACTTCATTTCCCTAGCACAAGTAGCCATATGCGACAAGGACAGAGTTTTCAAAGACAGCACTTCAAGCATACCTTAACTTTTTCTTCCTGGATTTCACTGAATTGCCTGGTGCTGAAAAGGTTGTTACATTTCCAGTGTAGACAGAAAGGTAATATCCTCAAAAGGGACTTGTTAGGATTGGCACACCTGATGAGTTTGCTGACAAATCATGCCTGGAACTAAAATGCCTGCTAAATGGTCTGACTTCAGGTGACATCAGTTTGTGACAACCACAGGCCACAGTGTCTTCTCAATAAGACTATTTCACAATTTGCTTATTTGATTTTGAGTTTGGTTTCTTTGGGGGGTTGTGTTTTTTTGTTTTGTTTTGTTTTTGGCTGAAGAATGCTTGCTAGAGCATCTTAACATTTTCATCTCTGCGGTAACAGGAATACAACATGTGTGGAGTACAAGATGGAAACAGTTCTCATGTTGCAAAAGAAGAAGTCAGGAAGCCAGAATATCTTGGATAAAGAACAAATACAGAATGACTTTTTCTGCCACTTCGAAAAGAAAACAATTCACAGCTATGGAACACTCCATCTCCCCAAGGATATGTCAGATGCATTCCAGTTAATGTGTCCATGTGTTTTCTCATTCTCCACGCATGGAACATGAATGTTCCTTCTACAGAGACGGTAAGAGGAAAAATATTCCCAACTCTCAGCTGTTCAGCCATAAACGGTGTGTTCAGTTATGTGCGCTACATTCAGATACAAACCTACAGATTCTGTAATTCTTCAAATGAAAAACGCATTACAGAGGTTTATTAATAGGCCCAGGAAGCCTTCCTTCTGTTTATAATGCAACTCTGTAGAAAATCATATCAATCATATTCCCAAAGTGGTATTTTACCCCTCTGGAACAAAGGACAAAAAAAACCAAAACACATAAAATAGTACAACCAGAGACAATTGTTCTGTACTGATGTCCTCTGTTCCCATATGTTCTTATTTTTGAACCAAGTAAGAACTTCAATCACGGAACAGAACCAGATGTATCAGAGAAAGTCTTTTAATCTTGGCACATTCAGGCAAAATCTGCTTTAAATGACTAAACCTTAAATATTTAATTTGGGAGAGCTGCCTACCTACCAGTGACACACTGCAGTCACTCAGAGAAAACACTTCAAGAAACAGCCTAGGAAAGATGCCAAAGCCAACACTCCACTCCTACCTCCCAAAAGGAATGAAATGAATATTGCATCTGCAGTTCCAAAGAAAAATAAAAAAATCACTGGACAGGAGTTCATCTTTGGAAAGACTATTCTAAGATTCTTCCAGAGGTACCACCTGTACATGAAGGACACGTGGTTAAGCTAGAACCATCCTCATATTAAGCTCTATGCAGTTAGTTCAAACATGCTGGGAAAAAATAAAAACAAAGAAGCAGGAGTGACACATGATTAACGATGAGGAAAACCAGGGGTTTGCTTACGCATATAATCCATTTGTACATACTTCAAAACGGTTGTACAACAGAAGATCTATTAAAACTGTACTACCTACCTCTACACAGTCAAAAATAAGATTTACATACAAAGCTACCACTTCTACAACAAGCTCACTTTTACAAAGCTACCACATTCCTATACCAAACACTGGCCAGGACTCTATCTGACCTATAAGTCTTTGATGAGTGCCTAAATGTGCAAGCCAACAATCACTGGAACTAGCTGGATTCTGAATACAACATAATCATAAGGCTCAACAGAAATGTTAAGAAAGTATTCATAACCGTTACACAGCATTATATTAGGATTTATTCATCTGCTTTTATTCAGATGAATATCACCAACCAACTCTCCACTGTAAGCCTTAATTAGAAATGGCACTTGGCACTGGAAGGGGGTCAGGCAACAACGTGGGAGCCAGATGTAGTTGGAGACTGCCAAAGCTGCAGAGGGGCCTGGTGACCTCTTGGCCAGCACCTGCCAGCTCTCCCAACGCTCTTTCCAG
>JANHGO010000038.1:21678818-21699792 GCA_024606505.1 Aquila spilogaster
AAAACCACATGGGCTAACTTGCATGTTCCTCAAAGTGACACATTGGTCTTAAACATCTGCAATGAAACAAACATAGGAGATGAAGCTGTTGTTAGATATGTACCGCTCTGCCCCAAAAGAGCAGAGGGACAAAGTGCAGCTTATGGCAGCTGAGAAGAAGGCAAAAGCAGAGGTAAACCTCATTTCTCTTGCCATTTTTTCCTCTTTCGTATGCTCCTTTAAACTTATTTTCAGATACTCTGTACCTGAACTGTGGTGCCTTGTTGTCACAATGAGAGGTTATTTCTCTTCTCACATTTGTCACTTACAGTAGAGGCTGAAGTGGTCTGGAGCTGAGAAGAGATGTTGATATGTTCTCTTGAAGGACACTGTTTTCATCACTGATGTTAAAGGAGGTTGTTTGTTCAAAGCTGTTTTTAGCTTTCCGTTTCTGTTACACGTAGATTAGCCTTACATTGTTAAAAATTTAGAAAGACCTAAAGACAGAGTTAGGCAGCAAATGAGACAAAAATTAGTCTGTGCTGTTAGGAAAATGTAGTGTGGTCTCAGATTTCTTTGTGGATGTGACAAGGAACATCACTCAACATATTTTCCATGAGTCTTAGGCAATGATTTGAAAATAAAAATTAAAAATGTTCCATTTGAGTGAACTTGCAGAGAGCACTGAAAAAAGTTACAGTGTGATGTTAAGAGGTGTTATGAGTACGGTTTTCTCCTCCAATCACTCTGGTTGAGGACTTCCTTCTACCTAGCCACTGGAGCCCATACTGGGGACATAGGATCTCAGCCTAGGCTAAGAGATGCGGCTGCTGCTTTCCTGAGTGCAGGCCCAGTAGTAGTGATGCTAAGCATGTGTCCCAGGGACACTCAAAGAGAACGCAAGACACAGATATGGCCAGTAAAGCAGATTGCCACGAACAAACTGCTGCCTTCAACAATGCCCACGTACTGGACTCAAAACATTAACACAAGTAGACAAGTCCCCACATCTTCGTGTGGTAGGGGTAAAAATTCACTGTTGAAGGTGCACACACATACACACAGCTCTGTGCAGTTTCACAAACACATGCATTTTAGCAGATCCCTCCAGTACAAGTAGAGCCCTTCTGTCAGTCTTGCACCTCTGCCTGCATCCCAGGCCTCTTCACCCAGTTCACAAACTGTCTTAACAGAAGTTGGCATTTAGTCCTTGCAGCACACATACATGTGGCATGGATAGTGAGATTACAGAGAGATAGTTAAGAAAAAGATACATGAAGATACTGTAAGAAGACAGGCCAGACTAAAGCAGTCAGCCGGATGACCATGCTGACCAGCCTTATTTTACACACAATCAAGTCCTTTCTGTCTACACACCCCTTTGTTAATCTTGCTCCCCTTCCCCATGCTCAAGTGTTTGAAGAATTCTAATTCCTATAGCCTTCTTAGCTCAGGCCCCCTCTAGTCCAGTCTTTTCCATTGCAGGGTCCAGTTTAGTGTTCCTGGAAGTAGCATCTGTGCATAAAATCTAACTATTTCACATGGTTTCTTAAATTGTATACAATACAGATAGATGGGAAACACTCTTTCCATCCCACCAGAATTTGGTTTGTTTTCAGGTGGGGGTGGGGAGGGGGGAGTATTTGGGGATTTTTTTTAAATGAATCTGTACTCCTAAATCAGGGCAATTCTTCAAAATCTCAGAGTTTTATATGTTTGCAATTACAAAGTAAAATTCATTGTAATTTGATACATTTGGAAAAGAAATAAAATTATTATTTTCAAATACACAAGTTACCGAACTGCAACTTGCATTCTTTGCGAAGTTTAGACCCGGGAACACTTGAAAGAACCTCCATTCTACAGGCAGTGAAGACCTAGCCTGCTCTTGCCACAAGAAGCTTCTTACTTTGATTGGAAGTGTACTTCACCCAAATACAGAAATTTACATTTAATCTTTATACAGAAGCAAAAAGATAGATAGAAAAGGTCTGTCTTACAGACTCTTCTCCTTTACATGAATGCAAATACAAAGTAATTCACTTAATGCTGCTACACAAGATTAAAACCTGTGCAAGAGAAGACTCAGTAGCTGCACTTCCCTTTAATAATAAAACCAATTCAGTACAGTATGCTCATCACAATTTTTCCAGTGCTTTATAGTGTACTATATAGTATGTGCCACTATATAGAAATGGCATTCTTTGTTGGCATTTTTCAATCCAACTAGTTAAATAACAGCAAAATTGTAGCAAGTCCCTAAATTCCATGGTTGGGGTGAGGGGGTGTCAATGCTACGTGCCTTCAGCTGACTTTTACTGAGTCAGTCATCTTTCAGCCGAGCACTTATGTCTGAAGATACCAGATTATTCAAGAGGTGGCTGTAATATTACATTCTCAACTGTTTTAGCACAACAGGCAGAAACAGAAAAAAATTAGATCATGGGATTTCAACAACAGCTATAATTTGTTTCAATATATGCTACTAATAACTACTGACAACTTTCCAAAAATATCAAGGCCACATACCAAATGTTAACTCATTGTTAAACCAGGCTTCATTCACATCTTTATTTTTAATGATTTTTTAAACACAGAGGTTGTTGGGTGTTTTTAATTCTTCTGATCAAGTATTTGAAAACACGTTTAATCAATAATGCAAAATTCTATTTTATGTCAAGGAATCTATTACAAATATTTAAGAAAATTTGAAGACCTCTATTAAAGAACAAATTAGAAAATCCGAATGGAGGGGAAGGGGGAGAGACAACACTTATATGTATGATTTTACCCTTCCAGTAATGCCTATGGCTTCAGTATACATTTAAATGTATCCACTGGTCTCCCATATTTTGTATAATGGGTACAGTTACTCCGAGTCTATGTGAACTGAGGCTCACTACATCAGGTGGGCTTCAAAAGTGCATACACTGACATTGTGACAGACCACCATTTCCTGTACAGCTCATTTGGCTAAACTAGAGAGGGGAGTACCTCAGGTAACCTCTACCCCACTCTGGTCTCTACTGCTTTCACCAGACAAGTAACAGCCTTTGGCCATTTTTTTCTGATAAAAATAAAATAAGGTGATTAAGGTTTTACCACGAATAAGTTTTAGATCCCAACCATGTTCCTTCCACTCTGTACCTATCCTTTCCAAAGTCTTCTTTCAAGCCCCTTTAATTAATTCTTAACACTAAAAGGACATTCCTTCAATATCCAAGTGAAATTCCTATTAACTAAAGCTAATTAACCAAACGTGACACCACATTAAAAACACACACACACTGAACAGCCAGTGAACACCAGTAGTAATCTCCTCAGTTAGTGCCTGCCAGTATCTGTTTTACAAATCCCAGATCTACAAAGATTCCATATGTCATATGTTTTGCTCTTCATTCCACTCCCTTTATTGAGAGTGACAGGAAGAACTGGCATTCACTAATATTGACACCTTGTCTTTAAATTGGAAAAATAGGTTATTCTGGGTTTAATGGATTCAGATAGCCACAGCCACCAAGAATCACCTTTGTATCATCAATACAAAGATTTCTATCTTCTGGTATCCTTTCAAATAATGTGCAAGCTGCCCAAAAACCTAGTGGAAACCCCAGAGCTAGCACTGCTCACTGAATTCAAATCAATTACACAGAAGTTTCTGGAAGTCTTTGAAACCACTTAAACTCAGATATACACATCACCCAGACAACAAACTACTTAATATAGTACACATGTGTGGGAGCACAGCATGGAAGATCACTGCATATTAACAATGTGTTCCACATAAAAGAGTAATTGCTTTCATTATTAATTATATATGCAAAACATGCATGGCAGTAACAAGAACTCAAAAGACGTATTTCCAAAAAAACTATTGCCATTACTATTGTTAAACACCCATATTGTTGTCTTCATAAAGTTATTCCTACAAAAGAAAAACTATTCTTATACTTCAACTGAAGTATTTTGCAATTTTTTTCTTTAATTTTGTAGTAAAATAGTTATATGTCATATCAAGTACGGTAAAAAAATTGTGAAGATATTGCAGCAATTTTGAAAGTTGTAATTTTAGACCTATAGCAATGAATTGCAATTTCATTTTCATGAAGCGTGCCAGGTAATAATAATCATCATCATGACCACCCAACAGTATCTTTACCTTTAAGATGGCTTAACTCTTCAATACATTAAGAATCAAAGCTGACCACACAGTAAATCAGGCTTCAAATTTTTAGACTTTACATTCTTGTCCCTGTACAATACAGACACATAGTGAATTTGCCCAAGACCAAAACTGAAATTTCAGCCTATAAGAATGCTGAATGATCAGTCTATACCTTAAGCTATTAAGGAAAAGGCAACTTTACTCGCCAGCTAACCTCTTCTGATCTGCCCTCTTTCTCCTTCCCCTTTTCCCAGCTTTTTCTTTAAACAATATAAACTTGCAACACATTAAAATTCTGGCATAATTTGCTGGTTCCTGAACCCTAGTCCCCTAGACTCCCTTCTTATATAAATCTTTCCCCATGAAAGGTCACATGCCATCTCTTGCTTGCCCTTGAAATTCCAGAAGCGAGCTGTTAATGCAACTTACATTCCAAATTAATGAGAACTGTGATAAACTCTGTCTTTTCTCTTACAAACCCCTGATAAAAATACATTTGAGCTCTAAGTATTGTTAATCGTACATGCAAGGCTTTGAATGTAAGCACATTGGTGATCTCTTACAAAAGATACCATTTTCAGGTCTGCACAGAAGAAACACACTACAGATCACAGAGAAAGAACATCAGTAATTATGCCACACTAAATACTTTAAAACTACCATTACAGATCCTACACATAAAGTTAATAAATTATTTCGAATATTCAGAAGTACAACTTCACACGTTCAAAGTTAGAAACATACTGTCAGTGTGAAAGACACAGATGGAGGTGGTGGAGTACAGTACCGCTTATCCTTCTTTTCAAAACAGTACTTAGTGCTAAAGAGATCACCAAAATCTGCTGCAAAGTAAAATCCTTTTCATATCAAAGCTCTTAAACAATTTGAAACAGCAAAAGTTTTAAACTATCAAGGATTCTTGTCACTTTTTAGGAGTTTTGGAAAAGCTCTTCATGGAAGCATGAAGACAATTCATGTTCCATCTTATGCTTCCATTTGTAAAAGGGAATAGAAACGTACCTGAGGTCTCCCCATACCTTTAAAAACACCTCTACAGAAATCTTGATGCCAGAAGACAGAAATACCACAAATGATATCCCCATTTTAACTCAGTCCCAATACAGAAGTCAGAGCTGGAACCGAAGTGAACAAGAGGCCAAAGGAGAACTAACATTAAATACTTAAAAAAAAAATATTTCTTTGATGGGCCTAAAACACATGGCACAAAGTTCTGAAAAAATCTGCTCAACCCCATTACAGCACATCACTGTGCATCTTAAAGTCTAAAGTAGCCTGGACATTGAAATTTACATAAAGACCATTTAACTCTGATGTATTCTAGAGAAGAAAGATGTTATTGCAGCCTAACAGCCACAAAAGGTTAAACAAAATGCTGGTACTTTTAGGAAGACAGAGTGAAGACAGGCTTCCCACAATGACCACAGACACTGTTTGTACAACTGGCAAAATTCATAGTCAGTTGTTCATCTTAATCAAGTCAAAGAAATACATGCAACAATCTTGGGAACTTGAACAACAGACGTTCCAGAGGCTTGCCATATTATCAAGGATACAACAAGTAATAGGATAAGATGATCCTCAGGCCCTTTTCATTGTACACAGGAAAAATTTGTTGAACTTACCAGAAAAAAAAGTAGTATTTCAATCTTCCCCCAAATGTACTGGCACTGCTAGTCAGGACTACCTGAAATACTTGGACGGTCCAAATTCCTGAATGCCTCAATATATATTTGATTTTGGTACTTTTCTATTTTGCAGAGCTGGTAACCCATCTCATACACAGGGGAAGGAAGAATAGAGAAAGTGATCTATGCCCCCAAAGGATGTACAAGAAACAAGCTCAATCAATACCACCCAAACCTTAGATTAGCACTTTATTCACAGCATCACCCTTCCCACTACTGCAATAGATATTCTCCTATGCAGGTCAACTATGATCTTCATTATTCCTGGGTATCAGAAAACATTTGTATGCTTTGTAAATAAAGGAAGAAAAATATTCTAGGTTGTATTTTAATTAAGCTGAAGCCAGGGGGTGGGGGGAAGTGGGGGGGCAGTGCAGAATATGGCAATACATGGTATATCTTATTCCACTAAACCAACAGGTGTTTCTGCTGAAAGAATAAAAATAGGTTTGAAAAGTCTGGGGAAAATTCACATGTAAGGATGAACTTAATCCACTGAAGTTGTATCAATGCAAAGTGAAATGAAAACTGATAAATACCATAAAAAGCAGAAGAGGAAGGAAATCAGAGAAAAGGGATGCATGGGCAGAATGAAGAAGGAATAAATAGGGATGTTATAATCATCACCATAGGTTAGATGGGTATTTACCTACTGCAATGGTGTCCCTCTAATACTCCTTGGTATTAGGCACAACAGCACTGACTGACAGCTAACAGCACACACCATGATTCGGTCAGCCAGGACTCCATCAGCTTCTAACCCCTCTGAAGGGCCACATACCAAATGTCACCAAGTCAGTATCATACCTGAAAAACTGTTAGTCATGTAAAGTGCCATCTCATTTTGAAAGCCGTGCTTAAGACCAAAACCTTAGCGACCAGTTGCAATGACTTCATTGACATTTTTTAACTGCAAGTTCTGTAAAAAATTATTTCTTTTTGCTGCTGTTGCATCTACTTGTTTTTAAGAGCCCATGTAGGAACTTCTGCAATAACATGAAGTGTCCTTTAAAAAGCTTTTCTGTCCTAGGACCTATGAAGGTATCAGTTACTATTGAGAACCTTTCAGTACCATCATCCTCCACCTTTCACTAGGATTCCAACTCCCCCAGAATTTTATCTGGATAAGTTACTGATACAATTACCACAGCCTGGCTGTAACAGCTGGATCTCAGGACTCTTCGTTCCAAATAGATGTTTGGGACATGATATACTTCTGGACATACACTGTATTTTTGCTGGGTGGACAGTAACATGACTTTACAAAAGTCTTAAAAGGAAATAACAGACAAGAGAAAACAACCGTGAATGTTAAAACATTTTCAAGTTACTCCCTACCCAACGGTTGGCATAATATTCAAGAAATTGGAAAAAAGCCTGGGGGGGCTGGCAGGGAGAAAGTTTCGTCCTCACCAACAATTCCCCTTCTTGTTTGCAAACAAATCACTTCTGCCAGCTTCTGGATAGGAAGGAAAGATCAAACTTCAAAATAAATGTTCTATGTTAAACAAACATTCTTTTGAACACAGTGAACTGAGCAAGACTTCCCAGCTGTCTTGGAAAAATCTTTTTCATTTATTTTCAAGGAAGGTATAAAAATTACGATGACAAAACTGTACTCAGCTTTGTACTCTGAATCAATGTCTTAGAGCTTCTCAGACTGCTCACAGGAAAAAAGAAAATTTAGGCAGCTTCCCAGTTCTAATGAAGAATATATATTGCTTTGCTTTAGAAGTAACACTGCCCTATTTGTTAAATCTGATTTCTGTTTTCAGTGAGTTATCTTCCTCCCACAACCACCCTTTGATTTATCTTTAAATGATACACCCAGTAATTAAAAATTAAGCTCCACTTTGACATTTCCTAAACATAACTAAGATTAGAATTTTACCCTAAAACAATTTCACATTTTCAATATCATTATTTCAACATATTAATCAACACTATTTCAGCATACAAAATTTGAATACGTTATACAGAACTAGCTTGAGTAAATACTTCTGCCTTTTTTATTTTTGGTTAGTTGGTTTTTTAACCAAACACAGATTGCAAGGTTAGACTAAGTATACAGATATTTACAGTCCAGAGCTGTAAGTAGCTGTAACTGTAATCTGATTTTGCTGAGTATAAAGAAAAGCTATGCACACTCTAAAATCCAGCAAAGAAACAACTTCACAAAAAGGCTTTCTATATTTACTCTTAAAGAAGTCTGTTCACCTGCTAAAACTTATTTTTCTAAATCACTTTACAGGAGTATAATATGTAAGGAAGAACGTATCTACAACAGTTCTTCTGTATCAGTACACATTTACAGAATTCCTGAATATGAAGATTCAGGTCTAAATGCAATAACCCTAAACATGTTGAAACACTTGTTTTACTTTTTATTTTAAATACAAGCATGTTTTAACCTCTATTATTATTTTTTTTTCCTAGGAGCAGAGTAGAAAACAAAGCTAAACTGGGGCCAGGGGGGAGAAAATCCCACATTTATTTTACTGCCTATATGCTATTTGTTCAGATATACAAAGTAACATCTTATAGCTTCTGGAAGTGTCTAATCATGCTTGGTAATAGTCAGAAAAAGTCATAACTGTATCTATGAACGACATCATACAGATAACAATCCTAAACAAGTTCAGGCCCAGCAAACTGAATATGCAAATATATACTACGCTCTATTGAAAATGTTAAGAATATAGTTTAGGGGTTTTTTTACATCAACATCATTCATACCTGTGTAAACATTTACAAACAAGGTTACAAAGCCAACACAAAAAGAGATTCCTTCTGTGACATTCTATGGAAATGTGAGAGTCATGTGACAAAGAAAAAAAGACAATGCTGCTCGAAGGAATTTCATTTTAAGTGGCATCTAAGGTATCATAATAAATTATTCATTTTGAAAACCCATATATATGATCATGAAATTAAATTTTTAATAGGTCCTTCCAGACCCTGCAGAATTTAGGCAAGTTGCAGACTGAATTCTATATTAAAAGTCTGAAGAAGTTTCCTAATATAGCAATTCTATTTTCATTAAAAAAGTGCTAAATAACAAATTAGAGTAAGGGAAAAATCAAGTCCACCAAAAAAAACCCAAACAAACAAACAAACAAAAAAAAATCCACAAAACCTCAGCACAAAGAAACATGGAAAATCTGGATGAGGAGAGGAATAAGTAGCACTGAGAGCAACAAGCTACTAAAGCCTGAATTCCTAAGGGGCTTGACCCCACTCGTTAGAATCTCAGTCTAATAAGGTCTGAGCACTGATAAATTTTTCTTGCACCTGTAACACCTGCTCCACAGCAGTCTGGTGTGCAACAGCATTTTTATTGTACTGTAAGCTTTTTCTAACTTTGAATACTTGTACAGTTCTTCTATTGGACTACCTACTTCCACAAAACTTATCAGAACTCAGTACTTTCAGCACCTTCTGAACTGCTAACTCTTTGGCTTTAACAGGGTATCTTCACCCTTCCTCAGTTGCTTTCCTAAGGATATGAGGCTTACGTAGTGCGTATTGTGTTAGTCTATCAGCTTCTCTCCACTCCTTTCAGCTGTTAGCTATAAACATACTTACAATAAAAGTAGGAATACAAAAGCTGAAATATATCAATAGGATAAAGTTACTATTAAACTCAATGCATCACAACACTTCCTATTTGTATTGCTTACTTAGCATTTGTCTTGCTTATTCTAAGATTCAAGCAGGGAAAAATTTGTACTACAGAAACAGTGTCTTGAGTTCATTAAATTCTTCCAGAACTGATGCATATGCTACTGGAATAATATTAGATCTAGTCTATTTGACACAGTAAGATTAGTAGTAGCTGGATATACAGCATGGAATAGGCAAACACAAAGTTTTGGGTTGGGTCTTCTTTTGTAAAAGATGTGTAAACTCTTGGACAAAGACATTTTTTCTAAGGCAAAAAATGAGACTTCCCTTCAAGCACGCATTTGTATCCAACGGTCTGAACAACTGGTTTTGTTTGAGGAAGGGAGTCACAAAGCTCAAGTTCAGTCAAAAAGGAGAGCTCCAAAACAAGTTCTCATAAAAACAGGTGATTCAATACAGCATTCCAAAATGAAAGACAAATATTTCATGCCTATTCAATCTCTAAATAAAAAGTGGAAACAATGGAAAGCAAATGGGTTTCTCAAAATGTATATAAAATTCCATACTTTCCCTGTTGAAGAGATTCATAAACAACCACTAAGAGGAACACAAAAATTTTTTTTGCTCCAAAAATTACAATGGTTTGTGTAACATCATTTACGACCTACTGTCAGAAGGACTTCAAGCAAATATTCAGATTGTGTGAAGAATCTTATCCCTACCGCAGTGTATCTTTGAAAAAGATAGAATTAGATTACCAGTGTGAATTATCACCTGAAAATTTTGCTGATGAGCAAAACGACACTGTACAAGACCAAATGTGTCTTCTCAAGCATTGACTTGTTTCAAAGGCACCAGGGAGTCGGATGTATCTAATTAGGAGGGAATGCAATGTTGCAAAAGAGTAAGCAAAACACTTCCCAGAGCTGGCTGATAACTTTAGTTCAGTGTAGGGCTCACCAACATACAGACCCATGATAAGTGAGCAGAGAGTACATTTTTTTGAGAGACAGAAAGAAGATTCTGCACGGATTTTCCATCCCATGAGGAAGAGCAAATATAGCATTAGAACATAGTTCTAGCTATACCGAGTTCACATATTTGAAGTAGAAGGTTTGGACTCTATATTTAGTGAAAGATTAGTCTTCACTACAAATCAGACACTTTTTTTTCTCCTTTTAAACTGAATACATTCTACCTTTCCCTAAATCTTCATATACCTTTTAAAGTAAACTGACCTGTGAAAAGAACATAGGTGTAGTAAGAAAAGAACACGCAGTTACAGGTTCACACAGCTTTGTATATCTGACCTCCAAGCAAAAATACTGACATAAATGGCCACAGCATTTCAAGTTATTTTTGTGAACGTTTTTTAAATATTTTGACAGCCAAACATTTCGCAGCTGCCTCTAACATACAAAAAGCTATATAATTAAAGGGGGTTTCCTTTTAAAAATCAACAAAAAACACAAATCAATGTTTTAAAGCCAAGCCATTTGTCATTACTTAGATCTCTGTTTTTTATGTAAATTACCTGAAAGATTACTCATACATCCAAAAATGCTGGCTCTTTCTACAGAGTTAAGTTATATTACCTAATCTCCTTGAAGATTAGCTTGCTAATGAGGTAGACCTGCATAATCTGTTTTTTAACATCTTTATTGGTTTGATGCTAATGTCACATCTAGCTGAGCAAATAAAGTAAGTTCACTATAGTAACAGGTAACCAAAGAGCTTCTTCTAACTCTTCTACCAGGTAGAAAGGTGTTGAGTTACCCATCACAATCATTCTCTCTTTGGTCAACACACTGCACAGAATTCACTACAGTATTCCATTTCCACATAAAGATCTCAGTTGAAAACTGTATTACCCTGCTTTCCATAGGAATAATCTTATGCATCACATACAAGTTCCTTAAGGGGAGTCAGGGGCGGAAATGCAAGAGCACACTGTTTTAAAAATAGAAAGAAAAAAAGTAAGGTTCAGATTTAATATACAGTGCTTAAGATACTCATAAATAAGGAGGAACTACAAGTTAACATCCTTCAAGCTTTTATTTTCCTCAAATTAGCCTGACCTTACAGACTTTAACAGGTGGGATCCTGTTAGTTAAAATGGAACAGTGCACACACACAGATTCAATAGTGGTTACCACATTTTTTTGTTAGAGGAACAGAATCACATCAGCTTCAGATCTGAAGTTTTTTCATTTTGGTAGCTGTCTCAGGAACTACTACTTTATAAAGGAGTAGCATCTGTATCATCTACTACTACAGTTTCTAAAAAACAAAGTTTTATTCCAGAATCTTATAACGACTGCTGCTGTGTTGATTGAGCTGCTTCATTAGCCTGATATAAAATACTTATCCTACACCAACTGCAGACGCAGCCCTGAACCTCAGTTCAGAAAACTGGGTAAAACCCAGCAGTGGCCACATCATGTGATGTGAGAACATGCGTAGCATGAGGCTATGTTATCATGGGCGACTTGCAGAGAGGGAAGCTAATAGCCCATCCCCCCTCTTTCTTCTTTTTTTGCCTACTAAATACATCATTATTCTGGATCATTACATTTAAAGCAAAACTGTTCAGTTTTCAAAGATTTTGCCTACTAATTTCTTTTCAGCCTAACAGCTGTACTCAAGACATTTTTCTTGTGCCAGGTGTCAGAACACAAACTTAATGCTTCAACTTATAAAATACTTTCCATCATAATACCGCAACACTTTTAATAAAGGAGGTCACTATCTTTGGTTACCATGGTGACAGATGACCTGTCGAAACAGGAACATCCCCATTTTATACTCAGTGAAAGATTAATTGCTCAAAACCATGAGTAAGTGACAAAGCTAAAGATAAAACACCCATACAGCTACTTTATGTCTGAGTAAAATGTCTCCACCAAGGGGTTTGAGTTCCTGTGTCCCCACACAAATAAACTCTTACAAAAGCCATTTTTATTAAGTAGTACTATTGCCACAAAAAACAATTCTTAACATAACCTTTTCTCAGCTGTAGCCTAATAATAGGCATTCTTTAAAATTTAATAAATAATTCTCTTCAGTTTTCTGGTATTCTTATGTGGTCCACATATAGAACATTTTCTTAATATAACAGTGAGAAGAATTCAGTGGTATGAAAGGCACTAGATGGTGATTCTCCAAGAGCATTTTTGGTTTTACAGTAGTTTTGAAGAAAGCATCAGCCAAGAATACTCCTACATGCTTCTGAAGCCCTGCCAGGATGTAAATTAAATGACCTAATATGAATTCTAACTCATAGAAAGCCTCACAATCCCGTTACTTGAGACAGAAGGCGGCAAATTACTGGGACTGAAACAGACTACTACACTCCACTCATATTAACAGGAAACAACAGAGATGGAATAATGCTACAGGCAGTTCACTTACCAAAAACCAGAGCCTGAGCGATGCGGTGCTTATGCAGTGCTGAATACCTTGTCACCTGAGACTAGAGAACATTCTAACGCAGAATAAGAAATGTATTCAACCAGTCTTGAAAAATAAGGTGCGTACACGCATGTGAAAGACTACAAGGCTAAGCAAGGCCTTGAATGTTCTCTACCCTTTCACACAAAACAAAAATTGCAGAAGGTCCAAATATCAAAATTTTCTCACCTATATTAAAGAAAATGGATTATCAGCGAAATACCTTGTCTTTCCTTGGGCTAGAAAGATTTTCAACAATTGAACCAGAAAAACATAAGTATGGCCAGACACCCTGATGTAATCGGGAGTATATCCAAGAAAGTTTGGCTACAAACTCATTTAGGAGCAGAAGAGCTTCCAGTTGCTGTAGGAAGGAAAACAGATCGATACCCCATTTCCAACATTGTAATTTGAATATCATGTCTGCTGCTCATACTTCAGAAGCAAGACACCTCAAATCTGCACATCAGAGTTAGAAGCCTCACATGGGTGAACTGCTGACAGGTGAATTTCCATGTACCTATCCCAAAAAACAATTTGCTTGTTAAAAGACAAATGACTCTGCATCATGTTACCTGTCTACCTAATAATAGGCAGTGAGGTTGCCCATCATATCTAAGCTTTCACTCATTTCAGAGAGTCCATAGCCCTACAGCATTGATGTAAGATTTCTTTTCTAACCAAGACAACAGTCCTTGCACAATACAACAGTGAAAATGAGCTTCCCAACTCTCATGAAACACATCTGATGTCGCTTTTCTGGAGGATTCGGGGAAGTACAAGTGCTGAACAGTACTATCACAGCAAATCTGAGCAATGTTGACCCACTCACCGATGGAATGCTTGCCAGGAGAACTCAGAATGGTTCCAGATACTTGAAGTCATCTGAGGTAACATTGGTGCAATGAGTCACATAACATAAATAGGTCATCTGTCTTAGAAGGAAGTCATACTGATTTACCATAGTGGTTAGCCAAGTATGTAATCGCAGAACCAAACTTAAAGACTGGAATCAGTTTTATAGGAAATAGACCTCTCCTCACTAAGGATTCAAGAGTAACTCCAATTACTCTACAACTTGCATTGGTACAGTGTTCAGCTTTTGCACAACAGCTAACTCCACAGACCGGTATCATACAGGTCTCTTTTACTAGCTCCTAAAGAACAGTCCTGAAGACAACTTGGAGTAAGAAGTAATTCTGTCTGGTTTCAATGGGCAGGAAATCGAAGAAGAACAGCTTGTTCACTTCAGGAAAGCAGTGTGATATAATCTGACAGCCCAAATGCACTGAGACAAAGGAACAAATGCCTTTGCTGAAATCAGCCTTGTGCTTCAAATGCTTGCTTTTGAACCTGGAAGGCTTAGCTAAGAAAAAGGATTAAAGCAAGTGTTCACTTCCTAAAAACTCCCCATTTACTCTGTAAGCAGTGAAATGACAGAATTTGGAGACTTTCAGGGAGAGAGTGTACTGGGTCTAGTTGCAATAAAGTTAATTTCCTTCATAGCAGCCTGTATGGTGCTGTGTTTTAGATATGTAACTACAACAGTGCTGATAATAAACCAATGTTTTAGCTGTTGCTCAGCAGTGCTTGCACAGCATCAAGGCTGCCTCTGTTTCTCACTCTGCCCCCCACAGCAAGTAGGGCTAGGGGTGGGCAAGAGGTTGGGAGGGGACACAGCTGGCCCAAACTGACCAAAGAGATATTCCAGTACCATATAATGTCATGCTCAGTAATAAAACCGGGGGAGTTTTTCTAACCAAAGTAGATGTTGCTTGGTGACAGGCTGGGCTTTGGTCTGCTGGTGGGACATGGAGACTGATTACTTTTGCATCACTTCCCACCAGTCCCCCACCCTCCCTTCCTTCCTCCCACCTTCAGTTACTAAACCATCTTTATCTCAACCCACAAGTTTTTCCTCACTTTTGCCCTTCTGATTCTCTCCCCCATCCCACCATAGGGGAGTGAGAAAACAACTGGGTGAGGGCTTAGCCACTGGCCAGGGTCAACCCACCACACAGAGGATTCAGGAAGTTAACTAGATTTCCTTAACAGGCAATGACATCCAGGCTGCAGACAGATGATAAAACACGACCACAAAACATGGCTCCATTTCCACACTGAAGAACATCCTCTACTTATTTCAGCAAGTTTAATAACTGCAGTACATTTTTCCCAAGAAGAAAATAATGGTTCCAACAGAGACCACCTTCTGGAAAAGTTCTGAGGTACTACTTCCATGAAGGTGAGGAATTTTCATTGGAAAAGTAAAGATGAACCTGCTTAGAATAAAATAAATTTACACTATTTTTCCCTGTGATAGCATATTGTAACTGACATACACTGGCTGAATGCCTGAACTGTAGCCACAGAAAAGGAATGCAGGTCTTATAGAGGCAAATCTAAAACTCACAGATAAGGAGGACGACTGCTACTGTCATAATTCTGGCTTCTTAATTTCATTTCCCTGGCACAAGTAGCGATACTCTCCAAGCCATGAGGTCTTGAAAACGTAGCACTTCAAGCATATATTAACTTTGCCTTCCTGGATTTTACTGAATGACCTGATGCTGAACAGGTTGTCACATCTGTCATGTAGACAGAGAAGTAATATCCTCAAAATGGACTTGTTAGGACAGCAGCACCTGATGAAAAACTGAATATGAGCCAGCAGCGTGTAGTCGCAGCCCAGAAAGCCAATCATGTTCTGGGCTGCATCAAAAGAAGCATGGCTAGCAGGTTGAGGGAGGTGATTCTGCCCCTCTGCTCCACTCTTGTGAGACCCACCTGCAGTACTGTGTTAAGCTCTGGGGCCCCCAACATAAGACAGACATGGACCTGCATGGTGGGTCCAGAGGAGGGCCACGAAGATTATCAGAGGGCTGGAGCACCTCCCCTGTGAGGACAGGCTGAGAGAGTTGAGATTGTTTAGCCTGGAGAAGAGAAGGGTCCACGGAGACCTTATAGCGGCCTTCCAGTACCTAAAGGGGGCCTACAGGAAAGATGGGGAGGGACTCTTTAACTGGGACTGTAGTGATAGGATGAGGGGTGACAGTTTTAAACTCAAAGAGGGTAGATTTAGATTAGATATTAGGAAAAAATTCTTTACGGTGAGGGTGGAGAGGCACTGGAACAGGTTGCCCAGAGAGGTCGTGGATGCCCCATCCCTGGCAGTGTTCAAGGCCAGGTTGGACGGGGCTTTAAGCAACCTGGTCTAGTGGAAGGTGTCCCTGCCCATGGCAGAGGGGTTGGAACTAGGTGGTCTTTAAAAGGTCCCTTCCAACCCAAACCATTCTATGATTCTATGATTGGTGGAGCATCTTAACATTTCCACCACTGTGGTAACAGGGATACAACATATGTGGAGCACAAGATGGAGTCAGTTCTCAGGTTGCAAAAGAACTCGGGAAGCCAGAATATCTTGGATAAAGAACAAATATAGAACAACTTCTTCTGCCACTTTGAAAAGAAAACAACTCACAGCTATGGAACACTCCATCTCCCCAAGGAAGAGACGCGCCAGATGCATTCCAGCTAATGCGTCCATGTGTTTTCTCATTCTCCATGCATGGAGCATGAATGTTCCATCCACAGAGTCTGTACAAGGAAAATATTCCCTATTCTCAAGTTTTCAAGTGCAAGTGGTGTGTTCATATTCATGGGGGCTACACTCAAATACAGAACTACAAGTTCTCTAGTACTTTAAATGAAAAATGCATTATAGAAGAAATATTGTTAAAGGGCACAGGAAGCCTTCCTTCTATTCATACTGTAATTCTGTAGAAAAATTGTATCAACCGTACCCAAAAGGATTTTTACCCCTCTGGCATAAAGGACAAAAAAAGTACAACCAGGGACAATTGTTCCGTACTTTCTCTGTTACCTTTTATTCTTATTTTTGAACACGACAAGAATTTCAGTAGTGGAACATAACCAGATATATCAGCCTAAGTCATTTCACTCTGGCACATTCAGGCAAAATCAGGCTTTACATGACTAAATGACTAAACCTTAAACATTTATTTGGGAGAGCTGCATACCTATCAGTGACAAGCTGCAGTCACTCAGAGAGAAGACTTTAAAAAAAAAAAATTAAAAAACAAAACAAATGAGGAAAAAAACTAGTCTAGGAAAGAAACCAAAGCCAACACTCCACTCTTACCTCCCAAAAGAAACTAAATGAAAACTGTGTCCGAAGTTCCAAAGGAAAATCACTGAACAGTTCCACTGTGGAAAGTCTATCCTAAAATTCTTCCAGAAATAAGGATCACCTGTATATAAAGAACATTAGCTTAGGCTAGAATCGTGTTTGCATTAACCTCTAAGCTGTTAGTTCAAACATGCTGAAAAAACACAATAGTGATATAAATGATTAATGACTAGGAAAGTCAAGGACTTGCTTCACTTTTGCATATAATCCATATGTACATATTGCAAAACAGTGAAGAACAGTTACACACCAGAGTTGTTATTATTAAAACTATGCTATCTACAAACAAAAAAAGTATTCACGTATACATACAAAGCTACCATATTCCAATCCCAGCTACTGGCTATGACTCCAGCATGCCTTCTAACAGATCTATATGCCATTTATGAGTGTCTGAATGTATAAGTCAACAATAATTGTAATGAATTGGATTCAGCATATACCACAATCATAGCACTTGACAGAAATGTTAAGAAAGTATTCAGAATCATTACCCAGCACTACAGACGTTAGAGTTTATCCATATGCTTTTATTCAGATGTCTATCACAAAACTGAAACTCCACTGTAAATCCTTAATTAGAAGTGGCACTTTTAGCTTTAAAACGCAAAAATCAGTGTAAGAGCAAACCATTACAGCATTGTTTTCCAGATTCCAGACCTAGAAGGTTATCACACTGAAGACCCCCTGGGGGCTACAGGCACCACCGTCTTTAACATGCAACCTCCAAATGAAAGTACTACGCTATTAGTCAGCCCTGCCACTACATGCAAAAGGATATTAAAGTGCAAAAGCCCTACAAACTTCGAAATCCTGTGGGACTTGCATGTGTAATACAGTCTGAGTGTCAAATTGCCAAATTACTTCCAACTGTTCTTAAATGTATCCTTCCAGATCACCACAACTACAAAGAGGAAAGAATTTCTCTGCATGCTGAAAGCGACACATAAAAAAGATACCCCATCAAACTATTCCAAGATACCCTTCCTTATGCATGTTTGTCACCTTAATTCAGGACAGATAGTTTTCAACCTCAGAGTTATCCAAAACCTACCAAATGCTCTGTCAAACAGTACAGCCTAGCATGCTGAGTTTAAACAAGATGTTACCTAGCTTTACTTTTAAAACATCAAAACTCTTACTTTCTAGGATGGAGTTTTGACCCAAATTATACCCAGAAAATAAGACTCAATCAGCGTGCACTGGGCACCCAAATAATTACTTAATGCCTATTGTAGAATACACAGCCTTTCGAAATTCTTTTGTGAAGTTCCTCATCACCTGCGGCAGGGAGGAAAAGGAACTTGTCTCAGCTGTGGGAAGAATATGATCTCGTGATCCAGCTAAAGCCTGCTCAGTCAAACACTTGCCAGCAGCCACTGATAACATCATAAATGCACCTACAATGTTCCCCAGAGGAGAGATAACAACTTACATGGTATTTTTATTTTCAGGACTGTCAGACCAATTTCCACCCAAGACACACGCCTACTGAATTAGCAAAATGCTGCAGCCTTTTGTACCAGAACTTGAAAGCCAAAAGTATGCTGGACAAATAAAACATATTTTGTAATATAGCTAGCTAGAATAAACGTGTAAAAATGACAATACATACTCACCATTTCAGATTAATATATTCAGAAAGGTTTCACTATGCAACCAGATTCTAGTAATGTCTTTACATAAATTTCTATTACAAAAATCTGCTTATGCCAGTTAAGCTTTATTTGTCAAACTGATAGATGATACTTCCTGAAAGAAACATTACTTTTCCCACAGAGGTCCGCACTTTAAGTACTCTTTGTCCTGTACAATGTCATCCAAGTCCTAGTTGTTTTCATTGCATATTTATACAACACTCAATTAAATGTATTTTGAAACACTCTCTCTAAACTATGTTTCACCTTGTTATCCAAAACAGGAGCCCTTAAAAGATACTGCTATACTATTTAATGGCATACATGCAAAACCCCACAGGACTGTTCTTCCAGGACATACTTCTAATTCCTTCCTTAGTGCTCCCACCAACTATCCTCAGAACAATTAATTCCTAGAGAAAGAATTATCAAAGTAGTTTTCATACCTTATTACTATCTTTACACAGAATTTTCACTTTCAAACCTTTCAACACTATTTTTCCTCATTTTAACTATGTATGCAAACATTTTATGAAATGAGAGATTACGCCTTTTTTAAAAGGAAAGTAAACTGTTATTCTAGCCTGCATCTGGTCAAACATTACCTAGATCACACAAATTACGTATGAAATGCTAACTTCCATACTCAGTATCTATTTTTCCTTGTACCACTAATAATACAATTGAAGGTGTTTTTCCTACTACCTGTGACCCAAGAATATGAAAAAGTATATTAGAAGTTCCTGAACAGGCAAGATTAGCCTACCACTTCAAATTTAAGAAATTATTCTACCATCACAACTAGCACGACAATTTCACATGATTTTGATTCACCTTCACATTAATCTAAGTAGTGTGTTTGAGGCCTTTCTCCGCAGCCCATTACTAACACTGATATGCTTTAGGAGGTAGGGGAACCTGTATTAAGATATAAACATCTCAGTTTTCTAGAAGAGCATCAGGGTGCATGGAACCCTCCACCCTATCAGTTTCCAAAGCCAGAAGGGCCCATTTTGTCCTGGCTCTGTCCTGGAACTCACTCACTTTTCCAAGAACAGAAGCCAGAAAGCACAGCAGGAGAGGGCAGCAGAGGCTGCTGAAAAGCCTTGACATTGCCTAGCAAGAGCAAACCCAAATATCACACCTATTAAGAGACAGCTCTACATCTCAATGGCTAGATCTTGTACATCCTGACAAGTGGATGGAGAAACAAAAGGAAGGGTATTAACATGGGAAAAAAGGTGCACATCCTGGTTGCACATTGTTTAGCTCATCAGCCTTCAGAGGAAAAAATGCCTATACAGAAACAAACTCATAAACAGTGTCAAAACATACAGTAAACTAAAACTTATGCCTGTTAATATAATGCACATACTCTTGGCTTTTTTGTTGACCCATAAGTTCTTTATTGTCTTGAGAGTTTTCTGTTACTCTGTTTCACTTTTTCATGTTTTTCCTCTTCTAAAAAGGAAGAAAAACCCAAACAGCAATCACAAAAAATCTAGAACAAATTCAAGTAAATACCAAAGCCAATAAAGATTTTGCAGTTCTCTTAAGACTGAATGTGTTATTAGCACTAAACCCCCACTACTCCACAAAGAACATCCTCTAGCCAACTAGTCAGAGCATTAAGAACCATACAAAATGAAGTAGGATAAATTAAAATCTCAACATATTATGAACTTCCCAATTGTTACTTCACAGCAGTTTACATTTACCTGATTTTCTTCTACCAAGAATCCAATGTGTTCAGAAACAGCCAGAGATGCCAAGCTAACTAGGCATATCCATAACAGAAAACATATTTTGGGGGTTGACTGGATCAACATGTTCAGAACCCTGTTTTCTCAGAGATGTCAAGTGTTGTTAATGCCACCTAAGATGTCATCGATAATATTGTTACAACAGGGACATACTATTGCAACAGTTTGAAGAACAGAAGAAAGCTCTTGAAGATAACATAGAATTTACTGAAAATCAAAACACCCCTGTGTTATGGGTTTGTGTAGCGCGATTCTTTTGGTAGCAGGGGAGGGGTCGCAGGGACGGCTCCTGTGAGAAGCTGCTAGAAGCTTCCCCGGCTCCAAGTCGGACCCACCTCAGGCCCAGGCCGAGCCCATCAGTGACAGTGGTAGCGCCTCTGGGAGAACAGATTTAAGAAGGGGGACCGGCAGTGAGTAGGGGAGTTTTGGAATGTGAGAGG
>JANHGO010000038.1:21699892-21723070 GCA_024606505.1 Aquila spilogaster
AGTGTTGTTGTGCCTGTAGATAGGGCGCCAAGGGAAGGCGAAGAGCAGCAACAGCTTTCAGGGCCTGGATAACATTTTCATCTCTGCAGTAATAGGAATACAACATATGTGGAGTACAAGATGGAAACAGTTCTCAAGTTGCAAAAGAAGAAGTCAGGAAGCCAGAATATCTTGGATGAAGAACAAATACAGAATGACTTTTTCTGCCACTTTGAAAAGAAAACAATTCACAGCTATGGAACACTCCATCTCCCCAAGGACGTGCCAGATACATTCCAGTTAATGTGTCCATGTGTTTTCTCATTCTCCACGCATGGAACACGAATGTTCCTTCTACAGAGACGGTGAGAGGAAAAATATTCCCAACTCTCCACTGTTTAGCCATAAACGGTGTTTTCATAGTTATGTGGGCTACATTCAGATACAAAGCTACAGATTCTGTAATACCTCAAATGAAAAATGCATTACAGAGGTTTGTTAAAAGGCCTAGGAAGCCTTCCTTCTGTTTATAATGCAGCTCTGAAGAAAATCGTATCAATCATATTCCCAAAGGGGTATTTTACCCCTGGAACAAAAGACAAAAAATAAAAAACAGAAATAGTACAACCAGAGACAATTGTTCTGTACTGATGTCCTCTGTTCCCGTAGGTTCTTATTTTTGAACCATATAAGAATTTCAGTCATGGAACAGAACCAGATGTATCAGAGAAAGTCTTTTAATCTTGGCACATTCAGGCAAAATCTGCTTTAAATGACCGAACATGACTAAACCTTAAATATTTAATTTAGGAGAGCTGCCTACCTAGCAGTGACACGCTGAAGTCACTCAGAGAGAACACTTCAAGAAATAGGCTAGGAAAGATGCCAAAGCCAACACTCCACTCCTGCCTTCCAAAAGGAATGAAATGAATACTGCATCTGCAGTTTCAAAGGAAAAAAAAAATAAAAAAAATCACTGGACTGGAGTTCATCTTTGGAAATACTATTTTAAAATTCTTCCAGAAGTAAGTACCACCTGTATATGAAGGACACTGGTTTAAGCCAGAACCATCTTTGCATTAAGCTCTATGCTGTCAGTTCAAACACGCTGGGAAAAAATAAAAACAAACAGGCAGGAGTGACAAATGATTAACGATTAGGAAAACCAAGGGTTTGCTTCACTCACACACACAATCTATTTGTACATATTATGAAACAGTTGTACAACAGAGGATCTATTAAAACTGCACTACCTACATATAAGCAAACAAAGATTTACATACAAAGCTACCGCTTTTACAAAAAGCTCACTTTTACAAAGTTACCACATTCCAATACCAAACACTGGCCAGGACTCTGTCTGACCTATAAGTCATTGATGAGTGTGTAAACGTGCAAGTCAACAATCATTGGAATTAACTGGATTCTGAATACAACATAATCATAATACTCAACAGAAATGTTAAAGAAAGTATTGATAACCATTATACAGCACTGCATTAGGATTTATTAATCTGCTTTTATTCAGATGAATATCATCAACCAACTCTCCATTGTAAGCCTTAATTAGAAATGGTACTTTAATTTTAAAGCGCAAAAATCAAAATGGGAGCAAACGGTTACTACATTGTTTCCCAGATTCCAGACCTATAAGCTATCACTGAAGAAGCCTGGTGTCTACAGGCACCAAATGAAAGTACAGTGCTCTTATTCAGCCCTTTTACTACATACAGAAAGCTGCTGAAGTGCAAAAGCCCCACAAACTGTGAAATCCTATGGGACTTGTGTGTGTGTAATACAGTCTGAGTGTCAAACTGCCAAATTACTTCCACCTGTTCTTCCAGATAGTCACAGCTACAAAGAGGAAAGAATTTCTCTGCATGCTGGAAGTGACACATCAAAAAGACACCCCAAACTATTCCAAGATATCCTTCCTTATGCACATTGTCACCTTTATTCAGCACAGTTTTTTTTAAACTCCAGGGGGTTATCTGAAACCTACCAAGTGCTCTGACAAATAGCACAGTTTCACATGCTGACTTCAAACAGGATGTTAACTAGCTTTACTTTTAAGATATCGTAACTACATTTTGGAACAATTAGGCCCATAAAATGTATGTCAATCAGGGTGCACCAGGTGCCCAATTAATTGCTTAATGCCTATCACAGAACATACAGCCTTTCCAAATCCTGGCACTGAGCTCCTTATCACCTGCAGCATGGAGGAAAAGGAACTTGCCTCAGCTCTGGGGAAGAAAACAGTCTCGTGATCCAGTTAAAGCCTGCTCAAACACTTCTCCAGAACAGCGGACAATATCTTAAGTGCACCTTCAGTGTTCCCCAGATTAGAGACAGTACTGAAAATAAAAACATATTTAAGTTGTTGTCACACTGATTTCCACCAGAGACACATGCTTACTGAATTAGTGGCAGCCTCTTGTACCAGCACCTGAGCACCACAAGAACAATGGATGCATTTTGTAACACAGCTAGCTACAACAAATGCCTAAACATGACAGAATACACACTTGCCATTTCAGATTCAGTACGGTCTCACTATGCAGCTAAGTTCTAGTAATACTGTTATGTAAGTATATTTTTATTAAAGAAATGTACGCCAGTGAAGCTTAATTTGTCAAAATGATAGACGATACTTTCTGAAGTAAACATTACTTCTCCCCACAGAGGTCAGCACTTCAAGTACTCTTTGTCCTGTACAATGTCATCCAAATCCTAGTTGTTTTCATTGCATATTTATAGTCTCAATAAAATGCAATTTCAACCACCCCCTCTAAACTCTGTTTGTATTTGTTAACCAGAATAGATACTGTTATAATATTTAATGGGATACATGCAAAACCCCACAACTGTTTTTCCAGGACATGCTTCTAAATCCCTCCCTTAGTGCCCTCACAGACTATTCTCACACCAACTCCTAGAGAAAAAAATGGCTGAGTTGTTTCCAGATCTTGCCATACATCTTTACACAGAGTCCTCACTTTTTGAACCAATACAAGTGAAGGTGTATTTTCTACTGCCTGCGACCAAAGAACACGAACAAGTATACCAGAAGTTCCTGAACGTGCAAGATTGGCCTACCACTTCAAGTGCAAGAAACTGTGCTACCATCACAACCGTCATGACAATTTAATACGTTTTTATATTCATCTTCAGGTTAATGTACTCAGTACATTTGAAGTCTTTCTCACCAGCCCATAACTAGTCCTGATTTTCTTCAGAGGGTAGGAGAACCCACACTAGGTGATAAATATGTTTTACAGAAGAGCATCAAGACGCACGCAGTCCTTCACTCTATCGCCTTTGGAAGCCTAACAAGACAGTTTTGTCCTCACTCCTTCCTGAAAGTCACTCATTTTTCCAAGAATGGAAGCCAGAAAGCACAGCAGAAGAGGGAAGAAGTGGCTGCTGAAAGCCATGACATTACCTAGCAAGAGTAAACCCAAATATTGCATCTATTAAGAAAAAGCTGTATGCCCCAATGTCTAGGTTGGGAAACAAAAGGAAGGGTAAGAACGTGAAAAGAATGATTTCATTCTGCTCACAGATCTTCAGGGAAAAAGAAATGCCTACACAGAAATAAACTCATAAAATAGTGTAAAAACACACATTAAACAAAAACTTGTGCTTCACTATAATGTACATATACCTGGCTTTTCTGTTCACCAATAAATTCTCAAGCACGCAAAATAGAGTAACAGAGAAAGTTAGGCTTTTTCCTATTTTCCCCTCTTCTAAAAAAGAAAAAAAGCAATCACACAAACATCTAGAACAACTCCAGACATGTAAGAAAGTCAATACATTTTGTACTTAACACTGAACATGTTATTAGCACTAATTCCCCACTGCTCCACAAAGAACTTCCTCCAGACAACTAACCAGAGCCCTATGAACAATACAGAATGCATAAGGTAAATGAAAATCTCAACTCATTGCAAATTTCCTGGTTGCGAACTGTTGTGAAGTAACACTGACTGTATTTTCCTCTACCTAGAATCAAATATATTCAGATTGTAAGCTATTCGGACATGCACCTAACAGCAAACCTATTTCGGGGGTTTATCAACTGGATCATAGAATGGCTTGGGTCTGAAGGGACCTCAGGGATCAAGTTCCAACCTTCCTGCCACAAGCCTTGGTGTTGGATCAACATATTCCAAAAAAATTCTGTTTTCTCAGAGATGTTAAGTGTCATCATTACTGTTCTGGAAGGGGTATAGTACTTCAAGAGAAAATACTATCACAGTTTGAAGAACTGAAGCTAGCTGTGGAAGATAACCTAGAATATACTGAAAACCAAAAGGTACTCGTAATTAAAATTCAAATCAAGTGAAAACTGATTGTATGAGACAAAGAAACATAAGATTTGAAACTACTCATAATTTAACTCCTACACTTACAGAATACACCTCCACAGTGTAGAAGACTTGCAGGCACTAACTGTTCATCTTTTTCTTTAACATGACCTAAGATCCAACATCTACATTCTCGCCTAATTTTACACTAAGAAATTTTGCTTTTAACACCCTGAAATTACCCACATAGATGTTCAGCACTGTAAGCAAAATGCTTTACTTTTATGAAATAGCATGAGCTAGTAGGTGGTGCACTTTATGCCTAGAGCAGATTCTTATCCACAAAAATGGATTGGCAAATCGTCACTCTGAAGGAACAAAAAAGGAAATGCAACAACTATCTATGGCAGTAAGACTGAATTCAAACTGTCCATTTAAAGAATTAGATAAAATGGGGCAGGGAAGGGAGAAAGAAGGAGTAGAGTAGAAGAACAGGATCAGTAGCTCAGTGAAACCAAATGGAACATATGTAGGAATGTGGCATTTGTGATGCAAATTTGATATAATGCACTCCTCAACTAGTTTCTTTCAAATCTGCTTTGTGATTCATTGTTAAGCAAATAATTCAAATGATTCATTAACAAAAGAATGAATGATCTAATATGGCTTTAAGTAAATTAGACAAAGTACAACCGAGGGGAAGGCTGCCACAGGTTAAAAAGTATTTTACCTTAAGAAGCAAAACATTCTTTCATTCTGGTTTGCAAAAAAAAAAAAAAAAAGGAATGGATTTTAGTCTCAGTAATATTTTAAGTAAAACGTGAATAGATCCTCACCTATATCACACTACTGTTAGTTTCAGAGGTGATGAGATTACTCAGTATTAGTTTAAATATAGCATATTTATCTTGCATACCGATTTTAGCAACTTTGTGGATTTTGATCCATTAATTCAAAGATTTCTCTATTGGAACACTTCCAATTAGTGAGAGAGATACAGTACTGCATTGTAATTGCAACAAATCAACCTTAGCAGTTCGTCTGCTTGGGAAAAAGCATCAGAGTACTTAATGTCATACAATATTTTATAAAACAAGAAAGAAAACAAAACCATCACAGTTGGGCATATAAGTAAATATGCTATATATTTCACATTATTGCATACCAGCACTGAGTTTTATTGGTTTTACTGAGAAGAAAAAAAAAGGCTTCAAATGTGAATGAGGTTGGAAGAGAGGAATACAGAAACAGCAATAAATATCTCCATACATAGCAACATGCTTCATGACAAAAGCTTAAGCTTTTAAGTGACCTAGACACTTAATAAAGAATATTTTGAGGCTATTTATCCTATATGGCTTGAATTATAATAATGTTTTATTTCCAGATGAATGGTAGACATGTTTTCTCCCTTAGTAGTAACAACTTCCAGTCATTTCATTATATTCTGGAGAACAACTAACGCTGTAGCTCAGTGTGCCAAAGACAAAACACACTTAAAAGTCTGGCTTCAAATGGCACAAATTAATAATCATGAGCAAAGGCAAAACTACATGCTAACAGGCTGAAAGTAATACTCAATTGGTGACCATCTTTGCTTCCCTTTCTACACAACACTGAGAGGAGAGGACAAAACAGCATTTCACCTCAGTCCCAAAGTGAAAAAGGAAAGCAATTTGCATTACTGAACACTCATAGCAGAATGACTTCAGCCTCAAATGTACTACAAACAAAGGTATATCACCAGAAGATAACACTAAAAGCTGTATTTGGATGTGGAGAAAGAGGTGTTGGGGCATTGGTAGTGGTTTTATTTTTTTTTTTGTTTCAAAGTGTACGTTTTAATCCAGAAACAGTAGAGATGTACCTGCTAAAACCTGAAGCTGCTAGAAAAGTGTTCTGTGTAAGATGTCTAAAACACTCAGAATGATGCAACTTAAAAGTTAACTACAGTTGATACTTTGTTCTTCAGAGAAGTTTAAATATTGTAAGGCTGGAAGTAAATACTTACTCTGCATACAAAAGCATTTACTTTAAAAATTACCTTTCACATTCTTTAGTACTTAGACAATGGACTGAGGCTATGTGACTGCTTTCTAGCAGGGGAAAAGATGAGTAAGAATTCTGCGTCTAATAAATAAAGAATCTGCCATGAAACAAACGTGTCTGAAAGCACTATCATTTTTTAGAAAAGAATACCCAGGTGTGAGTTGCAAGTTATTACAAAATATTCCCTGCTGAGCAAACCGGCAACATAGTTTTACTTGTTTCTTTGCTACCTGAAAAATCTAACTTTGATCCTATTATGGGCAAATTGATGCAAATTACAACACTTATTCTCCATCTTCAAATAATGTGGTTTACTAGGAAGTCTTTCACATTAAGTATGCTTGGCAGGTGCCCCAGAACAGCAGCACAGGACCAGAGGGCAAGTGGAAGTTGGTTATAAGCCACCTCTCCGCTTCCCTTACCCTTTGCCTGGTAGGAATAAGACCAATCCTCAGCATTATGCACAAAATGCCTAAGGGCTATTCCTAAACATGCCCTTCAAGTGGCTGTTACACAAGCTGAAGATTGCTAAGACACTATGGCAGCTCTACGCAGCACAGAAGTTTCTTTCAGTGGGGATTAATTAGCAATAAAAAAGAAATACTGTGCATAAACACACTTCTAGCCCTCTGCAGACGTGACAAACTAAGTAATAAACTCTGTTACCATCACGCTATAACCAAGGACATCAACATGAACAGCCTGTCCAAAACCTTTCCTCCTCAAGATAGAAAATACCAAATCTGTATCACACTTCTTTCTGATCTCATGTAAAAGCTTATGGCATTTCAGCATCCAAGGAAAAAGCCCTACATTTTCAAGTATATCCTTCCCTCAGTTTTCCAACCTTCACTACATGGCTATCAAGGTGTAAAACAAATCCCTCCGCAACAAAGATGAATTACATAAACTGCATCTCTTCCACTGGAACATTTGGTACAGAGACCAAAAAACCACAAAACAACAAAAACATACAGCATATATCTGTAAAACATATCTTGTTGTATATCTCAGATGTATATCTTAGAAATAAGAAAGAAACTATTCCAAGTTTAATAGAAGGCAGGAAATATTCTACATTGAAAATGGTTTCCACTCGCCCTTCTATGAATGACATTTCAACACTTTAAGTCTAGACCAAAAGAACAAATGATCAGCAAGTGCTCTAATTTGACATATGCCGTAAGCAAAACCCCAAATGTCTATTTTGCAAATAATCTACTTGCCAAAATAAGAAGTTTCATCACTACTATTGCGAAAGTATACTGAAATCTACTTACCTGGTTTTGTATTAATATGCCAAATAACTGAAATACTTAACAGCAGAAGTGAGAGCTGCTCGCTAAACCTAGAGGCCATAAGCTTCTTTCCTAATCCAACCTGCATCTGGTATCACTCAGAACACTGACAACGAAAGAAGAGCATGGCAGAAAGGCAGTGTCCATGCCAAACAGCCTTCTCCTTTCTAACTTCTGCTTTCATGTACAGTATTATAATCTAGATGTCACACACTTGCTTGGGTTTAGTTTACAGAACTGAGAAGTTACAGCTGATAAGACTGTGCGTACAAAGTCTCTGCTAACTCCAACTCCAAAAAGTCTCTGTGCAGATGCAAGAGAAAAACCAGAACCTCTGTCAGAATGAAAGAAGTCCAAGGAGCATCATCAATACTAATAAAACAAAAAATCTACCAGTCAGATGCAGGAGAATCTTTCTATGGACCATGCCAACCTCCTGGAGGTATGAAACATACTCCAATTCAACTGTAAATACGGTAACTTCCAACCCTCTGCTTCTGCTGGGAGCACTGTCCACCTACATATCTGTTTTTCATTTTGCTTCTCTCTTACCCCAGTCTCAACCTTAAGTAAAGGATTCTTCTTAGTCCATCTCATTACTCATCTGTCACTTTCCTGCACAAAAGTAGTTACCATTGCAATATAACAGAAAAGGCTGAGTTCTAATTCCAGTCCTGTTTTCAGTTTTATCTCTTTAATATATGTATGAACCAAAAGAAATAACATTGAGTTCATCGGGGAAAAGTCTCACTAGGTTATTTTATTTTCTTGTTATTTTGTCACATGCAGTGGAAGAATGTAAGAGGAAAAAATCCAGTGACTTCTGAAGGATTTTACTTAAAGCAGGAATAATGCTGGTTAATAAGTTGGCCCACTACAGACTTAATACATCATGCAGAAGCAATCACCATGACAAAAATATATTTAATATTGCAACAAAAATATTCAAAAGTACAGCTAGAATGAAGCCATTTGTCCTTAAACCAAAGTAGTTTTCCATACACTCCACACACCAATTATGTTTAAAGCTATGCTCTACTTACATAGAAAATAATCATAATAAATATTAACAATATATGAACAGAAGCAGAACAGATGTAAATGCCAAGGAAAAATGAAACCAAAGCAGGAACATAGCCAGAACAACCCTTAAAGACACCTCCCAGCCCCCTCAGATCAAGATAATGTCCCTGCTGCTTCCTTCCCCTACCCTGGAAACAAAGCGTTTTAATTCACATGCACGGCATATAGAGCACCAGGAGCTCAGAGAACACAAGCTGAACAACAGCCAATGCTCCACACCTCACTGTCCTGCTACTGAACCCCACAGAGGCTGATATGATTTAGTGAAGGGGCTTTCCTGAAAACGCAAGGTAAAGACAAAACAAAAACAAACAACTTTTGGCACAGCAGAAGCAGACCTTACTTTGTCATGTGAATGCTTTCTATATACAAACTCACTCAAGTGGCTAGCCAAAACACTCTGAAAACCTACAGTTATCAGGTACTTGAATAACTGACATGACAGAAGCCACTTCTGCATCTGAGGGCTCCAAACTCTGAGAACCTCTATTACTTAAGTACTAAAAGTTTCCATACAAGAGTACCAAAAAAAAAGTTACGGTACTCTCATCGCAAATCCCTACCTGTCATCATTTAGCCTCAGACTTCTTCGCAAAGTTTATTGTCAATGGAAAAACAGAGAAGAACTTACGAGAGACAGAGTACCCACACTTCAGAGCTGTCAAAGTTAAAAATATACGTCCACAATTATAGGTGAAAAAAAAGGCTTTGCATTAACAGAGAAATCAGAATACTTAGCCTCTGTTCTGAAAACAAACAAAAAACCCATTACAGGTAAATTATTAAAATAGAGAAATATTACCATTACTTTGGAGGAAAAAATAACCCACCCCACAACCAACTGATCTTTGGGAAGAAGTACTTGCATGGAATCCAAGGAAATACATACTTGACCCAAAATCTACTTGAAAGATCCACATTTCCGGCTAAATTGCAACATCTGAGTAGCTTAATGTTGCTTTACAGGCCACACTGTCACTCCAGAGCTGGGGAATAATTGTGACTTTTAAAGACGTAAAATTACTTCTGAATAGTATTTGCCAACTATGTTAAAAACAATATCTAAGTTCAAAGGTTTTTTGAATATCTCATACTCAAGCTCATAATAGCTCATTTGAAATTTTCAACACCATGTCTATGAACTACAGCACAGTTCAGACATCAGAGACAGACAAATCCCTTCTGTCTTCACTTCCTTTTTCTCAAAAGCAGTGTCTTCAGACATGCCTTTTTCAACACCCAAATCAAAACAATTCTCCTTGAGTCTGAAACCTGTAAAGACAGAAAAATACCACAAGGGCCTTTTGACAGCCCATCCAATGATGATGCTGCAGAGATCCTATTCAACCCACTTCTCCAACATTTACCTTAAATCAAGTGTTTACTCAAAGCTCCATACATCACTGCAAATTCCTGTTTCAGAGCTTGCTCAAGCCACTCACATTTGAACTTCAATCAGTAAAATACTTAGCACATACCATCATGCAAAACATTTGCTCTGAAAAATTGATTTTCTGCTGAGCTATGTCTGAAGTCTCTGCAATAAGAAGCTTTGACTTCTAAGTTCAGCTGTCTCTCTACTGCTCTATCAGTATTACTCTCCTGTATGTTGCACACTTGCTCCCTAAAAGGCAGTGATCGTATTCTCCAAACTCCCTCCAAGTTCCCTTACTCTTTTTTTATTCTCGTTAAAATATCACTTTTCTTCAACGGTTCTTCCCTCTAAGTATTTACAGAGCCACGCTTTGTTAGTGAGAGGAACAGGAACATGGAGCTGTACATGTTCCCATCGCTACAGATGTAACTCCTACATACAACACAACCAAACTTCCTGATAGCAAATCTATTTAATATTTGATCAAAATTTGCATTTTACAACTGGAAGGTCATCTCAGTTGCCTACTAAAGCATTATTTCCCCCTCAGCTTCAGAGTGACTGTTGCATCCCTTCAGGTAATGAGACACAGAAAGTTCATATAAAATTTTACCCAGCACCCTCCCTCCCCACCTGCATTCACACGCTCTTAGTGGCTGTGCATACAGGATGAAGGAGCAGAGCAGTTCTCCTCTCTCTTCCCAGAAATAAACAGCTGCTAAGATTTTTTTCCTCAGGTTGTTTTTTGTTTGGTTGTTTTTTTTTGTGTTTTGTTTTATTTTTGTAAGCGTGCATGACATTGCTCACCTACAGGTGATGAGGAGTGAAGAGTCATTTGGAAGTTTCCCACCCTGTGCGTTTCCTGTGGTTCTAGTACAATGACAAAATTAAATAATATTTTGATCTCACCAAAGCACAGTTTTTGCCTAGCAGCTGTAAAAACGCACAGTAACAATAAAATTACTGAAAGTAGTCAACGTTTCCCTCACGCAAAACATTTTTCAGAACACAGATGACAAATGAAACTTTACAAGGAATGATTCACATATCCTGGTAGGACAAATATTTTGTCTGGACTGACTATAGACTAAAACCACATCAAAAACAAAGTTTTCCAGTAAACGTGAGCGTATCTTATGGCCCATATGTATTTAACAAAAACTAGCTCCTCACTCTCTTGCCAGAATGGCATTAGTGCCAAAGATGAAGTCGGTCATCATTTCTATTAGCTGAACTCAACATAAGTACATGCAAGGCAGTATTGTAAAGAAACCTAAGATGGTCTCAAGAGTTGGGTCCCAAGCGCTCAGATACGTTTTACTCTGCATTCTCCAATACTTCATAAGCTGCAGTGGTGCTAATGTCACCATTCAAACATCTCAGAGCCACCCACCAACAGCCCAAGAGCATCTAAAAGAAAGATAAGACAATTTACTTGAAACACCTTTTAGGAGAACAAACCGCAGCACAGTTTGAGAAAAATGACTTTTAGGCCAAAATACTAATAGCCCTGACCAACAGGGTCAAGTAACTAGCCACAAAACGCAACTGCATCAATACCTTCATGATTTAAACCAAGTGGAAACGAGTACACACCAGCGATCACGTTTACAACTGCAAAAGAAAGATTATCACACATTAGTCAAAACTAACTCATGATGTCACCTTACTAAGCTACTGCACAACCAACTTTGTTCTTCACAGCTGCAGAAAAGTCTCAAACAAAATGTTTAGTTTCCAAACCAAGAACAAAAAGAATAGGCCAACTTCAAAAACGCAATCAAAATTAACACCATTGTTTGAAACATCCACGAATTTCCACAAGTTAAACAGTATTTGTTTGTATTGCAACTTTCAAAGGTTAACAGTTTATTTCACCCCCTTCTTTCACAAGAATGCAGCTGCCAAAGTGACTTAAACTAAGTGGCGACCAACACAATGAATGCACTCATTTATAAGATATGAAAAATAATATTGTATCGAATTTCATTTAAATCTACACACATGAACTTTGAAACATCTTAAATGTTACTGTGTATTACCAGTCCTCCTAACGCTAGCAGTCAGTTCAGAACAAAAGCTCGATTTCCTATCACGTGAATTCTATTTTGAACAGTAATATTGTTTCACCTGACCTCTATGCATATCTACACGAGTACAGCAAACACTGGTAAATACTTATAGAACTAAAGTGAAAAAGCATGGAAAAAATGAACAGTTCTAAAATAAACACTTGTTTGTGAATTAAACAATGAATACGTTCCTTCAGTTGGAGATAATTCTCTTAAAAATGTACTGCAAGAATAAAATATGACTCTGTGCTTATTGTCCCACTAATCCAAAGTGACATATTCCTTTATTGCATTCTCCCTCCCCATGAACAAGCCACATTGCCAAGATTTTACAAGTCAAAATGCATTTCCAGCGCATGCATCATTAGCAGTAAAAAACAATAAAAAAAAAACACACAACAATCCTCAGCCCATACTATGCAGTTCTAAGAAACCAAAGGAATTGCTTGCTTGAAAATAGAGCATAATTGAAGAAAACAGAGCTGCATCCACATTCTAGAAAACAATTAAGTACCACTTGAATCTGAGCCCAAAATAAATTATGTTCTATTAACTTGCAGCCAACTTAGAATACTAAATGGAGCATACAGTAGCATAATGCCTCTATTGCAAAGGAAAGCTTGTAGTCTTCCAAATAAAATTACATCTCCGTAAGTAAGAGTACCATTTCTGGATAGGTTTCCTATCGAAGCAAAGTCTATGCGATCAAGTGCCATCAGTAATGGCCAGTGAACCAGAGCTTACAAAAATTAAGTATCGGAGGCACCTTGTTGCTTCTCCAGTAGAAGCATTACTTGGCATGTACAAGAGAAAAGACAAATGTGCAGAAAGATGTCACTTCGTTACACTACTTGCGAAATAAACAGTTAAGCTGATTTCTCCGAATACACTGGCTCATAAAATTTAGTCTTATTTAAATACACCATAAAGCACCCAAAATTTAACACGTCTAGGACACTTTTTCTGCGAATGTATTCACTACTCTTAATCATACTTGCCAAAGCATTTGCTGCATCCCTTAGCTAGGATATGCAAGCCATTATGGGGCTCAGTGATCAGCTTTAGTTTTGGGATGTTTTGTTTTACTAAAAACACTACAGGCTGACACACAAAACATAACAGAAGCTGTTCTACACCCTTTCATGCATGTGTGTATAAACACACACAAAAATTACACAGACAAGGTAGATGAGCACATTAGAGGGCAAGATGAGAATTCAAAATTACCCTCAGTGAAGAACGTTATGAAAAACAGTAGAGGAGAAATGCAATGTTTCAGAGCTAGATCAGTACAGTCGATTGCACACACACGGGATGGCCAATTAGCTAGATAGCAGCTTGGTTAAAAGGGACGCAGAGGTTAAAGTAGAACACTAAGGAACTGTAAGCGTTGTGATGTGTGGGGAAGAAGAAAAAAATCACAGTGATGTCTACACACTAGAACTGCCTGCACAGCCAGGAAATAACAGTGTCACTCGCAATATTGGCAAGATTTCACGTAAACTACCATGTGCAGTTTGGTCACCACACTTCAAGGAGAATAATAAGCTTAAAACAGTACCAAAAAAGTACTTGAGTTAAATACTCTGAAAGCTCTTCTAGAGGTCAGACAGAGAAGCACTAGAATAGACTGCCATTGGAGGCTGTGAACCTGCTGTCACCGGGAGTTTCTAAGAGTGAGTTAGACAGGCATCCAGCAAGACCAATGAAAGCCAAAGCTAATTGTGGCCTCGGGAAAAACGATGGATCAGATGATTCCTAGAGGTGTTATCCATTCCTTCATAATATTCACAGATACAGAAACCAAGTCTAAACAGGACCTGTTTCAATACTACCTTCCATCTTCTACTACTCTATCAAGAGTAGAGGCTATTGAGAGTATAGACCACATCTAGAGACCGGACCAGTGGAGCCACATGTTCTTGAAATGCAGTATTCTAAAAATGGCCAAGTTACTAAAAAATGGACCATAACTTCATAAAAGATAAAGAAGCCAATACACAAGCAAACATACAAGCAAAAATAATTTATAAACAAAAAAAAGTAAAAACATCTGACAAGGCTAGAAAGCATGTTTTCTGGATACATTTCAAGACCACACTCACACAAAAAATAAAATGCTTCAAGTGACAGTCTTGCCTCTTCCAAAAGCATGGCCATGCAAAAGAGAACAAAAATAATAAAAACGGCCTCTGCAAGGATATTTTGTTAAATATGTATGATCTCATCTCTCCTCACAATAAACGCTATAAACAAAATATTTGGAAAACACAGTACTGAAACAACAACCTTATAAAAGTATCACGGCTTGAATCAACACTGTTTATTCAGCGGCAAACTTAGTATCATTATTTATGCAGATTAATCAAACAGGAAAGAGAATCTTTTGAAATAAGAGTTTGAATTCCAAATCACAAACATGTGGATATGGTTTTGTTTTCTTCTCAGTTGCCTGTAACTGAGAAAACACGACACTTGCTTTGGCTGTCCTGCCAGGTTACAGAGCCATCACAGCTGACACACCACAAGCCCGGTACTCCAGTCCTACTAAAACCCACTGAGATGGTTCGGGATGTGAACACCTCCCACTCTTTTTGCTGCTTTTCTGCTGAAAACTATCAGTTCTTCCCAAGCTGGTAACAAGCACCTCATGCTTCAATCATGTCAATACAAATTCAGGTGTAAATGTAAAGAACATTTAAGCCTAAGTCAAAACATCAGCTCATCAGTCAAACTAGCAAGGAATAGGTGGGATGTCTATAATTGCTGTAGGAGCAGTTGCCTCCAGCTAAAGGGCAAATTTGAGACTTTTACAGGCATTATCTTAAATCACTTCAGCAAAGTTGACCAGTTGTTGTTAAAACTTAAGTGCTTATTTTAAGTACCCATTTAAAAAAAAAAGCTGTAGAGAGGAAACTTGTTTTTCTACAGCCTTATGAACTGGCATGCATTTCTGAACACCAACTCTCAACTGTGACCACTTATTTCCACAGAATGCATCACTTCATTCTGTGCATACACTTAGTTAACTTACATTTTGGAAACGCCGTTCAAAGTATCCGTCCCAAACCTTGGACTGTCTACCACTGATGAAACTTGCTGATCATGAGTAACACGCATTTTCAGCTGCACATTTTGCCAAATCAAGTAGCTCCTCAGAAAAAAAAAGAATAACTCATTCATTACATTTCTAAGAAACATGAGGTGAATCCCAAAATCAAAGGCAGTGCTTTGGCAACTTTCCCTTAACAAGGAACTCAAACTGAGTGCTCCAGCTGTACTCAGGGCCCAATCTGTTGCTCAGACAGATGCACCAGGCTGAACTACTTTATAGGAACTCATTTCCCTCCCCGTCACAAGTTCCTGATCAAGAAGAAAGGACACTGAAGAGCGCTGGTACCTACTACTAGAATGATGTGTATTAAACAGCTTGAAAGCAGCATATACAAACAATATAGAACAGTAACAGTTTAGTCATCGCACCAGCTTCATGGAACTACTGTAGATTTTGGGAGAAGAGACTACTTATGGAGAAACAGCTCTACAGGAACAAAGCATGTGGCTTTCTTTTTCTATGGCGTTTACATTCTTACGAAACACAGTTTGTAATTACCATTAGAAAACAGTTTTACTTAAAAATTACAGTGTGTCCATTCACCAACATTTAAAATATTGAAGTCTATTGCAGTTATCTTTATGCTTTGCTAATAGACAAGACCACAACTTTGTACTTTTTCAAAAGTCAACAGCACTTTGACAGTAGTATATACTGCCATTTATTTGTATTTCATAGAACAAAAGTCACAGAAACGGACCAACATCTACATTTCTTTATCCAAAGCACAAATGCATATGTTAAACATACACATTAAAAATGTGTAAATGAAGCGTTCATTAATGCAGTGTTGAAATTATAAGGTTTACTGTGCTACAACAGGCGCAATGCTTTTTAGATATGCAAAAAGCTCACAGCCATAAGCATTACCTGTTTTTTGTGTTTATGTGATGAACAGATAATTATTTTAACGATTAAACATCTGAAGATTTAATCTCAAATGAAATATTCAATGCTTGTCTTATCAGCCACCCAACATTTCCTCCCGTCCAAAGCTGAGAAGAGGAGGTACTACAAAGATCTGCCTTTCTGTGATAGCAATCACTGTGGAAGAAGGTCTGCCTAAGAGGCACAGGAATATGGCACCTTGTCTCAGTTCTCAGCAAAATCAACGTCTGTTGGTGCACAGTCAAGAAGAAAATATGAAAAAAATGGGAGAAACCAGACTAGCTGGACAAGAGGACTTGGTATCAGAAAAACGTATAGAAAAGATAGAATTGGCTAAACAGAGACTAAAAGAGAAGAGACAGAGGGAAGAGATGGAGATACACTAAGGTCCAAGTCTCTTCCAAGATTAGACTGGAAAACCAAACCAGATGACAGAAAATCCCAAAATACTAGGGCAGGCCAAGCAGAGCAAGCAGGAAGAGTCACCTCTGCCATACAGAGCAAGGATTCCCAAGCTAAATTAACGTGATCCACAGTCCATAACTGAGCTCAAAGAGGATGCTGCCAACTGACAACACTCAATACTGCTGGTATTAATATTTCTGGCAACTTGAAATATTAACTCTATGAAATCTACTTCCCAAAGCACATTTTTCCACAACCAAATTCAGGATTCTAGAAAGAATCATCACTCCTTTGCATTTGCAAGTATCTGTGAAATCCTCTGCCGGAATGTCTCATCTTCCTTTGAGTTACTATTTCACCAGGTCCAACATATAAATCATGCTCTTTAAATAGACATCCCCAGCCTTGCCAAAGATCTACCCAAGTGTAAGATAACGAATTTTTTGGATTTGAAGTGCATTCTTCAATCCTGTGAACATACATTCAAAACACATTAAAAGGATGTTAATCCTACCTCTTCTGCTAATTTCCAAGATTTTGTAACCTCAATAACATTCTTTTGTCTCCTTTTATCCATTGAGGCCTTACAGAGTCCAATGCAGCTTTATATGCTGCTGTTCCAGTTTTGCACCCAGGATTATGAGGATTTGATACCTTTTGTATATTAACATTCCTCTACTACACCTACACAAAATCTCGGAGTGAATGCACTGTCACCAATACTGGTTCTGGCTGCAGTATGAAGCATGTTACCTATGTCCAGTTTAATAGAAAATTTGTGATTAGTTATTTTATCATATTTACCTCAAGACTAAGAGCACTACAAAGCAAACAAAGTGGAACAGTGTTCATCGATGCCATTCTTCCATATCATACATTCTGTAGATAACGGAGAACTGTAAATGTTAGAGACATGAAATCACCATGTATTCAGTCACTAATGGATAAGCAATAACCAGCATGTTCTCGGCTCGGTGAGGAGGGATTTAGCTGCCAAATCCCAATCAACACTAATTGGATTGTCCTTGACTTCAGAATATACCACTGACACTAAAGGAGTAGTTCATTTCAACAGATTCATATAACTAAAGAATAAGCTCCAAAACATCAAACAGAAGAAAAAAAACAATCTCATCAATAGATTTCATCATTAGAAATAATTAGTTTCACTCTATAAGCAATGAGCTGCAAGATCTGATGCTACAGCTAAAGAGTAAATCAAGACATAAATCAAAGAAGGGCTTCCTACTTCGTGGTGTGTATTTGTAAGACAACTGTCACTGGTGTTATCAAGGTTGAAAAGTGAATCTACTGTTTCGTATTTGAAAATGATTCCCACAGTGACTCTGGTTTTCCTTTATTTTTTACTTCATAAGTATCAGTAGGTGGAGAAGTGGTTGGTATCCTAAAGTCATGTCAGTAAATTACCACAGCAGAATGATTACTTTCCCCAGTGTTGTGAGACAAGATTACTATGCTCATGACATTGGAGGAGTTAAATGTCACTCTCATTGTCCCCCACTGAAAAATATGCTTCAGTGCTTAACTACTATTGGAGCTTGAATAACAAACTGACATGCTGCATGAGAAGTGTCTTTTTGTTAGACAATCCACAATGTTAATCCAGGACAGAAAAGGAGAGAGTTTCTTTATTGCCATTTACTCTTGAAATATCTCCAAAGAAAGTTACTTCCCTCAAATTAATCTGCATTCTTATGTTTTAGGGGAAACAAAGATAACTTACACCATAAACTTCCCAGCAAATATCTCAATTTAAATGGAAAGGTTGAAAATAATATTATTGCTATGGCTATGATGGAGACAAGAGCAATTGAGTAAAGAGTTTCAAATACAAGATTAATTAGCAGAGGTTCAAGGGAAAGTTATACTGAGCTGTATTATTTCTTTCTGAAACGCTAGTGAACCTATAAATCAAAACAACAGTCCATTTCTTAAGTTAGCATTATATATTAGAATAAAGAGTCTGAACACATTCAATGAAAAAATGCTACCAGAAAAAAAGAGTTTTTTTTTCCACTCCAAGTAGTTTTTCAAGATAGCTTTATCTCATCAGAAGAAAAAAAAAAAAAGAAAAAAAAAGAAAAAAGCCATCCACATATAACGGGAAAGAGCTTTTCTCATTGTATCTAAGTATGGTGTAGAGGAGACTGTAGTACTGAAAGAATAACCCAAGCAAAAACAAAGTCACAAGATATAATTTCTTACACTAGAGCAGCTAATCTGTTTAAGAAATGTTTAGGGCACTCAATCACATCTGCCCTTCTTCAGTCATACCCAACTACAGTACTATCTTACCAACAAAAAGACAAACACACATCTGCATTCCAATACAGTTCTGATAGCACACTTGACGCTTCACTGAAGTACAATTACACAAATTCGTTTGCCCTAGAATGGAAGAACCTAGTTTTTGGGGTCCTTTTTCACTTGGAGATTGGCATGTTCAGATCTAGACTGCACCTGAACCAAATTAAGTCCCAACACAGGTAAGAAAGTCAATAATTCTCTTATTATTCTACTTTTTCTATTTTACAGAGACCGCACAACAAGATACCAAGAAATCATCCACTCCTTAAAAACGTGCTAGTCCAGAAGAATGCCCAACTATGTATATACAACACCCAAAAAAATCTTCTTCTATAATTAATGTGAAAGGTATATTCCTTCACTGGGAAAATCTGTCTACAGGAAAAAAAAACAAACACAAAAGTCATCAAATCTGATTACTATGTTTAGGAATTTATTCCACTCTATCAGTAACCACTTGCCTACTTTCAAAATCCACTAAGATATGAAACTACATAAGACAAGAAACACTTCCCTGAAAAGTTGATAAAAATTACAACAGGAACAACCACAACAGAGCCTACACAGTATATCAGCATTTATCAGTTATGACAACAGTCAAATAAAACTGCTATACTTTTACAAGCCTCACACCTTCTGTTGTACACATTACAACTACGTACAGCAAGGACAAAAAGCAGCAGACTCTCTTCTTACAGTGGCCAAGTCTCACAGAAAACATTTTCTCCCTCTCTCTCACAGGATTTCACAGTTATCTGCTGGGTACACAACAGCTTCCTATATCAAAACCATTATGGGTGCGCGGGCAGAATAAACAAATTCAGGATTTAGTTCTCTCTTCTTTAAGCTTACCCTTCAGTTCCTGAGCAAAGAAGATAAAACATGTTGTCTCTTTTATTACCTTTTTCATGTAGCACCATATGAAAACTCAAGCAATTAATTTATGACTACGGTTTTTACCAGCAAAAAAAAAAAAAAACCCAAACCAAATAGAAAGGCATTTTCTCATGGCCTTCTGTTATTTCTGCAAACATCTGTATTCTTCCTAAATCCCATCCACATTCTGTTATGCAAACATATTAAACAGGAATTGTTGGTCAAACACACTTCAAACTCCATGGAAAAAGAAACAGAGATACAGTCAGATCTTCCAGACTTTGTCTTGCTTTTAACCCAAAGCCGACATTTTCTAGCACCTCTCTTCCCTTCAAAGCGCCTTCAGTATCAAGTTACATAATAGCTTTATATTGAGCTGATACGTTGGAGAAAAATATTTTTATGTACCTTAGCAAAGGTCCAGGTGAATGCAAAATAAACACAGTAAAGCCATCAGCCCTGGTGTATCACTGAAATCCTTCACATCACCACTGGTAAAACCGGCGGGGAAGATCTACTAAATCCAGTTTCTCCAGCTCTGTCAAGACACTGAACACAAAGCTCCAATAGGAGCTACTACCATCACAATTCTTTGCGGTGTTTCAAAATACATTCTTAAAATACACAGCAGCAATTAGCCTATTTTCATGGTGAAAGATACAAAGTAGTTTTTAAATGGGACTATCATAAACTGTGTCTGCAACAGACAAAAACCTAGATGAATTAAAACACCTCTCACAAAAAAAAATTCTCCTTAACTTCCTATGTGCCTGGAAGCCTATTCATAGGTGGTAGAGGGCAAAGCTCATTCTCCACTCAAGCTGAATCTCTGTGCATCTTGACAGACCTGTCTGTGACTCGATCTGCTCTAAGGCAACCACTGCTTCTTCCAAAGTAAGAAGACTGAGGCACCCGACCATCAGTTTCGTGCTCAGAGTTATAGGACAATTCAGGCTGACCTACACTCCTCCTTTATACTGATCCTGTACTCCTTGATACCCTAGTGAGCTAACTCAGTTAAAAAAAAAAAAAAAAAAAAAAAAAAACAGAAAAATAACCCAGATGCAATGGGAAAAAAATGGGCAAAATACTCAGCAAAATGCTCTTTTAGACAGGTCAGCATCCTAAAGCATGTCATCAGAAGGTCCAACAGCATTAATGCAAATGAAGGTAAGATTAACACAGCAGGGATGGCAACACCAGGACTGCAGTAACATCCTCTGCATCTATGTAAATTGTTAACAGAAACGAACTTCAGAATGTTTGAGACATGGATCCTCCCGGGATACTCTTTTTGGTTTATCTGAAGACAAAAAAAAATCCTTTTATTGTTTTGGATAAGAACTGTTAACATCAAAATCAAAGTTTTCCTACAATAGGAAAATAGAAACCTGCTCCTAAACTGCAGATATTTAAATATTTATAGTCCACATTTCTGAATAAAGCTAGATAATCTATACAAGAAAGCAGTATACCCTCACTGCATTTTCAGTATACTGTAGATACTGGTAGATGTAAATAAGCCTGCTTAATCCACATGAAGTTGGGACAAATGACGGCTGCTATAGAACGACAGCAGAGGAAGGAGAGCTTTTTTGGCATAGTTGTTAATATAAACATCCTTCCTTATTAACTTCAAGTGCATATTATCCAAACTGCTGCTGCCATACAGGTCGAGGAAGAGAAGAGGATTTTTGTTTGCTTGCTTATACAAAGACATTCCAGAGATTATCCCTGAAAAACATCATAAAATATAATTATACTCAAAATTCAATTCAAATATATTTAAACTGAGCCAGAACGTTGCAGAAGATATGAGGGGATGAAAGAAAACAAAAACAAAACAAAACTTTAGAGCTTCATAGGTAATAAGTCTAGAATCCTTGAAATGTTTCCCTCTGTTTTTTCATGAACAAGGAAGCATAAACACATCAAGTAAACTACGCGCTCACAAGAAAAAAGAAAGGTCAGTACTCCATGTATTATGGGACTGCATGTGGGGGTAAAGGAATGTGGAAAACAATGCATGCCTAGTCTTCAACAGAATGTTGTTTCTTCAAACATTCTTAGTACAGAGCATTAAAGTAACAAAAAGTAAACTAAATAATTAAGTCTAAATAGTTACTTTTTAAGCATGAGCTTTTAAAATTAAGTATCTGGAGTTATGTTTGGATATGTACAATTCATACAAAGGAGCAATTCTAATAAACTTAACAATTTATGTACAGGAAGCTAAACACATTTAAATGCTACAGATGAAGACATTTTCCAAACACGAAGTTTTCCAATGCAATCTGCAACTTTATGTCACATAGTTGCTATGTCAGATCAGTCATAACCTTTAGGAAGGCAGCTTGCTTGCTTTGTCTTCAACTTATAAGCATCCCTGGTTTTTTCGGTTGGTTGTTTTGACTTGAGCTCTATTACTGCAGGGGAGAATGTTGCAAAATGCTCCCAACAGGAGAGAGCAGACAATCTTTCTTTTTTAACAAAGTATTCTCCATACCAAACCTTTTACAATTTTGCCACTACAGTTAGGACAAGTTTATTTCCAAAGCCAGCAGAGGGGGAACCATGTCATAACTGAAGAATAATACTGGTATAGTACAGTGCAGGAGAACCTTTGTGAAATTTTGTGAGCTACTGTATCTTTAAAGGCAACTATCACACTTCATCTAGATGTTATCTTTCTTAAAAGATGAAGAGATCTTATTCTAATAATTGATTACCCACTCTTTTACAGTGAACAAACGCAGACTCTGAGCAATCACTACTTCAGAGAATCACCGAGAGCAACAAACTTGCGTTGTTTGTTTGATGCACAGCCAAATAAAGAACATTCAACCCTTTTAAATACTGTTTTATTAACACTGTACATTCAAAGGATCACTTGAAGAACCCAGCACACAAACGTACCAGTTGACAATCAGATCATTCAGAAATCAGTTTATATATCCAACATGAGGTGTGAAAACGCGATGTTATCGTAACACAAACTTACACAACAGAAACTTCTCTTTACCCACAGAACGATAACAGACAGCACCACTTCCCTTTCACCAAAGCAGGTACAAACCACACCGATTTTCTAAGAAAAGCACCCTTTCCTAAAGAGCGCACTGAATGCCGCAGCACTTCCCGAGGTTAGCGACAGCACTTCTGAATTAGCGATAAGCCCCCAGTAACACGTGGTGAAAAGACCGGCCGGCCCGCAGCGTCCCTCGGAGGCTGCGTGTGCACGCGTGCGAGCGCTCAGCACAAAGAAGGCCGGGGAGCAGCAGCAGCCGGGGCCGCCGCTCCGCGGGGAGGAGGGGAGGCCATGAAAAGACTCTCAGGGCCCAGACTCGCAAACCGTGCTAGGTGCAACCGCGGCACCTGGCAACACTGCCAATCCCAA
>JANHGO010000038.1:21723170-21752221 GCA_024606505.1 Aquila spilogaster
GGTTTAGTGGGCATGGTTAATGGTTGGACTCGATGATCTTGAAGGTCTTTTCCAACCTAAATGATTCTATGATTCTAAGAAGGGATGAACAGGTATTCTATTTGATAAATATTGTGAGCAAAACCAAAACTTCTACCTTGCAAAAAATCCACTTGCCAAAGTAAAAAGTTTTATCACTCTATTATTAGCAAAAGTACCAGTACTTTGAAATCTACTTATCTGATTTTCTGGCTTAGCATGCCAAATAATTGAAATACATATACACACAAGAGCTGCTCTCTAAATTTATAAGCTGCAAACTTCTTTACTAATCTAACCAGCATTTGGTTTGGTCAGAACCCTGATACCAAAAGAAGAGCATGGCAGAAAGACATTGCCCAAGCCAAACAGCCTTCTTTATAACATTTCTTTTCTTACGTATAGTATTACAATCTAGCCATCACACACTTAACAAATGCTTGGATTAGTTTAGAGAACTGAGAAGTTATGGATGACAAGACAATGTTATGTGTACATAATCCCTGCTAACTTTAACTCCAAAAAATCTCCATGGAGATTTAAGAGGAAAAACAGAACCTCTCTGTCAGAATGAAAAAAAGTCTGAGGAACATCAATACTAATAAAACTGCTACCAGTCAGATCCGTAAGAATCTTCCTACAGACCACGCCAGCCAGCTTCCTGCAGGTACAACATCTACTTTATATCAACTAGTATTAAGACAACAGCACAGCTTCTACCCACCTCGCTCAGCTGGGCACACACTCTACCTACACACCTCTATTTTTCACTTCTCTCTGCTTCTCAGTTACCCCAGTTTCAACTTTATACAAGGAATCCTCCCCAATCCATCTCGTTACTCATCTTTTACTTTCTTGCAGTCATGATGACAAGAGTAGCTATTATTGCACTGCAACAGAAAAGTCCAAGTTACAATTTCAGTCCTGTTTTTCAGTTCTGTATCCGTAACAGGTATGGCATTGAACAAAAGTAACATTAATCAGGAAAAAAACCTTGCTAGATTAGTTTCCTCATTTATTTTTACTTTCTCATGTGCTGTGAAAGTACATAAGAGGAGGAAAAAAATCCACCAGTGACTTCTGAAGGTTTTGCTTTAAATCATGAAGGTACTACAGATAGCTAGTAAGATGGCCCTCTACAGACTTACTACATCACACTGAATCAATTACAATGACAAAAACACACATAATATAGCAACATAAATATTCTAAGATATAACTTATAAAGAAGTTATTTGTCTTTAAACTGAAGTAGTTTTCCATATACTCCAGCCAAGTTTCAGGTTATGTCCTACTTATGCACAATACAATCATAACATATATTAACCTGAAATTAACAGAAGCGTGAAAGATTTATTTCACTGTACCTCTGCATTTAAAACAGGAACATATTAAAAAAAATCCTTAAAAGGCACACGTGCACATCCCCCCCCCCAAAAAAAAAAAAAAAAAAAATCAAGATATTGTCTTTACTGCTTTCTTCCTTCGCCCATACTGAAAACTGGAAATGCAGAAGTATTTTAATTTATATGCACAGTATACAGAACCAAGCGAGGCATGTACTTTTATTATGCTTCAGCTAAAGCATTGCAAATTTGCAGAAGAGAACAACAGTCAATGCTCCGCACCTCGTTGCCCTATCACTGAACAATATGTCAACTATACAGAGGTTGACATAATTTAGCAAAAAGGTCTTCCTGACACAGAGTGGCAGAAGCAGGTCTTATCTTTTCATCCTCATGCTTTCTATGTATTACCTCCCTCAAGGGGCTGACCACATATCCTATAAAACCTATCACTATCCGTTATTTAAATAAATTAAACGACAGAATCAACTTGTGGATCTGAAGGCCCCAAACTTCTACAGAAAACATATGAGGAAAATGAAAGAAGCGATTTCTGGGGTTTTTTTTAGTTTAGGTTTTTTGTTGGTGGTGTTTGGGGGTTTTTTTGTTTAGTTGTTTTTTTGTGGTGGTGTTTATTTGTCTGCCCTCCAGGTCTCCCTTGTTTTTGTGTAACTTACCAGGGTTGGCTTTTGGGGTTGATTTTTGTTCAAGTGGCAGCTGAGACAAGTTACTTAATGCTTTCTAACAAGAATAAAAATATTTTGACAATTACTGAGAAGAGCTGCAGAAAAGATGCAGACTTTCTACTGCCTAACATATGTGACTTGTTGCCATTCTTTTTGTTTTAGCAAAACAGTCACATAGAAATAATTTATTATCAGCTGGTAAAAACTTCAAAGTCTTTCAACAGGAGTTCCTTTTCAGACATCTCAACAGATAATACACTGAAAACTCAGCAGTCATGAAAGAGTATCCCTGACTTCATAGTACATTCTGTGTCCAGTTATACAGTGAATGCACTTTTAAATTTTAATAGGAATTTCCACTATTGTTTGGCATCACCATGACTTTCAAGTGTTGTATGCACATCTCGCACACTAGGCCTCTGAGGACTTGTATTACTTAATAACTACCTGTTTTAACAGAAATTTACAAAAATGAGTTACAGGGTTTGCACACATGATCCTATTACCCTTATCCTGTATCTGTACCTGTCACCATTTGTTTAGCCTCATGGACTTTTTTCTTAAGTTTATTATCAAGGGAAAAACAGAGGAGAAAAGAATTTCCTGGAGATTAAGTACTCAAACTTCAGAACTTTCGAAGTTAAAAATCTACTTTCAAAATTTAAAAAAATCCAAGGCTTTGCATTAACAGAAATATTCAAACATTTAGCCATTGATTTGGAAACAGAAAATCTTATTACAGGTAAATAAAGTGGCAAATATCAAATTTTTTCTGATGCAGGTACAAGAATTGCTATATAAAACTGAAAAAGGAAGTTATGAACTTAATAGGATACCTACTCTCAATTTAAAGGAAAAAAAAAAAAACCCCAAACATTGTGCCAAGTGACTGGATCATGGCTTACTTTTATAAGCACCTTCACCTCCCAGAGGGAGGGGGATTAAAAAAAGAATTTTTTAAATCCCATTCCTGAATGTCTCTCTGATGAGAAATCTTCTTGCCTTACTAATCCTACCAGACCCCAACTCTACTGTGTCAATCAGAATAAATAAAAAAAAAGACAACTCAGCAACCCCTTCATGACTCAAACCAGAATATAACCAAACAGAACAATTACTGAAAAAACTTTAATTATGGCCTTCAATTTAAACTGAAGAGGCCAAAGCCACTCCTCTTACGTTCCCCACTAGGACAGAACATCAGTTCAGTCCTGTGAGATCTAATATGGCAGCCCTACAGACAGAAATAAAACAATGGACCTAGAATATGCCCATAATCATATGATCTGTATTTTGGCAGCATAAATGCTCAGCTTCACACCACCTTACTTGGACGATCAGATGATATGTAGAGCAGAACCTACCAGAGCAACTCTGAATAGTCACAGCAACCTCCCCCTGCACCTCAATATCCTCATCTACAGCAACAAAATTCCACTGTAGACCTGGAATTTCTACACAGTCTCTTTGGCACTGCATATACGTCATGTACATCTGCTACCTCAGAGTTGCATGTTTATAGGTAGAGTACAAACTGATCATAATTTTCCTCAGGATTTTCCACATCTTTCTGGAATGCTTCTCTCTTGGGAAAGATACAGGGATTATTTATTCTTAATACCACGCAAAGGGGCTGGGAGAGGGAGCCAACGTGACAACGCTGAACTCATAAATGCACAGCTATGGGCATAGTACCTCAGTTTCCCCTCAGAGCTTTCTTCTTCTATATGAGGTAATTTACTTGGACTACATGATAAGCCATCTGATAAAACAGCTTAGGAAAACATTTTTCATTACATTGGTACAAGTCTCCTACATCTACTGAAAAACATGAGAAGCACACCGCCTTAGTCTGAAGCGAACAGGAGAGGAAGCTACAATTCTGTTTGCTATCAATGTATGACAAACTTGGATTGTACAGGGAACAGAGGTGTCTACACTTGCATATCTGCACTAGGCTAAGAATCACCCAGAAGCATAAAGATACGAATGCAACCGCTGCAGTGGCATTCAAACACATCGGTGCCTGTAGCGTACTCCTCTCTCAGTGGAGACCACAGAGCCACCATCTAGAAGGTATTGCTACTGTCCCATTCAGAGAAAAAGTTATCAGGCAATAGACAGCAGAGCTCAAGCCAACCATTGCATTACATATCCAAAAGGACCCCAAAAAACAGAAAAAACATCACTTTATGTTTTCTCATGTACATTGTCTAACTGTAGGGGAGACACCTGTAGAACTGCAAGCTAGTAGCAAATAAGTAACTACCTAACCTATTACTTTATCTCTCCTTAACTAATGTATTTGGGAAGAGTAACTACTGTATCCTCAGGCTGCCCATGAAGAATGTCGAAAAACAACTGGATATTGAAAATCAAGTTTAGCCTGAGTTCACAACTCTGAAGGTTTTTAAAGAGAACTGCCACAAACACTATAAAGCATCAAGTCTGAGGAAAGTCTCAGACAAAGAAATAGTCACTAAGTTCACTAGAATGTAAATTTTAAACAGGGCAGGGGGGGAGAGAAAACCTTCACTCTAAGATTATTTCAGATGCTATGAAACAGACCTGTGCAATCTAGACAACATATCTAGACTATATGAGGAGCAGTGACTATCTATATATAAAATCATTTGTAAATCAATCAGATTTCACACGTTCAAGCAAAAGAAGCTAAGTGAGGTACACCCATGAAAAGTTTGAGGTCTGTTGGTGAGAGGACAAGGCCAAGGGAAAGAAGAAGCTAAAAACAATAGCTGGTTTTGGTGGAAAGCGTTTTGGTTTTGTTTTTCCACTGACCTTTTATACTGCAAATCTTTAGCCAAAACTAATTTTGTTGACACTACTGTAGTAATGTACTAAGATGAAGGCACTTAATATGGATATTATTTCAGAACTACCCAACAGAGGAAACAGCTATTTCTTAAAGAATGACTACCTCAGAAAACTACCTCAGGGTACTATTACACAAATATTTTCTTATACTTTTTCAAAAAGGGAAGTTTTAATTAAGGATAAGATGCCCTTACCTATGCAGACTGTATCCCCCACAGGGCAACTTCCACAGTGGAGACCCTATGCAGACAAGACAGGTTCCTTCAATTGTTTCACTGTACTATCCCATTGACAGAGCTGGATTTGCCTCGGGTTGTGCTGACAAGCTCTACAGACCTCCCCATATCAGAATGACAAGTTCTGTTGTGACAGAGCAGTATTTTTCCCCTAACTTGAGGATTTGGGCTTCATGTCTCGTTAATGACTGAAAAGGCAAAGGCTTGTATTCTGGTTTTTAAAAAAAAAAAAAATCATACATCTTTTCCCACAGAAATAAGGAAAGATTGCCATGAAGAATAAAATCAATTTTATCCTTGAGATAATCTGGAATATTTTGTGATGTTTCTTTAGAAGTTCTTTATGCCTTCTTACTAAATAATACAAAGCGTAAGTAAGTAATCAATCACCAACACTGGAGTAAAATAGAACACAGAGCATTATGACAGTGTTTACATCAAATAAAAAGTCCTTTGCATCTTCTCACACACTGTAATTACATATTTCATGTTCCAAAAGACTATGTTGCACAGAGCAGCTGAAAATGCAGAATGCTTATTCTCAAGCTCAATTCTGACATATTTGGATCTTAGCTGTTTCATTATACTCATTTTTTCCCCAGAAGTCAAACTGATGATTTGGTACACAGTAAAGTATCCAAATGCTTTGTAAACGATGTTCTGCTACTTCTTTGTCATCAAATGTGCACATGAAGGATTACGGTAAACTAAAACAAGAAATAAAATGCACATCTGTGTAAAAGATACAGCCGCAAAAAACCAGTCCCTTCTTCAAGCCAAGAAACCAGAAGCCAAAATAAGCATGCTTTACAATATGCATTTTGCTTTACAATAAATAGAAGAATCCTTCATAAATAACATTCTTTATACATAAGGTAATGTACTTGCTGAAATTTTCAAGGTGAAGGTTAACAAAGCTTTAAGTCTAAGTTTAGATGTAGTGTGGTTTGTCATTTTCAATACCAGAAAGATACTGCACAGAAACAGCAAAGTGTAACATGTTAAAGTTGGTATGACACACATTTAAGCAAAACAATCACCACTTCTAAAAGCATTTCCAGGTTGGGTAGTTGACCAATAAGAGAAATATTTCCATAACATCAAAAAACACATTGATCTTTAGCAAAAAGCACTTGCTTGGAATGAAAGGAAATACATACTTGACCCAAAACTTATTTGAAAGATCTGCATTTCCTGCTATATTGCAACATCAGTGTAGCTTAATACTGCTTTACACTGGACACACTGTCACTCTAGAGCTAGGGAATTATCGTGACCTCCAAAAATTTAAAATTACTTTTGAATAGTATTTGCCAACTATGTTAAAAATTAACTTCTCTGCAAGAATATCTTGAACTTACAATACGTGATCAAGCCAGCTCATTTCAAATTTTCAACACAGTGCCTATGAGCTACAACATAGTTCAGGCAGTAGAGATGAATAAAATCCCTTCTGTCTTCAATTCCTTGTTTCAAAAGCAGTATCTTCAGACACATCTCTTTTTCAGCTGTCCCAAATCAAAACAATCCCCCCCCCCCAAGTCTGAAATCTATAAAGATGGAATTATCCTCATAAGGGCCTTTTTGATAGCCCACACTGTGACAGTGCTGCAGAGACATCATGCAACTCATTTCTCCAACTGCCTCACGTTAGCCTTAAATCAAGTGTTTATTTGTAGTTCCATATCACACATCACTGCAAATTCCCATTTCGTTGCTTACTCAAGCTACCCACATCTAAACTCCAATCTGTAAATACAATTTAGCACATCTCAACATGCAAGATGTTTGCTCTGAAAATCACTTCCTCCTGATCTACTTTTCAATCCTCTGTATTAAGAAGCTGCCTCAAATTCCAAGTCCTTTAGTTATCTCTCCACTACCTTCACAGGATTCTTCCCCTGTGCACTGCACACTTGCTCTCTAAAAGACAATGTTTATAATTTCTCAGCTCCTTTTTCACTGCCCTTTTTCATTCCTTATTGTTACTTAAAATACCATTTTTCTATAATGCTTCTTGCCTCTAAGCATTTACAGAGCCACACTGCTTTAGCGAGAGGAACTGGAACATGGAGCTGTACATACTCACACCCCAGCAGACATCATTCCTACAGATCACATATCAAACCTCCTGATGTCATACTTAACTTAAAATTTGTTCAAAACTTAGAGAATTTTGTGACTGGAAGGTCAACTGTCTACTAGAACATTATTTTCCCCTCAACTTCATAGCAACTGCTGCATTCCTTCAGGTAATGAGATGCACACTGAAAGTCCATATAGAATTTTAGACAGTGCCCTCCTCACCTGCATTCACATGCATATGCCCTTGGTATTGTTTAAAACCAGACTACAAAGAAAAAAAAAACCAGCACAAGTCATCTGTTCACTCAATCCTCACCATTAATTTTGTAGGTACATATATTTTTGCACTGATAAAGGAAATTTTAAAGCATTTTTTTCTACTCAAAGTATAAGTATCAGCAATGCATAAAGGATGAAGGAGCAACTTTTCTTCTCTCTTTTTCCCAGAACTAGCCAGCTGCTAACATTTGTTTCTTTGTGGTTTTTTTTTTTTAAGTCTACATGCCATTGCTCACCTACAGGTGATGAGGAGTGACGAGTCATTTGGGAGTTTCCCACCCTGTGTATTTCCTGTGGTTCCAATAGGCTAAAACAATTAAATAATATTTTGATCTTACCAAAGCACGATTTTTACATAACAGCTGTAAAAACGCACGTTAACAATAAAATTTCTGAGTGCATTCAATGTTTCCCTCATACAAAACATTTTCAGAACACAGATGATAAATGAAGCCTTACAAAGAAGAATGATTCACATATCCTGGTAGGCCAAATATTTTGTCTGGACTGACTATAGACTAAAAACACAGCAAAGACAAAGGGTTTCCAGTAAGTGTGAGCATATCTTATGGCCCATGTGTATTTTGGAAAAATTGGCTCCTTACCCACCTGCCAGAATGGCATTAATGTTCAGGCTGGTCACATCTACCAGCTAAACCCCACACAAGTACATGCAAGCCAGTATTGTAAAGCAATATAAGATGATCTCAAGAGTTTGGCCCCGAGTGCTTAGACAGGTTTTGCTCTGCATTCTCCAGTACTCCATAAGCAGGGGAGGGGGGGCGCAGCATGAGCAAGGCGCTGCAGTTATTGGCCTTCTGTCATGCCAGAATTTCAAAGAACTGGTGTGTCACCATTCAAACATCCCTGAGTTACCCACCGACAGCCCGATACAGCCTTACAGGAATGCTCTGCTGTCTAAAGACAAGACTTACCTGGAGCACGTTTTAGGAGAACAAACTGGAACAGAAATTGAGAATAATTTTCAGGTCAAAATAACAATAGCCCAGAACAATAGGATAAAGTAAATAGCCACAGAATGCAACTCCATCACTGCTTACTTGATTTAAACCAAAAGGAAACAAATACATGCTAGCGATCACGCTTACACAAGGGCAAATGCAAGCAGATTGCCACAGCAGTCAAAATCATCTCATGATGTCATCTCACTGAACTATTGCATGACAAACTTTGTTCTTCACAGCTGCAGAAAAGTTCCAAACAATATGTTTAGCTTCCGAACCAAGAACAAAAAGAATGGGTCTACTTCAAAAAGGCAATCAAAATTAACATTGTTTGAAATATCCACAAATGTCCACAAGTTAAACACTACTTGTTTGTGTTCTGGCTTTCAAAGGTTAACAGTTTATTTCATTCCCTCCTCCCCTAAGAATGCAGCTGCCAGAGTGACTTAAATTAAGTGGAGATCAACACAAAGAATGCAGTCCTTTATAAGAGATGCTGAAAAATAATGTTGTATCCAAATTTATTTTAAATCTACACACATGAACTCTGAAATATCAGAAGTGTTACTGTGCATTTGCATTTCTTCTAATGCTAGTAGTCTTCACTAAAGCTGAACTTTGTATAATGTGAATTATATTTTTTCCATGTAGCATAACATTATTTCAGCTGATCTCTAAGCATAGTTAAACAAGTACCGCAAATGCTGTTAAATACTTACGTGACTAAAACAAAAAAACATTAACAAATAGAAAGGCCTAAAGTAAACATCAATTTGTGCTTTTAAACAATGAGTATGTTCTTTCAGTTTTTTAGATAATTCTTTTAAAACTATCATACAAGAATAAAGTATAATTCTCTGCTTACATGCTAAATCACCTATTTCCTTACTGCCATCTCCCGCTCCATAAATAAGCTACACTGCCAAGATTTTACACGTCAAAATGCATTTCCAGTGCATGCAACATTAGCAATAAAAATAATAATTAAAAAGAAAATAATCCTCAATCCATACTTTGCAATTGTAAGAAACTGAAGGAACTGGTTGTTTGAAATCAGAGCATAATTGAAAAAAACAGAGCTGCATCCATGTCCTAGCAAACAATGAAATGCCACTTGACTATGAGTCCATAATAAAATAATAGAACATAACCTCTCCCTTCTGAGGTTGTGGCAGGCCCAGAATATTAATTGGACCATACGATAATGTGTCTATTACAAAGGAAAGCAGATATTCTTCTAAGTGATGGTAAATCATGTTCTTGCAAGTAAGAATGCTACTTTCAGATAGGTTTCCTACAGAAGCAAGGTTTATTTGATGAACTGCCTTTAACCCAAATAAATATTGTCCAGTGACCCTGATTTGAAAAAAGTTAGTATTCAAGACACCCTGTTGCTTGTCCAGTAGCAGCATTACTAGGGACATTCAAGACAAAAGACCAAAATGTGCAGAAAGGTGTCACTAGTTCTGTCGTTTATTAAATAATTCGCTAACTTGTTTCTCCAAGTACCCTGACTCTCAAAATATAGCCCTATTTAAATATACCACAAAGCACCTCAAATTTAATATGCCTAGGAACATCAATGGAAAATATTTTCTGCAAATTTACTCGCTACACACATTCAATCATATTTACAGCAACGTTAATTCTATCTCCCAGCTACGATACATGAGTCATTATGGGGTCCAATGCTCAGTTTTTGTTTTGGGGTGGCTTTTGTTTTGTTTTTGATTTAAGTCACTGCAGGCTGAAACACAAAACATAACCAAAGCTGTTCTTTTTATATATATAAAAGCATATATAGACACACAAATATTTTATATATGTACACACACATAAATGCATTAGTTTCAGAAAATGGAGATAATAAGCACACTAGACAACAAGGTAAGAATTCGAAGTGATCTTGAAACGCTGGAAAAAGTTATGAAAAAATGTTAGAGTATGACTAAGAAGAACTGCAAAGCTGCAGAGTTAGGTCAGAACAGCTGATTGCACATATATGGGATGGTCAAATAGTTACCAGTTTAGTTAAGAGGGATGTAGAGGTTAAAGCAGACCACAAAGTGACCCTCAGTGTTGTGGTGTCGAAAAAATTCAAAAAAAATCGAAAAAATCAGTGTTGTCTACACATGGAACTGCCTGCAAAACCAGCAAGTAAGTCTCGCCCTTAGTTTTGTCAAGATTTCATGTAAGTTACCACATCCAGTTTCACTTTACAGTTCCAGGAGGATAGTAATAAAAGGCTTAAAATTGTACCAAAACCCATTTGAGTCAATCACTATGAAAACCCTTCTAAAAGTCAAAGTAACACTGGAATAGACTGACAAAGCAGGTTGTGAAAGTACTGTTATTAATGGTTTTTAAGAATGAGTTAAACAAAGATTCACCCCGACCAGCAAAGGCTACAGCTAGTTGTGCCCTGGGGAAGAAGAATGGATCAGGTGATTCCCGGAGGTCCTGTCCAGTCTTTCTTAAGATTCAGGACTACAGAAACCAGGGCTGAACAGGACCTCTGGGATCCACCTAATCCGTTCTTGTCCCCTAGGCTGCAAGTCCCAACATCACAATGTTTTCTGGTGGTTGGTTTGGGGTTTTTTTCCCACAGTTCCACACTCTTTATTTCTGAGTTTACTGTTGCCATTATCACCAGACATTAAGCTGATGTTTACAGAGAACTGTCCCAATAAATTCCAAGAACTTTTTCACTGAGTGACAATAGCTAAATAGGAGATCATTGCTGTGAATGTATGTTAGGACCATCTTTTCTCACCACTGCTTGTACTTTAGCTTGTATTTATCAAAACTGCATTTCATCCAAAATTTTAACATCTAGTCACTCAGTATCATGAGCTTTTTCTGGAGCCCTTTACCATAAGCTTTAGATTCAGCTATCCTGAATTATTTTAATTTTTTTTTTTTTAATAATCTGCAAGTCTCATCCCCTAACTATTCCACCTCCCTTTTACCATATATTTACAAGTTGAACAAAAAAGTCTGCAAAATTAACTTTGGAAATCCATGCTACCAACTTTGCCTATGAATAGTGACCACTTGCTTATATCCTTTAATCTACTTGTAACTCTTGAGACTCTTACCATTTAACCAGCAACAGCTTGGATTCTTTAAAAGCCCCAGATACGAACATTTGCTGAAAATTAATGTTGACAAAAATCTTTGTCCATCTGCTGTAAAAAATGCAAGAAAGCATATGATGCTTTGTACAACTATATTAAGATTACTATAGTCCAAATCTCTTCTTGGTAACCATCACATACATAAGAATAAAAAAGATTCAGTCTCTTCATAAAACCATAAATCAAATAAATCTAATAAAACACAGAATTTATGTTTTACTCTCTGCAAATCTGTTTTTGAACCTTTAAGAAAGCACAGTTAATATCAGGTAGGGAGTACATACCAGATTTAGACAGTAAGTAATTAGGGATTCCTACTGCTCAATAACTACTGTTCACTTCTAGACTTCATATGGGGATTTTTTTTTTAAAGTTAGATGCCTCTACAACAGTTTTTTCACAGAAGCCATATGCTCATCCTTTTGGGGTTGGGGGGTCGGGGGTTGAAGAATTTTGCAGAATAATAATTCTTGCTACAAGACCTGTGTAGTTTGGCAGAAAACAGGAAAAAAACCAGATACCAGATACCTATTTGACAAAGTTGATTATCAAACAGGAAGATGCATAACAGAAACTGATCAAAATATCTGATCAATTTTTGTATTCTGTTGAAATGTTTACCCTTGGGGGGTTTTTTCAACCCAAAGAATGAGTAAAATTGGTCTTTATAAAGCAGGAACTGATTTTTAATTCAGAACTATATGCTGCAGTTCAAGAGCCTTCTGCTTCAGGATTTCGAAGTATTTTATTAGCAGCCATGACCTAAGTTTTACAAGAAACCTGAAACAAGAAAAATTACTGATTTTTGAGGGGACAGAGAGGGGAAGGAGGAAAGAGGTTAGCAATGGAGACAATGCAACCCACAACCTTTATTATAACTTTAAGCACACTGGCCACAAATAAATAGAACACACACAACTCTGTAACAAAGGAAGATACGAGTTCCACGGTTTTTATTTTTCAGCGTCCTATCTTTAGCCATCACAACTTTGGGAAAGGGAACATCTCGAAGGTCACTTCCCTAAGACATAAAACACTATGGGTCCAGTCCAAGTAAAGGCCTTTTTTTATATTACTATTATTATTATTATTATTACTACTTTTATATAAATCTTACCTCTGGATTTTCTAACTTCAAATAATGGTAAGCATATTATAAAAAACCCCAACAAATTATGAAAACAATAGTCTCCTGAGTTAGGCTTCTCAAGTCGTATCTCATTGTAATGAGGAACGATCCTCATTTTTGTTAGAATTAAATATGGATGTAAATTGTTACCTTCTGTCTTCTACTAGGCTACTAACAAGAAGAGCAGCTATGCCTATCAATGACACTATGTCTAGAGACTAGACCAGTGAAGCCACATGTTCTTGAACTGCAATTTTCTAAAAATGGGCCATTTACTAAAAAGCTGGACCATATTTTCTTAAAAGAAAAGAAAGAAAAAGAAACCCGTAAGCAAACACGTAAACAAACAAATTTTTTAAAGATGCAAAAACATCTCACAAGGTCAGAAAGGTAGAAAGTGTGTTTTCTGGATACTTTTCAAGACCACACTCTCACAAAAAATAAAATGCTTCAGTGACAGACAGTCTTGCCTCTTCCAAAAAGATGCCATGTGGCAAAAGAGAACAAAATAATAAAAACAGCCTCCACAAGGATATTTTGTTGATTATGTATGATCTCATCTCTCTCCATAATAAACACTATAAACAAAATATTTGGAAAACACAGTACTGAAACAACAACCTTACAAAAGTATCACTACTTGAATCAGCACTGTTTACTCAGTGGCAAACCTGGTATCATTATTTATGCAGATTAATCAAACAGGAAAAAGAATCTTTTGAAAGAAGAGTTTTGAATTCCAAATCACAAACATGTGGCTCTCTATGGTTTTGTTTTCTTTTCAGTTGCCTGTAACTGAAAAAACATGACACTTGCTTTGACTGTCCTGATGAATTATAATGCCATCACAGCTGACACACCACAGCTTTGACACTCTAGTCCCAGTACAACCTATGGAGATGGTTTGGGATGTTCTAGTTCTTTTTGCCACTTCTCTGCCAGAAATGATCAACCCCTTAGAGCTGGAAAAAGGGAACATGTGCCCCATGCCTAAACCACATCAATACAAATCCAGGTGTCTCAGCTTAAAGCATATTTACTGGCAGCTTCAGTCAAAACCTCAGCTCATTAGTGGAACCAGCGCAGAACTGGCACAAGTATCTAAAATTGCTGAAGGGCAAATCTGAGACTTCCACAGGCATTATCTTAACTTACTTCAGCAAAGTGGACCAGAATTTGTTACTTAAAATACACACGTAAGTTTTAGCCACTGTAAAGTATCTACAGAGGAAACATTTCTCTGCAGGACTTTGAACACTTAGAACTTGCATGAATTTCTGAACACAAACTCTAAACTCCGACTATTTATTACCACAGAAAACATCCTTTTATTCTGTTTATATGCCTTGTTATCTTATCTGTTTTGGAAATACTATTAAAAGCATCCATTCCAAACCTTGGGCTTTCTACCATTGCTGAAACTTGCTGATCATGAAACACACACTGATTAGTTTCCTATTTTGCAAAAGCAAGTAGCTCCTCAAATGCATAAAATAAGAATAATTCATTAATTATACTTCTAAGAAATGTGGGGTGAATCCCAAAGTCAAAGGCAATGCTCAGGCAGCAGCTATTCCCTCCCTTAACAGGGAATTCCGACTAGTTCCTCAGTTGCAGTCAGGCACAATCTATTGCTCAGGCTGAGGCCCCAGCCTAAGCTACTTTACAAAAAGCAAATTCTGCCTAAAAGCCCACCAGCAACCGCATCAGTCAGTGCACTGGGAACCTCTAGAAGGACGCACCACTTTACCAAATGAGCGGTGACTTTCTGAACTGCACAAAAGCCATCTCCAGGGTTTACAAGTACTATTTCAAAGCTGGGAAAGAGGAGGATATCAAGGGCACTAGACACAGTGAATTCAATAACAATTTTCAATCAACCACATTAGCATCTGCTTCCAGCTCTTACAGGATCAGTATTGAGAGCTGTGGCCATCACTAAACAAAAAACAGTGAAGAAGAAGAATTCTCACAAACTGAAGGTTCTAAGAACTCACAGCCTCAGACAGACTAGAAATCAATTAAATTACCAATATAATATGGGGGAAAATATGGTTTCAAATCTGTGTTTTAGGAAGGAAAAGTATAATCAATTTTCCTTTGAAATCTTAAGAAAGTCTAAGTTCTTCAAAAATATGAAACCTACTTCTCTCTTCACAATTACCAATCAAGAAGAAAACTGAAATCCTCCTGTGACTTCTACTAGAATGATTTGTGTTAAACTTAGTTTAAAAATAGCACATACTAACAATATAGAAAAGTAACAGCTTAGTCATTGCACAAGCTTTGTAAAACTACTATATATTTTTCTGCGAAAAGACACTAATGATGAAGAAACAGCTCTGCAGAAACAAAGCATGTGGCTTTTTTTTAATGCAATTGCAATTTGCATTTTTATGAAAAGCAGCCTGTGTAATAGCATTAAAAAACACAGATTTCCTAATTTACTGTTATTTAAGAAGTACAGTATGCCCACTCAACACTATTTCAAGAATTAGAAGTCCATTACAGTTGTATTTATGACAAGATCACAACTTTGTCCTTTTCAAAAAGTCTTGAGTATGTTAGTCATACAGTCAGCTTATGCTTACTGCCACTTAGGAATTATATTTATAGTTCACAGAACAATAGTCACAAAAAAGGACGAGTGTCTGTATTTCTTTGTCCAAAGCACAAATACACGTTAAATGTGCAAATTTAAAATGTCAAAGAGTTTAACAATGCAGCAATCAAGCTAAAACATTTATTGTGCTACAGTTACAAGAAACTAAGAAGAAACAGGAGTGTAATACTTTTTAGAAGTGCAAATAGCTAACAGCTATAAGCATTACTAAGGGCACTCTAACCCCTTATGCTATAACTACTTTTAATTATTTCTTACTCAGCCAAACTAAATGTACCACCTTAAGTCTCAATGCTTAATATCCATCTCTAGCTCAATTATTTCAGGAAACTTCATGCCAAATACTTTTTCTAAGAAATAAGACTGGAGAAAAGCACTTTTTTGCCTAAACTAAAATTCTAGCAAACACTCCTTTAGGCCCCAAATTTACAGTAGGGACTAAACCTGGCCTTTGTGTTTATGTGATGAATTGGTATTTATTTAAAGATGAAAACCACAAGAAATCAGACTAACTGGACAAGAGGACTTCATCTCAGAAAAACACAGAGTAGATAAAAATGGCTAAACAGAGATTAAGACAGAGAGAAGGGAGTGAAGAAGGGAGAAAGACAGAGAGACACTAAGGTCAGAGATTCTTCTGGGGTAAAGCTAGAAAACCAAACTAGAAGACAGAAAGAATTTTAAAATACCAGAATGTGTGAAACAGTAAGCAGGAAGAGTGGCCACTGTCTTACAGAGCAAGCATTCCCAAACCACATCAAAGCAATATACAGCCCACTACAGAGCCTGAAGGGGACGCTGCCAACTGACAACACTCAATACTCCTGGCATTAATATTTATGGCATCTGGCAAAAGTAGCTCAATGAAACCCATTTTCCAAAGCACTATTTTCCACAACTGAAGTCAAAATTCTAGAAAGAAGTTGTCATTCCTTTGCATTCACTAGTATCTGTGAAATCCTCTGCCAGAACATCTCATCTTCCTTCCAGTTACTATTCCATTAGACCCAACATACAAATCTACCATTTAAAAAGACATTTCTAATCTTGCTGAAGACCCATCCAAGCATCAGATAGTGAATTTTCTAGGTTTTGCATTTTTTAATCCTAGGAAACAACATACGAACTACATTAAAAGGACATTATTCCTACCTTTCTCCCCCCCCGCCTCGAATTTCTGAGTGATTGATTTTGTAACCCCAGTAACATCCTTTTGTCTCTTTATCCATTGAGGTCTCCCAGGGTCCAATGTGGTTTTGTATGCAGCTGTCCCGAATTTGTATCCAGAATTATGATGATTTTTTATTTTCTGTATATTAGCATTCCTCTACTACAGCTACACAAAGCCTGAGACTACTAACTGTCACCAACTACTAGTTTTAGCTGCAGTACTATGAGTCTGCTATCTACGCCCAGTTTAGTGGAAATTTTGTGATCAGTTACTTTGTTGTTACCCTGAGCACAGGACTACTACAAAGCAAACAAAGAATTCAAACTGTGTTCAATGATTGCATTTTTTTCATATTATACAATCTGTAGAAGACTGAAAACTGAGAACTGTAAACATTAGACATGAAATCATGATGTATCTAGTCACTAACAGATAAGCAATAACAAGCATGTTCTTGGCTCAATGAGCAGAGATTTAGCTGCCAAATCCCAATCAACACTAATTGGATTGTCCTTGACTTCAGAATATACTGCTGACACCAAAGGAATAATTTATTTCAAGAAATACATATAACTGGAATACAATTCCCAAAACACCAAGCAGAAGAAAATTAATCTCATCAATAATTATAGTGTTATTGTCAGAAATATTTTTTTTCATTATATAAGCAAGGAGCCTGAAAATCTCATGTTACTGCAAAGGAAGAGAAAAAGAAGAGATGAATCAAAGAAGACTTCCTAATTACCAGTATATATTTGTAAGATACAACTTTCACTGACGTTTATCAAGGTTGAACAGTGAATCTACTGTTCCACATTTTAAAATGATTCCACAGTGACTGTGGTTTTCCTTTGTTTTTTTACTTTGTCAGTACCAGTAGCTAAGGAGGTAGTTTGCATTTTAAATTCATGTCAGTGAACTACCATAGCAGTATAATTATCTTCCTCAGTGTTATAAGACTATTATGTTTGTGACATTGGAGGAGTTAAATGTCATTCTCATTGCTCCCCACTGAAAAATACCCTTGCGGTTATAGAAGGCCAGCGCTCAAACAGTATTCAGGCTTGCGTAACAAACTGTTTTCCATGAACACGCTGCAGGAAAAGTGTCTTTTTGTTAGATAATCCACAAAATTAATCCAGGACAGAAAAGGGGAGAGAGAGTTTCTTTACTGCAATTTAGTCTTAAAATATAGCCAAATATATGAAATGCTACTTCCCTCAACAGAATCTGTGTCCTCACATTTTAGGACAAACGAAGATAGCTTACAGAAGAAACATTCAGCCTCCATGAATGTCTTGATTTAAACTGAAAGGCTGAAAAAAATGTGGTTTTATTACTGCTGTTATTATGACAGGAGACCAAGTGAGCAAAGAGTTTCAAATCCAAGTTCTTTAGAGATATTCATTAGCAGACGTTTGAGGGAAAGAAGAGTTATGCTGATCTGTACTGATTTTAAGATTTCTCCAAAATTATAGTGAATCCATAAATCAAAATAACAATAATTTTTTTTGTAGTCAATGTTATATATTAGAAGAAACTGCTTGAGTACATTTTAGGAAGATATGCTACCAAAAAAATACTGGTGTTGCTGGGGTTTTTTTCCTCCAAGGAGACTTTCAAGACAGCCTTATCTCACCAACAACAACAAACAAAAACAAAGCCACAAAAACACATTCAATGGAAATATTCTCTTCTCATTCTGTTTCAGCCTGGTATTGTGGAGACTGTTGGATTTGAAAACTAAACTGAGCAAGGACAAGGTTTCTAGAAAGAGGTAATTTCTTATACTAGAGCAACTAATTTGTTTGGAAAAGTTTTCAGGCACCCATGACCTTCTCCAGTCATAGCCAACTAGAGTATCTCTTACCAATACACAGTAACTTACATATCTGCATTCTGCTTCAGTTCTGATATTACACTTGACATTTCATTGAATTACAGCTGCAAGAATTCTTTGGCGACAAAAAGAAGGATTTAGGTTTTGTTGGGTTTTTTTTCCCCCTTTGAGATTTCCCTAGATTGCACTTGAATCAAATTAAGCCACAGCACAGATAAGAAAGCCACTGAAGTAACAGCTCAATTCCCTTATTTTTCTACTTTTTCTGTTTTACAGATTGCATACCAAGGCACCAAGAAATCATCCATGCCTTATACACACTAGCCCATAGGAGTGCCCAACTATGAATATACAACAAACACACCAAAAAATCCTCATTATATTATATGCTATTTACCCCCCAAAATGAAAAGAATATTCTTCACAGGAAAAATCTGCCCACAATAAAAATAAAAGAATCAGACAACTGCATTTAGGAACTTCTCCCACTCTATCATCAATCACTTGTCTAGTTTCAAAATCCACCAAGATGTGAAGCTATGTTAGACAAGAAAGGCTTCCCTGAAAAGAAACTGATAAAAATCAGAACAGAAACAACCACAACAGAGCCTACACATGTTATAGCAGGATTTATCAGTTATGACAACAGCCAAATAAAACCACTATACTGTTGCAAGCCTTCTGTCATACACATTGCAACTGCACACACAAGCAAGAACAAAAAACATCAGTCTGTCTTATTACAGCGAACAAGTCTCATCACAGAAAACATTTCGCTCCATCTCGCCAAGTTTTCAGATTTAACTGCTGGTACACAACAGCATCCTATAGGAAAGCCATTATGGGTGTATGGGAAAATTAATCAAATTCAGTATTTAGTTCTCTCTTCTTTAACCTTACCTTTCAGTTGCTGAGCTAAGAAAGACACAAAACATTCTCTTTTACCTTTTTCAAGTACCACCATATGTAAATTCCAGGGATAAATTTATGATTATGGCTTATACCAGCAAAACCAAAACAAAACCAAACAAAAAGGTATTTTCTCATGCCCTTCTGTGATCTTTGCAAACATCTGTGTTCTTCCTAAATACCATCCACATTCCATTATGCAAACATATTAAATGGGAATTTTCAGTGAAGCACATCAAACACACTTCAAAATGCATGGAAAAAGAAAAGGGATATACAGTAAGGTCTTCTGGGATTTTCTCTAGCTTTTAACCAGAGTGCCTACATTTTCTAGCACCTTTGCTCCCTTCAGAGACTTCTGTAAATGCCTTTTTGAGCAAGTTACATAATAGCTTTATATTGTGCTGATACGTTGGAGAAAAATGTGGTTATCTACCTTAGTAAAGGTTCAGCTGAATGCAAAATAAACATGGTAAAGCAATCACCCTTGGTGTATCCCTGAGATCCTTCACATTTCCACTGTTAGAACAAAACCAAGGGGTTTTATTAAATCTGGACGTTTTATTAAATCTGGTTTCTCCAACTCTGTCAAGACACTGAATATGAACTTCCAATAGAAGCTACTGCTATTGCAGTTCTTTGTAGTGGTTCAGAATGAGTTTTTAAAATACACAACAGCAATTAAAACTATGATATATTTAAACTTACTTTTATGGTGAAAGATATAGACTAAGTAATTTTTAAGCGGGAATACAGTCAACTGTACCTGAAGTATGTAAAAAGCTAGGGGAATCTGATCATCCCTTACAACACAAAGACTTCTCCCTAACTTCCTATGTGCCTGAAAGTCTACTGACACTTCAGTTGTCAACAGCAAAGCTCATTCTCCACTCAGGGTGAATCTCCGTGCATCTTGCCAAGTACAAATAAACTGCCTATTCAAAGGCACCCATTACTTTCCTCGGAGCATGTAGGAGATTAAGGCACCTGACTAACATCTTTGTGCCCAAGGTTCTAGGACCATTTAAGCCAATATAAATTCAGTCCGCAGTGATCTGTCTTCCTGCATGCTCCTGTTCCTCCTTTATGCTGATACTAGCATTCATCTGACACCCTGGTCAGCCAACTCTGAAAAATTAGCAGAAAAGTAACCCAGAAAAAATAAAGTGACACAGCCAAAATACTGAGCAAGAAAGGTCTTTTTGACAGGTCAGCATCCTAAAGCAAGCTGAAAATGAAAGGAAGATTTAACACAACTAGGATGACAGCACTAGGACTGCAGTAACATCAATTTACATAGGCCTAAACTGAAACAGGAAGGAACTTTAAAATGTTTGATGCCCAAAGAATACTCTCTCTGATTTGAGGACAATAAAAAGGTACACCTCCCCTTGAGACTATGTTGGATAAAAACTTGTAGCACCAACAGCAAAGTTTTTCTGCAACAAGAAAAATCTAGAAATCTGCTCCTAAATTGCACAAGTGCACAAACACAGCATTTTAGATATTTATAGTGAATGTTTCTGAATAAAGCTAGATAATCCGCACAGGAAAGCAATACCTTTACCACATTTTCAGTTTATTGCAGATATTAGCACATGTAAATAAATCCATATAACCCATGTGAAGTCAGAGCAGATGATGGCTGCTATAGAGATATAGCAGAGGCAGTAGCGCTTTTCTGGGAGAACAGTCATTACTATAAACATCCTTCCTTATTAACCGCAAGTGCACATTATCCAAACTGCTGCTGACGTATAGGTTAGGGAAGAGGGGGAAGGTTACAGGATTTTTGTTTGCTTGTTTACACAAAGATATTCCACAGATTATTCCTTCAAAAAACACTATAAAAATGTAATTACACTCAACATTAAAACCAAAGACAGTAAAACCAAGCCAGAACATTGTTGAAGGTGAAAAGAAAGGAAAAAAGAAAAAAAAGAAACAAAAAAAAAACCAAAAAAACCCCCATACTTCAAAATTTAAAAGCTTCACAGGTAATAAGTCTACAATCCTAGAAATGTTTGCCCCTCCTTTTTCATATAGAAGAAAGTATAATAAATGCATCAAGAAACTGCAACTTTTACAAGAAGAAGAAAGGTCAGTACTCCATGTATTATGGGATTGCATGTGGGGGTAAAGGAATCTGGAAAACAATGCATGCCTAGTCTTCAATAGAATGTTGTTCCTTCAAGCATTTTTAGTATGAAGCATTAAAGCAGCAATGAGTAATTTAAATAATGAAGTCTAAATAGTTACTTTCTGGGCATGACCTTTTCAAATTAAGGTTCTGGTTCTGGAGTTATTTCTGAATCTGCTCAATTTCATCCATGCAAGCAATTCTACTAAACTTAATGAGACAATTTATGTACAGGAAGTTAAACACATACTTAAACGCTACAGATGAAGACATTTTACAAACATAAAGCTTTCCAATGTGTTCTGTAATTTTACTTCACATAGTGGCTATGTCAGATTGATCATACCCTTTAAGAAGGCAGCCTACTTGCTTTCTCTTCTCCTTAAAAGCACCCCTAGATTTTCCAGTTGCTTCTTTGTTTTGATTTGGGCTCTCTACTACTGTTGGGGAAAATGTTCCAAACAGGAGAGAGGCAAAAGGGGAGGTCTTTAACGTAAAGGACTCTCCATTTTACATGTCTCATAATTTTGTCACTACAATTAGGACAAGACTATTTCCAAATGGGGTGGGAAGGGGAACTACTCTGTAATTAATGGAACAATAATACCAGTATAATAACATCCAGGAGACCCTTAGCAGAATTTTGTAAGCCACTGCATCTTTAAACACATAATGATTTCTCTGACAATTGTATTTCTTTAAAAAAATAAGGATCTACTCTAAGAGTTTATTAGCTACACTTTTAGAATGAAGAAATACAGATTACACACAATTGCTACTTCAAAGAATTACTTAGAGTAACAAACTTGAGTGGTGTTTGGTTTATCCATAGTCAAATAAATTAGGGGACATTCAACTGTTTAAAATAACATTTATTAACAACATACATTCAAAGGATTGTTCTGAAATACCCAGTGCAAACACATACAAAATGAGAATCACTTCATTTTCGAATCTGTTTATATACTGATTTAAGGTCTCTCCAGCAACAAATGTGGTATTGTAACAGAAAGTTACATAATAGAAACCGCTCTGTCTTTATCGGCAAAACGATAGCGGATAACACCACCTTCCTTTCACCCGAGCCGACAGATCGTCTAAGAAAAGCAGCCACTCCTGAAGAGCCTACCGAGTGCCACAGCGCTTCCCCAGGTGTGAGGTGCGGCACCTTTTCAACAGGCGATAAGCTGTAAGCCCCCAGTCAAGACGGGCAAAAAGCCCCACTGCCTTCCGAGACCCCTCAGCCTTTGTTTTCCCTTCAGGCCGCTGGTGTACGTGCCTCGGCTAACAGCACAAAGGTGGGAGAACGGCAGCCAGTACCGCCGTCCTCTGCCGAGGCGGCTCGGGACACGGGCACGCGCAACCCCCCCGCAGCACCCAGCCGGCCTCCGCTGCCTGCCCGGCGGGAGCGGCCGCTTGGGCACCGGCTGTCGGTCGGGGCGGGGGGCCGGTGCGGTGCCCGTCCGTGGGCGACCTTTGTAGCTGCCCCCGCTTTCTCGAAGGAACCGCTAACCGTTTCCAAGGCCGGGGCGGTGGGGCGAGGCCGGCGGGGTACGCCCCGGCCGGCTGCCGCCCGCCCGGCCCCGCGCCATGCCCCCGCTCCCCGCGGGGCCGGGCTAGCGGAGCTGCCAGGTGGGCTGAGGCCGCGAGACGGAGGCGAGGCCGCCCCCTCCCCGCCCCCGCCCCGGCCGGAGGTGCCGGGGCCCGGCCGGTAGAGGAGCCCCTCCGCTTTCCCGCCGGCCCGCTCCGCCTCAGGAAAGGGGGATTAACCCTTCCCTCGCCCCCCGCTGCGCCCCTTCGCGGGGGTGAGGCCGGCCCGGCTGCCCTCAGCCGCCCTCCTCCCCGCGGCCGGACACGCGCCCCGTGTGCGCGGCAGTCTCCTCCTCCTCCTCCTGTGGCCCGACCGGAGGCGGGAGGGGGCCGGGGCCGGGCAGGAACGAGGGGAGGGGGGAAGAGGCCAGGCACGGCGGGGCAGCCCTGCGCGCAGCCACACCTACCTGTCTTCTCGTGGTCATAGCCCACCACGATGAAATAGTCGGCCAGCCTGGCCATGACTGAGAGGAGCCCGCCTCAGGCCTCACCACCCCTGCTGCGGCGGCGGCGGCAGCTCCCGGGAGGCTCAGCATCCTCCCCTCCGCGCCCGCTGCAAGAGAAGCGGCACCACCTCAGCCATGTTGGAGGCGCGGGCGCCTTGTGCGCCTGCGCGCCGCCGAGACCGCCGCGCCGTGACCCCGCCGGGCTGGGCGTGGGCTGAGGGCTCGCCGGCGGCAGGCGGCTGAGGCGGCACGGCCCCGCTCCGCTGCGCTGCCCCGGGCCGGCGGCTGGCCTCGGGGGTCGCCAGGGCAAACGCTATCGCCTCGCTTCGCAGCCCACCGCGGCCGGGCAGGTCCGTCCCCCGCCCGGGCCCTCCCCGCCCGCGGTGGGCTTTGTCTCCTCGCAGCCTCCCTGTGGGGTACCCACCCGCGGGGCAGGGGGCCCGGAACGCTTCCTCCCTTAAAAAAAAAAAAACCCAAACCGCGGCAGGTCCGCCCGATCTGCGCGCTCCGGCAAACGCTGGTGCCTGAGCGGGACTAGACCTCGCCGCCCTCCGCAGGGACCTCTCCTGAGAGGAGCTGCCGGGGAAAGGCATAGCCCCCGCGCTTAGGCTGTGCGAAAATAAAACCCGGCGGCGAACTAACGCCATCCCCGCGATGGTTCAGCCTCGGCAATCGAGACTCACACGTTTCCAGGATGTTTCCTGTTTACGTTTTGTCCGGGATGTGCGGAACATGCCGCCGGGGGGGGCGGGGGGGAGAAGTCGGCCCGCGCGGCTGCCGCGGCGCTAACGGCCCCAACGGCGCGGCTGGGCTCTGCGGCGGTGCCCGCCGCCCGCCTGACAGGCAGCCCCGGCCCTCCCTCACACCAGCAGCCGCGACCCCTGACGCTGTCCCCAGCGGGCGCGGCAGCGGCGCCCTGAGGAGGTTGCCCTGCCCTGCCCTGCCCTGCCCTGCGGGGCGCGGCGCGGCTGCCCGATCCTGCCGGCTGCCGCGTCCTCCTGCCCGCTCTGGCCGACGTAGGTGCCCCCTTCCACGCGGGTCGCAGCGCTCGGGGCTGGGAGCCTGGCGGTGCCGTTGGCTGCTAACGGGGGCGACGGCCGGCAGCGCCTCGACGTAACCCTCCGGGCCTCCGACGTGCCGGTCTGGGCACACGCGGGGGCTGCCAGGGCGCTCGCTCCTCAGGTAGCGGGGAGACTTCGTGTTGCTATTTATAACGTACAGATGAGGCCAACACCTTTCAGACTCTCACCCTCGAAACCCCGGTGGGCTTGCCAGCAATCGCAGAGATGCCGGTGATAAACAGGGTGTCTGACACTACAGCGCTTGGTTAGCCGGCCAAAACTTTCTGATAAACTTCTATGTACGTCCTGTTTGACAGCACAGAGAGAACAAACAATGCAGAGGACATCAGCTGCACTACAGTGAGGAGCTGCAGCAGCCGTGGGTACTGGGCTGCATATGGAAATGCAGCAAATTCACTGGATTTGCCCCTGACGATCCACCATCACGAGGGATGCAGCAGTCAGTCATTAGCAGTTTCACAGAGACATTCTTGTTTCAAACACGCAATTCTTACACCTCCTTCTTAGCTGGGACACCAACGCAGTGTCTTGCTGATAAGCCAGAGGCAAATTGGTCGGGAAGCTTCGACAATCAATTACAGTGTTCTCACTTGTGCCTTCTCAGCAGAGGGCAGCGGTGGAAATCTCCTTGGAGTAATCAACTTTGTGGGTTAACTGTTTCAAAGTAGATGCCATGTAGAAAGACCTAAACTTAAAATAATTGCTTGTTAACTTTAGGAGTAAAGAAAAACGTGTAATATATACCTTGAAAAGACTGAATATACTCTTTGAGAAAGACATGCACTCTGTGGGGTCAGTCACCTCCTATACTAGGTAGGAGCTAGAAGAAGGAACACCTTTCTTAAGTTATGCATAGGCATTTTGGTTCGTGATCCTGTAGACTTTAATGACTGAAACCTGCAAAGCTGTTTTCAAAACACTGAGCTTTTTGATTAAAAGCATTTCTGAAGTAGAAACAAAGGAATGCAAATCTTAATGAAGCCACACATTACCCCTGTGAGGTGGACAAGGATAAAGCTCATCGCCATAACTCCTGGAGGGGGATGCTGCAGCTGTTCAACAGCACAAAGCCAGGACATGCAACAGTTTACAAAAGATAATGCAAGGGATAATGTTCTATACAGCTAAACCTGGAGGGACAGTTTAGAGACACGATGAAACAACCGAATTTGGAGTTGAAGTGGGACCTTAGAGTTATCTTATCTGCACTCATAAAAAGGTTCAATATGCAATAACAAATCTCAGTAATTAAGTCTCATTGCTCTTTTAAGCCAGCACATCTAGCAGGAGAGTATCACCTAACACTTTTCCCAGGGCATTAACAAATGCTAGATCAAAAGGAAGATGTTACTTATTGATTCCCCAAAACTACTGGCGCCCACTTTACAGCCTTGCTCCTTCTTCCATCTCGACCAATATAGCCAAAGCTTGGTTCATTTCTAAAGCATGTCATAAGAAGTGGCACATCTCAAGTATTCATGTAACAGTTCATCTGGGTTTGAAGAGAGCTGTGTACCGGCATGGACAGCAAAAGGAGTCAGTCATCCGTAACTTACTTCCTTAACTTCCCTTACGTATAGAACAATCTTACGTTCTTATAGGACAAACGAGGAAGTGGAGCAGATTGTTTGCTCACCTGAAGTCTAATGCAAAGTAAACTGAACTTTCATCCAGACCATCAAAACCGTAATTCCCTCTGTTGCAGCAGAGTAGCCTGGCTCCTCATGGGAGATGAAGGGGCTGACAGAGCAGCGGCTCTGGGAGGACATCAAGTCCTAGGTCTCCAGAAGGACTCAGTAAGCAGCCATATATTTATCCCGGGGGAAGAACTGTGGGGCTGCAGCCCCTCCAGGAGACTGAAAGCACACAAGGGACAATGTTGCCACACTCAGACTGTGCACTTACTACCAAAAAGGTGCGAACGTTCTCAGTACCTTCTACAGTCAACTCCTCCTTGAGGAAATATAAAGGTCACACTCTGCCTGCACTCCCTTAATCCAGTGTCACCCCACCCCTATGCCAGAACAGGGAAGCAGCTATGACCCCAACCAGGTTTTCCCCTACCAATATGCATCCCACCCTCATTTAGGAAGCTTAGTTTGGCGTACTCAAACCTATCAGATGGAAGGCTCACTGAAAGCACCTCCAGTGGGACTACCAAGAAATGGGATCACTCTTTGTCACTGTGCCCTTGGCACAGACAAAGCTGGCTGAGTGCATGCACTAACACCAAGGTTTTTCTGTGTGGAGCTTGACTGAGGTTTTACATCCTTCATGGGCTGTCGTTCTTCTGTTAGTATCATCACCTTTCTGCTGATTTCATATAGCCTGAAATACAATCAAGTATATTCATATTCGTGGCATACGAATTCAGTAAAATTTGTTTAAACCCCAAATGAAACATGCAAAGGCACTTCCACTGGCTTCAAACAACAATTCTCTTGCATAATCAGCACAGCATAGTTGCTTCAAACTGACTCCTCATTCATGCCTACAGATTTTAGACCTTTGCTTTTGGAGTAAAACTCAGCCTGAATAAACCCCTGTACAAGTAGCAACTAATCTTCACAACCTCCTTGCCAGAGCACATACATATTGTAAAGTCTTTTGTACATATGGCAACACGGAGAGGTTGAATGACACACCCAAGAAAATCAGTAAACAAGAACAAGAGCTGGATGTTCTTCCAGGGCAACTTCCCGACAATGGATGAGGCAGCATCCAGAGGAGACCCTACACTTCAGAGGAGAGCTCAGTCTTTCCGAGCTGCGTGGCATTGCCTCAGAATAATAGGTTGTGAATAATATTTCAATGGAACATTCTGTGTAGCTTTTTTCAAAATGGAAATAACTCACTATTTATGAAATAATTTTTTTAAAGTGGCCACTGTTACCTCATAGTACGAATTCAGTGACTATTGCTCATTTCCAAACTGCACAGGAATGCAAGTGCTTGGGAAGAACAAAATGAGCATCTGAACAAAGAACATGATGTTTTGTGTTAGATTTGAGTCAGCCTTACCTGCTGAAGCCCTTTCACAAATCACATCAGCAACAAGCTGATCATTTATGTGCCAAAGTTTGCCACCTCATGAATTTGAACGAGCTAATTTTGTATCACTAAAATGACGGCTGTAGTCAGTATGGAACTCACATGTGAGTTGTGTTACTACTATTGTTGTTATTCCCAAACCAACATAGGATTCTTTCTGCATTGTTTGCCTAAGAGTATACAAAATAACACTTCCCGTTTAGCCAAGGGTTTTAATGAGGGATTTTCCAGCATTTGGGGAAGAGTGTGATATTTTTACTGGAACAGGAGGCTTAATTTGAATCAAAACAACGCTCATCACACAAAATCCTGCCTTTCGTTCGGAACAGATTCAGTTTCAACTTCTGCTGATTAAGGAAACGCTTGAACTCGCTCGAGCCTGAGCTGTCTCGTGAGGTCTCTAAAATCCAGTCGTCGCGGTCTGATGTAGTTGTGCAGCTCTGGTCGTGATACAGCCCCGTTCCAGACCACCTATCTTCCCACTTCCCCCTCTCCGAGTTTACACCCCGGGCCTCTCGCTCGGTGCGCTCCTGCTCCGCAGCACGGTCCGCGGGGCGGGCAGCGGCACCGCGGCTCCGCGGAGCTGCCCGAGCCGGCGGGCGGAGGGGACGAGGGAGAAGGGCCGAGCGGCGCTGCGCACTCCGGGACGCCGAGCTAGGCTGTTGCGCGGCCCCGGCGCATCCCTCCGGGAGGCTTCTTCAGCGCAGGGCGCATTGCCCCAGGTGCAGTCCCAGGCTTTACGCTCTGGCCCAGCTGGCAGGAGGCCGGGCAGGCTTACGATCAGGAGGAATTAATAAATAAGAGAAATATATATTAAAAAAAAATACACCATCTTCGGTGAGAAATAAAAAGAGTAACGACCAGCCCCTACATCGTACTGTGCGAAATTTAGAGGAGGAAAGCGAGGGAGAGGGAGTCCGCAGCAGGCGGAGAGCAGGCTGATGCTGCAAGGAGGATGGGGCGGGTGCCCACCGTACGCACTCACAGTCCAGAGGGCTGGCAGCGGCAGCAGCTCAGGGGCAAAGTTTGCTCCTTCCCCCGCTCCTCCCCCAGCCTGCTGGAGCTCATTGGGAAAAGAAAAAGCCAAGGGGAAGGAGGAAGAGTTGGATGGGCACCAGATGGGACGGGCACTCGGCGGCCCCCCTCTCTCCTTAAAGCGGCGCGGCCCGCGGGCCCAGGAGGCTTCTGGCGGGGCACTGCTGGCGGGGGGCGGCCGCGCCGCGGGGGAGCACAGCAGAAGCAGCGGTAGCAAAAGCAGCGGTGGCAGCGGAGTCGGAGCCCCAGCCCGCCGCGGTGCCTGCGAGCGGCGCGTCTGCAGCTCGGGCGCCGCGCGAGGCTCCGCGCCTTTTCTACAGCCCCTCTGACATCATGTCCTGCCCCGCCGCCATTGGCTGCCGCCGCTCCCGGGCCCGCCGGCATGTGCTCGGGGCTGGGAGGCGCGGCGGGGCGCGGGGGCCGCGGACCGCACTGCCCGCTCGTCCAG
>JANHGO010000038.1:21756642-21772015 GCA_024606505.1 Aquila spilogaster
TATATGCTTGCATGTATCCTGCCGGCAGGTGTTTATCCAGGCACCCCCGGGCCCGGGGGCCGCGGCCCCGGCCTCGCCCTCCGCCCCCAAGCGTCGGAGGGTGCGCGTTCAGCCCCCGGCGAGGACGGGTCGCCCACATCTGCTCTACCCTCTGCGTTATCTACACCCGGCAGGGAATCGGACACTCACTAGTCCCTGCGGGGACTGCGATATACTTGAACGTCACAGAGAGGAAAAGTGCAATTGTACGTGGATTTTGTTAATTGTAAGTGCGGTGTGTGTGGATCATGAGATACGTATCGATATTTAAGATTATCCTGTGTCATGTCCTGTTCGTATCTTTTTTTTGGAAAATATATTTTATTTTTATACGTTTTATATATATATATATATTGCATAAGGGCATTTTAAAACATTGTATCCCCTCTATTTTTCATATCGTGAATGTCAAACGTTAAACTCTTTTTCCATACCTTTTTTTATCTTGCATTCCAGACTGGTGAAAGATGTAGAGAATGTATCAGCTGTTCTCCATGGGTAATATGTGAAATAAAATAAACACTATTACATAAAACAGTTCTGTTATGTTGTCTTTAGTAGGGGCAGGTGGTCAAGATGAATGATTTCTTACTGTGTTTAGTCCTCGCATGGCAGGTCTGCAACTAAAACTCTTCAGTTACAGACTTTTGTTAGCAGCCACCTTATCTAGTCAAATCAAATAAACTCAAAAGCAAGCATGCATCTTAAAATCCCAGGGCAGATCTGCTGAGAAGGCTATAAGGCCTTTTCTACCCACATGTTCCAGCCAGGGCTGAAACGTGTCACAGCTTGGATTGATCCTGCAAGTTTATTTTTTGCCCTAATTAATCAGAGAAACAACTGCACACTTCAACATTGCACAACAAAGTAACAGATTTATTGAGGGAGCACGTTCCAAAAACGGTCATGGCAGCTTCCAAGGTTATTTATGTTGAAGGATTTCCTGGGCCACAGTTCAGGTTAAAGTTAAATGGTGACCAGTTCAGTGCAGGCAGAACATCTTGGATAAAAGCTTAGCATTAGGGATTTTGTTGTTTTGTTCTTTTTTTTTTCTTTTTTTTTTTCTTTTTTAAACAAATTCCAACCACAGACCAGAAAACAAATGTGAACCTCAACCTTATTAATGCACCAACAGCACCATCTCTTGGTGTCTACTCTTTGCACTCCAAGAAAACCTACAAACGAAGCAAGTGTATTTGAATAACATCTCGGGTAAAACATACAATCTCCCCTATTTTAGAGTATCTCTGAACATAGTTAACATATACAGGAGAGGACTGGGGAACAGCAGCACTAAATGCTGCTAGAATAAATGAAGCAGGCATATATGTTTACCTAATACTAAATGCCTAAGGAACATATATTTACAAGAAAAATTCAAAAGAACCAGCAATCACACCTTTCCAGGAATACTGCTGCAAAAAAGCTTGGGTAGGAATCCAGTTGACCAGATACCTGGCATATATTCATAATAATCTTTCTCCCCAAAGTTTTGAAGTTCTGCTCAGAATTGCCTATTTTGAGTGACTATCCTAAACATTTTCAACTAAGAATTTTGGAATCTTGAAAAGTGGGTTTTCCACTTGAAATGTTCTTTTTTTAAAAAAATGCATATATATTGACACTTGCCAGTTTTAATTACCATCTGTTTATTAACAGCTGGAAGAGAATTTACCTCTCTACTGCTGATGGCCTTTCTGATCCAGGTTTCATAAGATCTAAGGGGTGACAGCAAATGCATGATTTTCAGCACAGTTTATAGCTGCCAGCTGAGAAACAAGCAAGTGGCTATTCTCAAATCATGAAAGATCTTGAAATCAGAATAGTTGCTGCTTATAAGTTTTGGGGTACTTGTGGTGGGAAATTACAATGTGTAGGTGAAGGTGTGATCCTACTTAAAGTACATAGCACAACCAAAATGACTTCAATAGGACCATACAATTTAATAGCTACAATGTTTTACTTATGGGTTGCAGAGCTAGCACCTTTGTCATCTAAATTTTGGACCCAAGGCTGGATTGGGCTATAGCGTGGCTAAGTATGTACTTGCCAACTAGCTACTTCTGTTTGTATTGATCTTTTCTTCATTTACTGCCAACACCCAGTCCCCACTTAAAATACATTTTCGTCCCTCCCTTCCCTTTCACTGATAAAAACCACTTCACTCAAAGCTGAAAGATCCTTGGATTAACCAGACAGGGCTAAAACCAGCAAGCTGGTGTTGGATGGCATAATTCTGACCTTACTGGAGCTTACCAAGTACAATTTCTGTCTGGAAGGATCAAGAGCACCACCTGCCGTGCTTGTAGGGAGAAGCAAAACTCCGTGGTTGCAATAAACAGCAACTAAAGAAAAGATTTTTTTATTTTTTTTTTATTTCCTCCATCCCCCTCCCCCAAATCTTTGAAACCATGTCTTGTAAAGCGTAAAGATCAACACTGCTGAACTAGATGTGCCAGAAAGTAGTGAGTAGCCCTGTGCCTGGAAGACAGCACGTTCTTTCAATGTATGGAGCTGAAAAGTAAACCCTGGAAATACTATGACCATGTATTTCAACTAACCTACTTAGGCTATGCTAGACAGGCTGGAGAAGAACGGCAGAGCAGGCAGGGACTCTTTCCTATTGCACAGCTAACCGCATATCCCAAACTGAGTTCCAGGTTTTGGGGAACTGCTCTGTAAGGGCTAAAATATATAGAGACAGCATTCTCCCTTCTCATCCATTTCTGCACCTGCCCCAAGTGGGAGCTGTCCAGGTGAAAGCTCTTCCTCCTGCCCAAGCAGGGGACATTACTGAAGAACTTTGGCTAAGCATCTTTTCACTACAAACATCCCACAAAGCAAAATGTTGGGCACTAACCTTTAAGCAGTAGTTGAAATCCATACATGAACTAGATTAAAATCTCTAAGGAGTGTGAGGGTTTTGAAACCCCTGAGGTTTCAGGGAGAACAAGACTGTGAAATAGTATCAGCCCATGAAAGCAAGCATCCTCTGAAAAGTCTTAGAAGTTCAAAAAGAACTGTGTCAAGGCCAGCTTATGCTTTAATGTGATAGATGAGAAGTGGAAGTGGTCATCAAATGCCTCCAAAATCAGGAGCATCTGTTTACACAACACCTCAGTTAAAGTATTTGTTTCTAAGAACAGTCTGGTGTCCCACAGGCCAGCATTTCAAAGGCCACTTAAAACATGACTATAAGTTCAGTTCAAACAAGGTTCTAAATTAAAATTAAGTTTTGTGATGGTAAATACATATTGAAGCAGGAATTCATCCTTATCCACCAGTCTATTCAAGAGCTGATGCCAAAGGAGTGGTCACCATTCTCAGTAGAGCCTCCACGGTGAAGTGTCAGAAGAGTTCATGGAATACTCTTTATGAGTTATTATTTTGTTTTGAACCTACCCTAGAGACATCCTATGGCAAAGAAAATGTACTTCACTATAGACAATTTTTTATTACCAAAATAGAATCCAAAGGCTATTTTTATCTCAGACAGATTTTTGTGGTTCCATTATTCGTGCTATACAGAGTGGTGGCAAGGGGCCTAAAATGCTGATATACAAGTGCTTTCCCATAAAGTCCTAGTGCAGGTCCCCTAACCTGGCAGAGGGAAACAAGTAATTATTTTTCTTTCTCCAGTTGGTACCACAAAACTTACTTCAAGCAGCCACGTCACATGGAGGACTGCAAAAAATGTTTGTTCTCCAGTTACATCACAAAGTGGTCAAAGAGTTCTGCCATTGTTACCTAGGAACAACTTCTACTGTATCCAAAAAGTAGAGACACTGGTGTGCTTTCAGATGATTATCAAAATCTGCAAAGCATCTTGGTCCGTGCTAATAAGAACTGCAGTCAGGTGCCAGATTTAAACTTTTTCTGCAAGTACAATGACAGAAAGGGGAATACTAATGAATACTTTGGCACATATGAAGCCTTTTTTGGCTCATTTAGTACCCAAAGGAGAGCAAGTCATAATTAAAGCCAATAATGGCAACTCCAGACAGCCATTCAAATATTTTCCTTGTGCCGTCAATACACCATTTTATATTATCTCACATCATACTTAAGTAGTGTTGAGCACACAGGCATCAGGAGAAAAAATTCCAGCATGACTGAGTACAACCAATAACTAAATCCAATTATGCCTAACTAAAATTTGTTTATTGTGTTCACAAGGGTTTGCTTTTATTATCCAAATATTTCTTAAAGAACAGGTTTTTTCACCAAATAATTTGTGTCAGCTTTGAAATTGTTTTAGTTTTTAAATATTTAATTCTTTGGAGCAGGGCCATGTACCCTTCATGAGGAGAAGGAGCATAATTTGTTTGTGAGGTAAAGAACTTTGCTATGTAAAAGCCTTTTTACTGCACGCTATATAAACTAGTCAAAATGCTTGATAACTATAATGTCTCCAAATGAAAAACAAATGGTTTCTTAAGACTAGAATCAACTTTAATGATTTGATAAGACTGGGGTGTTTTGCTTGCAAAATTCCCAGCAACAGCAATGAGGAGGCCAAATGAAATCTTTTGACTTCGTTTGATTCTGTGATAACTTCTACCAAACATTTAACTAGACCTCCTTGAGTCTTCCATCCACTTACAAAAGCCTGGGTTTTTCCAAAGTCAGGAAAGATCAGTCCAACCCAGCTGAAGGTAAATATTTTGTAATAAATTCTGACTCTCAGAATAGGTTTGCAAAATAAATATTCTTCCAATACTTTGTCAACTATCACTTCCCAGATCTGTCAGTTTGCAAATTACACACAACTTTTCCAGCAATTATAAAATGGTTTATATTTTCTTCATACTTTGCTAACATGGTGTAAAAATAAACAAACAAATGTCCAGGTCTTAATCTCTGATGTCCAGTAGTATTGGCAGAAACAGGAGAACAAATATAACGGATCTTATCTGTTAGTTCAGGAGCAAACTAAGCAGTTCATCAAACAAACATGATTATTGTCCTTTTAATAGGTGGTTACTGTCACAGGAGTTATCATGAAACTGAAACACTCAAAGACTAAAAGGCCACCATGTAATTCATCCTGCTGCTGTTACAGGAGAGGACAAAAGGGTGTGGGGGTTCCTCATTTTCCCTTACATGACCTGACTCTATTGTGGCTCTCTGCTAGAAAGCTGTAAAGGCAGAGGCCACTACACTTCTCTGCCTGTATATAAGGACTCAGGAGCAGATCTGAGTCTTCACACTGGAAGAAGACAGCTGCACCTTGTAAAGTGAATTTGTTCTTTTTAGAGACAAGGAAAAAGTGATGGATTTCTAAGTCACTTTTTCTAAGTCATTTTTTTCCTGGGGCTGTGCAGCTCTGCATCTCATTCTGCATAAGGAACAAATTCATAGTCTGGCCCTTTATTGATAAACAACATGAAAAATATGCAACTGGCATATATCATTAGTCTTCTTACTGCCTACAGACATCAGACATTCTGGTGGTGATGAATTGGTGAGCCAGATAGGAATCTCAACACCAAATCCCAGGCCTGAGACTGATCCCATCTAATTGAAACAAAACTTCTACTGACTTCAGCAGGAAAAAAATCTAAGCCCCAGCTTTTTTTCAAAAACATGTCTATTTTTGTACTGGAAGATTGTATTTTAAGTTTTGCTTTATACTTCACTTATTCACAAGTTCTGGTTTTGAAGTCTGAATAAACTACTGAAAGTTAGAAGTAAGGGACAAGAACTCTATCAAAAAGAGGTAACTCAAATCCAGACTCTCAGTTCAATCGGAAACGAGTTCAGCAATGTATGATCATTGCTGCTCCTCTTAAATGGATGTGGTGCTGCTGGCAATGACAGCTTCAACAAACATACATGTGTCAAGTGCAGTGCTAAATGTGTTCATGAGTAGGGATCAAATCCCAGAAACTTCCAGTGTTCTTGTCCAAAACCCAGACTTCCATTTTTTATTTAATGCAGTAGGATTTTGGAATGATTGAAACACTATAACTTTATATAGTAGCATTTCCTCCCCCCTCTCTCTCCTTAAAAAAAAAATCTCGTCACCTATTTTGAAGCCTTGGAAAAGGATGTATCCAGACGACTAACTCAAATGAGAGAGTGAGTGACATACACAGCTCACAGCAGAGATTGGCAGTCAAAGCTCCTGTATCAGTCAGAGTGCACACACACAGACAGCGTAGCACTTTGTGATAATATTTGCACAAGGCAATCAGTATCTGTTTAATGAAGGATATAAAAAGATTTGCACAAAGAAGTGATTCCTGCAAAGATGATTTACTGAGTGATAATTCACATCATCTCATCCCAATATGATTTCATTAACTCCTGGTAACAGGGGGAAAAAACCCCTCACGTTACAAACGCACGAGGGCCATTAAACCTGATTTATTGCCTTAACCACACTGCAAGACAGACAGAAACAAATGATACGTTTTTTCCATGGAATGTTGTTAGAGAGTGTGTGTACGAAGATATTCTTCTTCTACTAGTCTGGCGCATCTGTACAACTTTGCTGCCATCTGCTGCCTGCTACAGAAAAATAAATCACTCTCATTTAAAATTATTGCTGGATGTCAAAGTGGCACAGTGCTGCTGCCAGCAGGGAGGCCTGCATCTAAAAGAATTTTATATCTGGCCTGGGCTGGTTACTCAATATGCTGAGTAAGGCAGAGACTCAAATTTTTCAATCCTCCTGGGCTTTACTCAGAAAAAGCAGGAACAGCACAATACTGTTACATATTCTGAGGAGATGGAGAAAGGAAACTATTCTGTTCTTTCTGTTGTTCTGAGCAAGCTCAGGGGTTACACTTTGCCCAACAGATGCCTGGATACTTCTATCCTAATACCACTTTTGCCACTGTGGGCTACCACGAGAACAGTGAACCTAGCAGCATTTTTTGAGAAACTTATGTTTTCAAGGTGTGACATGAAGGGATCAAAGGAGAACACTGGCTCCTGTGTGTTACAGGAATTACCTATCTACTGATAAGTAAAGAAGGCTGAAGTTAGAAGGACCAATATGGCCTTTTCAGGAGAACTCGTGATTGGAGAGATGTACACATGGTCTTCATTTCTAGACAGAGAGCTTTTTAAAAGGCAGGAATCAGAACAGTATGATGAATCACACTGACCTGTTTCTCCCATCTATCTAAGTAAGGCATAAACAATGCACCACCTCACTAGTAGTTAGGTGTGAGCTGTCAGCTTTTACGATCACAGAACTGAAGTTGTTCCTCTAGCTGTTACAAACAGAAGGGAATATTTTCTGCAATGACATTTTTATACTGGATTGAAATCACAGTCATATTTACTCTGATATAATTATGTAAGTTATATATACTTACTATAATACAAGTATTCTTATTTTATTAAATAACCTGCTGCAAAATGTTTTTATTATTACACATTCCAACAACACTTACACAAGAAGGAAGTAGTATATCTGGTATGAAAGGCTTCTTCAAATTCTACCTGAGGAAGCTAAAGACAGCAGAGATGACTTGTAAAAGATTGTAAGGATCTCTTGCCCTATGTGAAGGATTTTTTAAATGTTATTTTTAATCCTGCTGAGCAACTCAAACAGGCATTGAAAAACGAGCCTTCCATCAAAATATTTCTTTTCATCTCTATGACTGTAGAGTTTCTTCAAAAAATTACATGCTATATGATGCCTACAAACAACATTCAGCCTTTTATTCATAATGGGTTTAAAAGAAGTAGTTGAAATGGTACATCTTCTATTTACCTCTGATTTGGAATCAATGCTGGTTAAATTTGCTCTATACTGGATATAGTGATTCACTAGTTGGTTCATTTAGCCCACCCAGCTTACATATTACATACTCTATTATGAACAATAACAAATATGAGAATGGAAATGTTGTATGAATGGGGCACAGCTGGAGCATGGACCTTCAGCCAGGATGTTACTTCAGCCTACATCTTTGCTTCCTTGCCTCAGGACAGGCATCAGTTGTTCCCAAGCCAGAAAAGCAGCTTCCCTCTGCCTAAATCTGTAAGGCCCCAAGTAAGGCTGCAAATAAGGTGACACACTGCAGTTAACTACTGGCAGTTCAGGCACAGGAGTGGGAGACAGGACTAATGAATAGGCTGAACCACCACTACCCAATGGATGAATGCACACACAAAATATAGATCATGGAAGCACAGGAACACATACATGTAAACACACCTACCCCTGTAAGGCATACCATAGGACTGATGGGAAAAGGCTTGAGAAACTTAGGCCTACTGTCACCTACAGGGCACCTCATTAGTGATAACCAAACAACTGACAGATATAGAAGAACAGGAATCAAAGCTATTGCTAGTCCTCTTTCATTAAAGGCTGTTTACTGGAGGTCACTGGACACAGGCCCCTGTGTGAACAAGCCCAGTGAGAATCTAAAGAGCAGCATAGGGCACCCAGGGTACCCTTGCTACAGTCTTGAATCAAAGGCTTGTGCAAAAACTAGGCTAAGCAATCCTTGTACTGCACAAATATCTGCTAGGGGATGCCAGATCTCAGGCAAATTGCTATTTTGAAGTAGTAACTTTTATATTTATGTATGTTTGAATAGGCCTTCAAAATGATATTTCAAACTCTGTTCCAGATCCAGTTTTGGTTTCCAGTTAGGATTCCATTCTGCTCTCTGTTTAAAAACATGGCAGTCTGAAGCCACCAGTCACTGAATTAGTCCAGACTTTAACTCTGGCAGCTCCCATGTATTCAAAGTAAATGTGATTGGAGGGAAAAAAAAGATGTATGATGGAGAAAGGGACTGGAAAAGCCCAGTCCTTTTAGAAAGAGAATAGGTGCTGTAGGCCAAATCTGAGATGCTGAGCAGAAAAAGTGATCTTCTGGCTCAGTGTCCAGCAGCAGCCAGAAGTCAGTATGTTGGGCATCATCAGGAAGGTTACTGAGAACATGACAGAGGGGTCAGTCTGGCACTAAATAAAACCTCAGTGCACCTCCACCTTGAGTTCAGCACACAGTTCTGATCTCTATGGCACAAAGACAGTGGATCTACAGAGGGCAGAGAAGAGCAATGAAGAGGGTCAACGGGATGGAGTGGCTGCCTTCTGAGGAGAGACTAAAAAGTCTGGAACTCTTCCATTTGGAGAAGTGAAGGCTGAAGAGTGGTTTAGGTTTACAAAATCATTAAGGCGGTGGATAAGGTGAACGCAGAAGTGTCATTCATCAAATCCTGCAATATTACAACTGGGGCGGTGGGAGGAGGCACTCACTGAAACTAGCAGGGAAGTGGTTTAAAACTGATAAAAGAAAATACTTTTTTACACAACAGTTAGTGAATTCCTGGAATTTCTTGTCCTGAGAGGCTGTGGAGGTAGATGGCATCAGCAAGTAAAAAAAAAAAAAAGAGAAGATATCTCAGATAACAGTATCAAAACAGATATTAGAGAGAATAGGCAAAGGTGTGCTCTTTAAAATCTTTAATCCAATGATGCTGGGAGAGTATGAGAAGAACAGACTACAGGAAGTGGCCAGGTTCACATGATGTCCCCAAACAATATCTCCTTTCACTGCAGGAGACAGTGGGGGCAGCACATTGGCCTAGACAGACTACTGCTCTAACCCAGTCATACATTTTTTATGTTATTATGAATAAAGCTTCTGTGTTGACAGTAGCCTCCATGCAAGAAAAGCCACTCTATTGTGCTATAATTGGGAATGTGAACGGTACCAGTGCTGTAGCAGATGACTGGAAAACTGGCTAGTGAGAGCATAGAGGTATAGAAACACACATCTACACACTAAGAGATACCAACAGGATTGTTCAACCTATGCGTCCACACACCCTCCAGCAGCAGCTTGAAACTCTCTAGGACCGTAAGGTTAGAGGAGAGTTAACTCTTCTCTGTGAGGCCTTGCAGTGTAGATAACAAAAGAGAAAGACTCACAAGATCTCTAGACGTGACACAGAACAACTTGCATTGAAGGGCCAGTAATTGAAACTACTACCACAAATAGTTGGGAGGGTTATAGAAGCAACTGACCAGTTTGACTACTTCAAGGGTGCTGCAGATAGAATAAAACATATTAATGGGAACTATTTTAACCATGTTCTGCTTTCTCTTAATTGCTGCTTGTTTAGAAACAGTGTTTTAATGCTTTTCTTCTTGTCAACCACTGTAGCAAGAGAGAAACCACTTCTTTTGACTTCAGTTGAGAACAGCAGAGGTCCGCGATGTGCTCTATGAGTATAATTGAACTGAATGATATTCAATAAAAGAAAAAAATGCACGGATAAGAAGCTCGTTCTTTGCTTTCATGTGTCTTGCATATTTTTGAAATCACAAGTCTTTGTTGATTAAGGAGTTTTACTTTTACCCTGCTTTCTCACCAGCCTTTCTGCTGATGAAGGATGAATAGGGAAAGTGTTGACCTTTCTCTGTATGTTCCAGTTAATAAATACAAATAACACTTTCTTGTATCTGTGCCCAGTTTGGATAGAACACAGTCTGATAGATACTGTATCCCAGATGTTACATCTGATAATTAGGCAGCTTTAAAATGTAACATAGCTGAATGTTATTAAAACCACTAAAATAAAATTAAATCTTCATCCCTGTCATATTTTTTCTGCAGGAAAACACAGGTTTTGCCTTGAAAATGTCAGTTTAAAGAAGAAGCATAATGATTTAGAGGAAGGTAACTTTCAATTCTAGCTTGTCTGTATTAAATACTTTGCAATAAACTGCTCAACAGTTGCTTATCATAGGCAAAACAGTCAGCTGGTAAGCCCTGTTGCTTTTGTGTATTCTAACACACTTCTAGTACGATCCAGAAAATCCAGGCAAGAGGTAATATATGTGATCACATGACTTATTATCTTAAACGGTTTCATATGTGGTATTTGCTCTAGTTATTTGACATGACTCAAGTTGACCTCATTGTTTGTATGCTTGAAAGGGAACAATTATGCAACTACTAAATGGTATGGAAGAGAGCAATGCCATACAAGACAGAAAAGAAAGTAGGAATGCAATGTCTACCAAACTGTCAAAATGTCTTACAGCAACATAATAAGTATATTTTCTTTTTACAGGCCTATATTACAGAACAATGAAAAAGCTAACATTCATGCTGGTAAATCTGGGTTAATCAAGACATCTTGTAGTTCTTGCAGTCATTTGGAACCTACAATTTTTGTGGTTCTCACATCAGAACCTGAATATTTTCAGACAAGTTCCATGTTTGCCAGAATAACAAAAAATAAAATAATTAAAGCAGACAATAGTAGCACTAAAAATAGCATCTTATGACAATGCTGTCAAATGATAACATACATAAATTGATGCATAAGTATCTTCAGTTATAAAATCTTTCTACATACTTAACGTGAGTTTGTCAACATCTTAAGGAGGATGTTGAAGCAATAATATCTTTAGTTTTATCAGTGACTTATTAAAAACACATTAATTAAAGATGAACAAGACACAAACACTATAACTTTCTTCTTGGTACTGACCTCCTTCTTGCAGAAGCATTTGTATTATTAACAAGTTAGAAAATGAAGCATGGAAAAGTCCTGGAAAATTCACTGGTATCTATTTAATCTGATTTTGAAGTTCTTTATTTTAGTTTTCCTGGCACCTATTTCAAGTTTTTGTAAGTGAAGACATGTAATATCTTATGACACTGCAAGGCATCCTCTGAAAATTATTTTGCTAGATTTCAAATCACCTTGAAGTGTTTGCAGAGGTTTTTTTTGAGCAGACAGAGGTTACAAGACAAAGACATTCTACTGTTCTGAAGCCTCTGACTCCAATTTCATGTTATCAAATGTCAGTAGCTAGTGATTGACTGAATGGACAACACCCAGCTGAACCAGAACAGCAGGCAGTGTGCTAATGCTTCAGAAGGGTGAGCACTTTCTGCTGATTCCATAATTAACCAACTTAACATGGGCGGCAACAGGCTGCTGGAGGTACTTTAAGACAATGTTAAACTGTGCCATAATTAAAGAGTTTATTAGGCATTCTGTACTGACTCCAGTGTCCTGACTAAAGCCCACACCTGAGGAATTGCACACTGTATTCCCTAGTTCTGCCTCCTGTTTTGGTATTTTCTATTCCCCATTCTACAGGTCTCTGGGATGCTATGCATGCTCAACAAAGTGCACCAGTGAAGTACTGGAGAAAGAAAACTTCAGAAAAAATAGTAAATATCTTTGGCTATCACATGAATGCCCAATTGACAATATGTGCTGGTTTGCTACCTAGCATAGTAGGCTTTCCTTGTCCTACTAGTAGAATTTTTGATGCACATTGAGAGGACAAGAGCCTAGAGAATATGACACAGTGTTCTTTTGGAGCATGGAGGCTACTGTTGACAGCTATGAGGGAGGCAGACATTGGTGCCTGAGGATTTATTAAAGTTTTCCCCGGATGCTTGACAACATGATCTTGCCTCCAGATACTGTGTTTCTTTCAATATGTAAGTGGGAAGCTCAATTTTAATTAGCATGGCTTTAAAGCTGACCAAAGCAAATACCGATTACTGTCAGTCAGTGTGGTGATTACAGCTACCTCAGACACATTGCAACAGAATAGTGGTTGCTTTGTTTATGTGTTAGAAGTGGATGGCAAAGGAAAGCAAACACAATTTAGCTCACAGCTTCAGAATCAAGAGGAGGAGAAAAATATTTTTGCTTATCATGACACATTCAGTGTTTCATTCTGGACTTCTTGGGACTCGTCTCAAACATTTAGAGTCACAGACATGAGAGAGAAAAGTAAATGGATCAGATGGCTGACCAGAGTGCTTTTGTCCACCAAATAGCTGGGATGGAACTTTACCGAACTGCAGTTTTCAGGCCATAGCATAGCCTTAGAGCCTTCTGTTCTGTTCAGCGCAGTCTGGTAGTAACTGTGCTCAGTTATATCCATCACAGCTGCTCTTTCCCAGTCTGAAAATGATAATGCCCTTTGGAACCATAGCATTTCCCACTGAGCCCAAAAGCCCACACTGGTACCCTGAGGTGGTACTGCCTGACAGTGTTATCCTGAGCCAGAAGGCAACTATGTTCTCAGACACACACCATCAAGCTTTTCCACTTAAACAGCATTCAGCCTCTTAGGGCTCTTTCTCTGTAGCAGCAATGAGGGGAGTATCAACACTTCTTCACATCAGTAGCACTCATTAGTCCAGGTGTTCCATCCTAAGTTCACTGCTATAACATGATCCATTCCTTGTTGCAGGTTTCAAAATCATTATCCCAAGCAGAATGCCTTGAGAAGGTAATGGTTTTCCTGCATGTGTCTAGGTCATTCTGACCTAACCCCTTTCCTGTAATATTGTCAGACAACTGGCTAACTGCCAATGTGCTCAACGAATTTAAAATGCCATTAGAAAGATTATGGTCTGTGTTCAGTTCAGATTTCCTCCAACGCAAACTGTTGTGAAAATGCCTGGGATATTTAAATATTGCTTGTACTGTGCAGAGATAGAGTAGGGTTTTCATTTCTGTTGACTCCTGTCTGAAAAGCTCCTCCAATCTCTAAGTTATTTTCACCCATGTCTAACATGGAAGATTTTTGAAACAGCATTTAGCTAAAAAGGGAAGCTGACATAGAAGTGTATGCCAACTTTCCAAATGCTAAATTACAAGCACTTTCTTGCCTCACTGCCACCTGTGAAGAATGTGGCTACACAGATAACCTAGAATTGGAAATATTAATCTGCAATACAGCTGGTCTTGACTAAATATTTCAGTAATTACAGAATCAGAAAGCTGAACCTGTACGATGGTTCAGTCTGTAAGCTTGTAGGGACATCTCTGTCCCTGACTTGTTAAGATAAGTTACCTCTTTTAGCAAAAACTTACTCTTCCTGGGCTTGGTGACAGATTGGGTTTTCTTCCTGTACTACTATGTACCTGACACTTATTTTGTGAAGTAGTAGGACTCACTGGGCAAGGAAATACTTACCACTAATCACATTAGGGCAAGAACAGGAAACAAGGATACTCTGGGGAATCTGGGACCCAAGTGGACGCGAAGAGGCTACACCTTCATGGATGATGTCATCTCCTCCAAGGAGCAATCCCTAGTCCCTGAGCCAAGCAGTTCTATGACATTCATGCCCACTGTGCTACACTGCCATGCAGAGTGGTTGCCTATGTCTGTGGTGACAGCTGGGGTGTGGTTGAGAACTGGGACTATCTGGATTAAAAACAGCCAGGGTTCAGTCTCTAAATGAAAACATGGACACTCTAAAAAAAAAGAGCTAGGAGGGGTCAAAAACCTGAAGAGTGGACACTGGGGGCAGATAGGCAAGGAGAATGAGACAGGCCAGACATAACACAGATTAGAGAACCTGTGGCAGAAGTCAGTTCTCAGGGAAGAGACCCAGGAATTCATTAGTCTGTAGGGGAACACAGTGTGTTGTATACACTTCTACAGAACAGCAACACAGGTTCCTTGTGCAGTAAAAGTTATCCAGAAAAATAAATGCAAATAATAGCATACTAGGTATAACAGTGCCTAATCCAGAAGATCTAAGAAGTAGTTAGGAGACGATATATCTGGTTAAAGATACGTTTTATTGATAACAAGAATTAACTAAACGTATCTAAGAAGTTATGAAATGTATAGAATATCATGATACCTAATATTAAACTTATTTAGGTGTGGACTTCTGTATAAGTTTGTGGAATGTTCAACAAGAGGCATAAATGTCCATCTTCATTTGTTTACTGTCTAAGAACAGTATCTGTGCTCCTAAATGGATTTCCAAAGCACATAGTTGCTCAGAACTGACCTTTGAAAATTCTAAATGAAATCTGCATGTGTATGCCAGTGTTTAGGTGTTACTGTTTAGCTTTGGAAAAAGCTGGTTGGAAGTTTAAGAAAATGGGAAATGCATCAAGTTAGAATCTTTTTCCTATTACCTCCTGTAGGAATCTGTAGTCTTTGTGAACTCATGTTTTTCTTCAGCAAATCTGCCAATAATTTTCAAGGAAACCAAAACCACTGTGTTAAGGTTCCAGGATTATCTGTTTCTGTTATTTTGGTTATTTTCCCTCTATATAAAATTCTTTAAAAATTTGCATCTATACATGGTTAAAGAGGTTAGGTGGTGCATGCAGATATGCCCTCACTTGGACAGAGGACTAACATTCAAAATGCCTTGAAAGGCAAAGTGGTAAGAGAGAAATAACAATTCATAAAGACTGTTATATATTACAACAGAGAATATTATTTTTAAAAGTTATAGGCTTATGGTTTACCTTGCTGAATTCAACACAATTACAAAATGGAGCTCAGTTTACCTCCCACAATCTTCAGTTTTTCTCCAGAAAAGTGCCTTTTCCTGCTCCATGTT
>JANHGO010000038.1:21772115-21796070 GCA_024606505.1 Aquila spilogaster
GCCCCGGGAGGGCCGCTCAGGGGAGCCCCGCGGCCGGCTGCGGTGCCCGATCCGCCCTCGGCACGGAGACGTGGCCCACACCTGCTCTATCCTCTGCGCTCGGTGCAGCCGGCAGGGAATCGGACACTGACCAGTCCCTGCGGGGACTGCGATATACTTGAACAGAGAGGAAAAGTGCAATCGTACATGGATTTTGTTAATTATAAGTGCGGTGTGCGTGGATCATGAGATACGTATCGGTATTTAAGATTGTTCTGTGTCGTGTCCTGTTTGTATCTTTTTGGGGAAATATATTTTATTTTTATACGTTTATATATATATATTGCATATGGGCATTTTAAAACATTGTATCCCCTCTATTTTTCATATCATGAATGTCAAACGTTGTTAAACTCTTTTTCCATACCTTTTTTATCTTGCATTCCAGACTGGTGAAAGATGTAGAGAATGTATCAACTGTTCTCCATGGGTAATATGTGAAATAAAGTAAACACCATTACATAAACCACTTATGTTGTTTTTAGTGGGGGCAGAGGGTCAGATGGAAGGCTTCTAACTTTCTTCAACCCTACCCTTACTAACCTAGCACGGCCATTCCACGATAGCCTAAACCCCTCAGCTAGAGGCTTCGTTAGCATTAGTTACCTTATCTCATTAGAGTGAGTAGATTCACAAGCAGGCGTGCATCTTAAATCCTGGGGCAGAGCTGCTCAGAAGGCACCAAGGGACTCTCTCTCACCCACATGTCCCAGCCAGGGCTGAAACGTGTCACGGCTTGGATTGATCGTGCAAGTTTATTTTCTGCCCTAATTAATCAGGGAAACAACTACACGCTTCAACATTGCACAACAAAGTAACAGATTTATCGAGGGAGCGCGTTCCAAAAATGGTCATAACAGCCTCCAAGGTTATTTATGTTGAAGGATTTCCTGGGCCACAGTTCAGGTTAAAGTTAAATGGTGACCGGTTCAGTGTGGGCAGAACATCTTGGATGAAAGCTTAGCATTAGGGATTTTGTTGTTTTGTTCTTTTTTTGTTCTCTCCAAATTCCAACCACAGACCAGAAAACAAATGTGAAACTAAACCTTATTACTGCACCAACAGCACCATCTATTGGTGTCTATACTGTGCTCCAACAAAACAACGTCTACAAAATGAAACAAGTGTATTGGAGGAACAGCTTGGATCAAACGCACCATTTCCCTAATGTTACCGTACCTCTGAAGACACTGCACACACACAGAAGGGGGCAGGGGACAGCAGCACTTAACACAGCTAGAAGAAGTTGAGTGGCTGTATTTTTTTCACCTAATGCTAAATGCCTACGGAACACATTATTTCCAAGAAAAAAAAAAAAAAGCGCAGTCATACATTTCCAGGAAAACTGCAGCAACAAAACTCGGGTAGGAATTCAGTCAGCCAGATCACTGGCATACACACACCGTGATTTTTCCTCCCAAACTTTTGCAATTCCGCTCAGAATTGCCTATTTTAAAACTCCTTTCCTAAACGTTTTCAACAAAGAATCTTGGAAACTTGAGAGGTGGGATTTTTATTTGAAATATTCATTGCTTTCTTCCCTTCTTTTTTTTTAATTATTTTCCTGTATTTTGTTTTTAAAGGCATTTGTCAACAGTTGCCAGTTTTAATGACCATCTGTTAACAGCTGGAAAATAATTTGCATCTCTGTTGCTGATGGCCTTTCAGATCCAGATGTTGTAAGATGTAGAAACAGGATGAGTAAGAACTGAAAGGCGGAGCAGAAACAGAGTGACATGTATCACACTTCCAAATATCACCTGTTCTGCTGGCAAGAGGAGACAGCAAGCACAAGATCTCCAGTGTTGACTGTAGCTGCCAGTTGAGAAACAGGCACGTGGCTATTCTGAAGTCACTAAAGGTCTTGAATGTAGGCTAATTGCTGCTGCTTAGCTTTGAGGTGCTTGCAGTGGGAACTTACAACGTGCAGGTGAAAGCATGATCCTACTGAAGGACACAGCACAACTGAAATGACTTCCATAGAGCCCTACAATGGAATAGCTCCAATACTTAATTTATGGATTACGCAGCTAGCATTGTAGTCATCCGAACTTGGGGCATACTAGATTATAGAGTGGCTAAGTATGCATATACCAACTAGGTGCCTTTGTATTGATCTTTTCTTCATTTACTGCTAAAAACTGGTCGCCACTTAAAGAACTTTTTTATCCTCTCCTTTCTCTTTTACTGAGAAAAAAACACTTCACTCAACACTGAAAGGTCCTCGCCCTAAACAGACAGTGTTAAAAGCAGCAAGTTGGTGCCACATGGCATAATTCTGACCCGACAGGAGCTTCCTAAGTGCAATTGAAAGGATCAAGAGCACCACCTGCCGTGGTTGCAGGGAGAAGCAAAAAACTCCGTAATTGCAATAGATGAGAACTAAAGGAAGGATTCCCCCATCTCCACTCCTGCTAATCTTGAAAACCAAAATGTCTTTTAGAGTATCACTGTGGGTTGTGGCTAGGGTGGCTGGGTGATGGCTACGTGGATCAGGGGGCAGACACTGGGGCAGGACACATATGTCACATGAATAGTACCTGCACGTACCGAGAGCTAACACAAAGAGAGAGATGATTAGTCAATGTGGGTGACAGGAATGTGAAGTGATAGGTGGGTGATCTGAGGGCGGTCAGGTGTATGGGTATATAAGGCTTTGCTGCATAGTAATAAATTGGATATTCGGCACTAGACACTGTGTGTTTGTCCCTCATGTCCCTGTGGCAGGAGGTCACGGTACGTACAGGGGGGGTTGGCCTAGCTGGTTTGCTGTCTTAGACAGTGCAGGTCGCTGATCCACAGCAACAATCAAGACCAGTGCTGCTGAACCAGAAACACCAGAAAGTAGTGGCTAGCCCTGTCCATGGCAGTCAGCAGGTTTCTAAATATAAGGAGAAATGGAAAAAGTAAAGTTTACTGAAAAGTAAACTCTCTGGAAAACAGTAACTATGCATTTTAACTAACTTATAGGCTTAGAATGACAGAGCAAGCAGGGACACCTTCCCATTACACAGCTGAGCCAAATAGAGTTCCAGGTCTTGGAGAAGCGGTCCATAAAGAATAAACAGAGACAGTCCCTTCCTTATCCATTTCAGCACCTGCCCCAGGTGAGACCTGATCAGGTGACAGCTCTTCCTCCTGTCCATGAAGGGGAAGTTACTGAAGGACTTTGCTAACATATCTCACTGTGAATGTCCTGGAAAGCAAAATGCTTGGCATGAACCTTTAAATAGTAGTTGAAATCCATAGGTGTACTTGATTAAAATCTTTGAGGAGTGCTAATGTTTTGAACCTCTTGGGGTCTCAGCAAGAACGAGCCTGTGAAACCAAGCAAAATCAAATGCCTCCAAAATCAGTAGTATCTCTTTACAAAGCAGCTTAGTTAAAGTATCAGGTTCTAAGAACAGCCTGGTGCCTTATAAACCAGCATTTCAATGGCTGTTTAAAACATAGCTATAAGTTCAGTTCAAACAAGGTTCTAAATAAAAAAAAAAAAAAAGCAATAGCAAATATGTATTGTAGCAGGAATTCATCCTTGTTCATCAGTCTATCCAAGAGCAAATGCCAAAGGAGTGGTCACCATTCTCAGCAGTCTCCATGGTGAAGTATCGGGAGAGTTCATGAAACATTCTCTTTAAACTGTTATTTTGTTTTGTGCCCACTCCACGGCAAATAAAAAGGATTTTGCTATAGACAATTTTTATTATGAAAATAGATTCCAAAGGCTATTCTTTATCTCTGGAAGACTTCCGTGGCTCTATTATTTGTGCCATATGGAATGGTGGCAAGGAGCCTAAAGTGCTTCTATGTGGCACTTTCCTACAAAATCCTAGTGCAGGTCCCCTAAGCTGGAAGACGGAACTAAGTATCTATATTTCTCACTCCAATAGGCACCACAAAATTTACTGTAAGCAACCATATCACATGGAGGACAGAAAAAAGATGTTTATTCTTCAAACACCTCAGAAAGATGTCAAAGAGTTCTGCCATTGTTACCTAGGAATGACTTCTTCTGTAGCCAAAAAGCAGAGACACCGGTGTGCTTTCAGATGATTATCAAAATCTGCAAACCTTCTTGGTCTGTGCTAGTAAGAACTGCAGTCAGGTGCCAGATATAAACTTTTTCTTCAAGTACAATGACAGAAAGGGGAATACTAATGAATACTTTGGCACATATGAAGCCTTTTCTGGCTCATTTAGTACCCAAAGGACAGCAAGTCATAATTAAAGCCAATAATGGCAACTCCAGACAGCCATCCAAATATTTTCCTTGTGCCGTCAATACACCGTTTTACATTATCTCACATCATACTTAAGTAGTGTAGAGCACACAGGCATCAGGAGGAAAAATTCCAACATGACAAAGTACAACCAATAACTAAATCCAATTATGCCTAACTAGAATTTGTTTATTGTGGTCACAAGGGTTTGCTTTTTCTATCCAAATATTCCTTAAAGAAGATTTATTTTCACCAAATAATTAGTGTCAACTTGGAATTGTTTTAATTTTTAAATACTTAATTCTTTGGAACAGGGCTATCTATCCTTCATGAGGAGAGGGAGCATAATTTGTTCATGAGGTAAAGAACATTGCTGTGTAAAACCCTCTTTTCTACACAAAAGTCAAAAATGCTTGACAAGTATAATGGCTCCAAATGAAAAACAAATGGGTCCATTAATACTAGAATCAACATCAATGATTTGATAAGACTGGAGTTCTTTGCAACTACAACAGCATAAAGAAGGCCACGTGAAAACTTTTGACTCAGTGTGTGATAAGTTCTATCAGACACTTAACTAGAACTCCCCGAGATTTTCATCCACTGACAAAAGCCTGGAAAGACCAGGCCAGCTCAGCTGAAGTGAAATATTTTGTAATAAATACTGACTCTCAAAATATGTTTGCAAAATAAACATTCCTCCAACATTTTCAGTTCACTATTGCCTTCAGATGACAGCTTGCAAATTACATGTAGCATTCCGGCAATTATAAAACTGTTAATATTTTTTCATGCTTTCCTAACATGGTGTAATAACAAACAAACAAATGTCTGGGTCTTAATCTCTGATGTCCAGGAGCACTGGCAGAAACAGGATAACAAACATAATGAATCTTATCTGTTAGTTCAGGAGCAAACTAAGCAGTTCATCAAACAAACATGATTACTGTCTTTTAATAGGTGGTTACAGTCACAGGACTTACCATGGAATACAAACACCCAAAGACTAAAAGGCCACCATGTAATCCATCCAACTGCTGTCAAAGGGGAGGACAAATGAGTGCCTGGGTTCCTCATTTCCTGACATGACCTGGCTCCCGTGGCTCTCTGCTAGAGAGCAGTAAGCCCTCAGAGGCCACTATGCTTCCCTGTCTGTATATAAGGACTCAGGAACAGATCTGAGTCCGCACACTGGAAGAAGACAGCTGTACCTTGTAAAGTATATTTGTTCTCTTCAGAGCCAAGGAAAAAATGATGGATTTCTACGTTCCTTTTTCTAAGCAGTTTTTTTTTTTTTTTCCCGAGGCCGTGCAGCGCTGCATCCCATTCTGCATAAGGAACAAATTCATACTCTGGCCCTTTATTGATAAACAACACAAAAAATATGCAACTGGCATATATCATTAGTCTCCTTACTGCCTACAGAACTGGTGAGCCAGATAGGAATCAACACCAAATTCCAGGCCTGAGACAGATTCCATCTAATTGAAACAAAACCTCTACTGACTTCAGCAGGAAAAAAGATTCAGCCCTAGGTTTTCTTTCAAAAACATGACTATTTCTACACTGAAAGATGGTACTGTACACTACCTCTAATTTATTCATAAGTTTATGAAGACAGATGAAACCACTAAGAAGTAGAAGTAAGAGACAGGGACTCCATCAAAAAGAGGTAACTCTAATTGAGACTCCCTTGTTCATTGCTGAAATGAGCTCAGCAACATATGATCACTGCTGCTCTTCTTGAGTGGATGTGGTACTGCTGGCAGCAATAAACATATGAAGTGCAGTGTTAAATGTGTTCATGAGTAGGCATCAAATCCAAGAAACTTCCAGTGTTCTTGTTCAAAATTCAGACTCCATTGTCTATGTAATGAAGTAGGATTTGGGAGTGTTTTAAATACTATAACTTTATGCAGTAGTATTTCCTTCCTCTCCTCCTTCTTCTCTCTCTTTTTTTTCTTAGACTCACTACCTATTCTAAAGCCTCAGAAAAGGATATATGCAGATAATCACTTCAAATGAGAGAGTGAGTTGCATGCACAGTTTACAGCAGAGATTGCCAGTCAGAGCTCCATCAGTCAGGGTGCACTCACATTTAATCTAGCACTTTGTGATCATATTTGCACAAGATAATTGATAACTCATTAATGAAGGAAATGAAAAACTTGCACAAAGAAGCGAGCCCTGCAGAGACAGTTTGCTGACTGATTACTCACATCATCTTGTCCCAGTCTGATTCCATTAACTCTTGATAACAGGGGAAAAAATCCCTCATATTACAAGTGCATGAGGGCCATTAAACCTGATTTATTGCGTTAACCACACTGCAAGACAGACAGAAACAAACGATACGTCTTTTCCATGGAATGTTGTTAGAGTTTGTGTACCAAGATATTTTTCTTCTTCTACTAGTTTGGCGCATCTGTATAACTTTGCTGCCATCTGCTGTCTTCTAAAGCAAAATAAATCACTCTCATTTAAAATTAATGCTGGATGTCAAAGTGGCACAGTGCAGTTGCCAGGAAGGAGGCCTGCATTTGGAAGGATGTTCTATCTGGCCTGGGCTGGTTACTCAGTATGCTGAGTAAGGCCTAGGCTTAAATTTTTCATTCCTCCTGGGCTTTATTCACAAAAAGCAATAACAGCACAGTACCTTTACATATTCTGAGGAGATGGAGAAAGAAAGCTATCCTTTTCTTTTTGTTGTTCTGAGCAAGCTCAGGGTTTACACTTTGCCCAGTGGATGCATGAATACCTTCTCTATCCCAACACCGCTTTTGCTGTGGGCTGCCAAGAGAACAGTGAACACGGCAGCATTTTTGGAGAACAGAATGTCTTCAAGGTGTGACATGAAGGGATCAAAGAACACTGGCTACTCAAGTTTTATGGGAGTTACCTATCCAGGGATGAGCAAAGAAGGCTGAAGTTAGACCTGCACTGCCTATTTAGGAGCACTCATGAAAGGAGAGAGATGCACATGCCTCTTGTTTCTAGACAGAGAGATTTTGTAAAGGCAGGAATTAGAACAGTGTGATGAATCAGACTGACCTCCCATTTATTTAGATAAGATATAAATAATCCAGCCTCTCTGCAGTAGTCAGGTGTGAGCTGTCAGCTTCTACAATCACAGAACTGAAGTTGTTCCTATAACTGATGCAAACAACCAAAAGGTTTTTTGTTTTTTTTTTTTTAAATGAAGTTTTATACTGGGTTAAAGTCATGATCATATTTACACTGATATAATTATGCTATATACACTTATTATAATACAAGCATTCTTATTTTAATAAGTAACCCACTGCAAAATGCTTTTATTATAACAGAAACATGCATGCGTAAACACACCTAACCAGTAAGGCAGACTGTAAGACAGATGGGAAAAGGCTTGACAAAGTTGGACCCACTGTCACATATGGGGCATGTTGTTAGTAATAAACACATCATTGATAGATATAGAAGAAGAGGAATCAAAACTATTGCTAGCCCTCTTCCATTAAAGGCTGTTTATAAAAACACTGGGGGCAGGCATTTGTGTATAGAAGCCCAGCAACACAGAGCAGCTGGGACAACCTTGCTGCAGTTTGGAAACAAAGACTTGTACAAGAACTAGTCTAAACAGTTCCTATGTTGAACAGATCTCTCTTAGGAAATGTCAGATCTTAGTCAAATTACTATTTTGAAATAGTAACTTTTATACATATGTGTGTTTGAAAAAGTCTTCAAAGTAATACTTCAAATTCTGTTCCAGATCCAGTTTTGGTTTCCAGTTTGGATTCACTTCTGCTCGCTGGTTTAAGAAATAGCAGTTTGAAACTGCCAGTCACTGAGTTAGCCTGGATTTTAACTCTGGCAGCTCTTGTATATTCAAAATACATATAACTGGAGGAAAAAAAAAAAAAAAAAGCCCTAGACCTAAGATGGAGAACAGGGCTGGAAAAGCCTGATCCTTTTAGGAAGAGGATAGGTGCTGTAGGCCAAATCAGAAATGCCAACTGGGGCAACTTCTGGCTCAGTGTCTAGCAGCAGCCCAAAGTCAGCTGGACACCATAGGGAAGATTACTGACAATGCGTGAGTTGGTCTGGCACTTAAAACCTACATGCAAAACCTTAGGACACCTCCATCTTGAGTCTGACACACAGTTCTGATGTCAGTATCTCAAGAAGGACATAGTGGATTCTACAGAAGGCAGACAGAAAAGCGATAATAACCAAGGAGGTGGAATGCTTTTTGAGAAGAGACTAAAAAGGTCAGAACTCTGCAGTTTGGAAGGGCTCTACTGTGTGAGGCCTTTTGGTTTAGACAGCAAGAGAAAGCCTCACAAAAATCTCTGGACATGGGGTAGAACAACCTGCATTGGTGGGCCGGTAGTTCTAACTACTACGAAAAATAGTTGGGAAGGTCAAAGGAACAACCAGACACTTTAAGTTCTCCAACAATGCTGCCCAGCGGAATAAAGCACATCCATGGGAATTCTTGTAGTCATGTTCTGCTTTCTCTTAATTGCTACTTGCTTAGGAAGAGTGTTTTAACGCTTGTCTTTTTGTCAGTCACTGTAGCAAGAGAGACACCACTCCTGTTGACTTCAGTTAAGAACATCAGAGGTCTGTGATGTGCCTTATGAGTATAATCAAACTGAGTGTTATTCAGTTAAAAAGAATGTTTGGATAAGAAGTTTACTCTTTGCTTTCATATGTCTTGCATATTTATGTAGTCACAAGCTATATTTTGAATAAGGAGTTTTACTTTTACCCTCCTTTTTTAACACCAGCCTCTCTACTGATGAAGGATGAATAGGGAAAGTGTTGACCTTTCTCTTTATGTTCCAGTTAATAAACACAAATAACATTTTCTTGTATCGGTGCCCGGTTTGGATAAAACACAGTCTGATAGGAACTGCATCCCAGATGTTACATCTGATAATTAGTCAGCTTTAAAATGTAACATGACTGAATGTTATTAAAACAACTGAAATAAAAATAAACCTTCATCCCTGTCATATTTTTTTTCTGCAAGAAAACACTGGTTTTTGCCTTGAAAAGGTCAGTTTAAAGAAGCAATATAATGATTTAGAGGAAGGTAACTTCCAATCCTAGCTTGTCAGCATTAAATATTTTGCAATAAACGGCTCATCAGTGGCTTATCACAGACAAAACAGTCAGCTGGTAAGCTCTGTTGCTTTTGTGTATTATAATACACTTCTAGCATGATCCAGAAAATCCAGGCAAGGGGTAATATATTTGATCACATGACTTGTTATCTTAAATGGTTTCATATGTGGTCATTTCTGTAGTTATTTGACATGACTCACGCTGACCTCATTGTTTGTACGCTCGAGAAGGAACAATTATGTAACTACTAAATGGTATGGTAGACAGCAATACCATACAGGACTAAAAATAAAAAAAAGAACAAATGCAATGTCTACCAAACTGTCAAACTGCCTTACATCAACATAATCAGTACATTTTCTTTGTACTGTCCTACATCTGAGAACATGAAAAAGCTAACGTTCATGCTGATAGATGTGGGTTAATCTAGTCATCTTGTAGGTCTTGTAGTCAACTGGAAGCTATTTTTGTGATTCCCACATCAAAGCCTGAATATTTTCAATCAAGTTCTATGTTTGTCAGAATAACAATATCTAAAATAAAGTAAAATGGGCAATAGTGGTACTAAGAAAAAAAAAACAGTCAATGCTATCAATAGATAATGTATATCAATCAATTGAATCATAAGTATTTTTAGTTACAAAATCCTGGTACATACCTAAAGTCACTGACACTATCTTAAGGAGGATGTTGAGGCAAGTATATCTTTAGTTTTATCAATGGTTTATAAACAACAAATAAATAACACAGCATTAATTAAAGCTTAGCAAGACAAAAACACTACAACATTCCTCTTAGTACTGACACCCGTTCTGCAAAACCATTTGTATTAAGAAGGTAAAAAATGAAAGGTAGAAAATGTTATCTATTTAATCTGATTTTGAGGTTCTTTATTTTAGTTTTCCTGGCACAGATTTTGAGGTTTTTTAAGTGAAAACATGTAATATCTTATGAAACTGCAAGCCTCTTAGAACTATTTTGCTAGACTTCCATTACATTTAAGTCTTTATGGAGGTTTTTGCTGAGCACACAGAAGTTACAAGACAAAGACATTCTAGTGTTCTGAAGTCTCTGACTCCAATCTCCTTTTATCAAATGTTAGTAGACAGTGAGTGACTGAATGGACAACACCCAGTAGACCTATCACAACAGGCAGTGTGTTAACACTTCAGAAGGGCAAGCAATTTCTGCTGATTTCATAAGGGACCAACCTGAAATGCATGGGAATAGCCTGCTGGAGGTACTTGAAGATAACGTTAAATCAGGTCATAATTGAAGAGTTTGTTAGGCAGTTTGTACAGATTCCAGTGTCCTGACTACGGCCCACACCTGAGGAATTGCAATCTATCTTCCTTAGCTCTTCCTCTTATTTCAGAATTTTTCATTTCCCATCTTACATATTTCTGAGCTTGTTTCGTGCTTTAGTGAAAAGCGCTCAGCTGAAGCCCTGGTGGAAAGCAAAGTTCTCAGAAAAAAAATGGTAAGTGCCTTTGGCTATCACACAAAAACCAATCAACAATACGTGTTGGTTTGCTCTCTAGCCTAATAAGACTTTATTTTCCTATTGATAGATTTGTTGATGCACACTGAGAGGACATGAGCCCCAGGAACACAGCTTTGAGGGAGACACATACTGGTGTATGAGGATTTAAAGTTTTCCTGGGATTCTTGACAACATGCTCTTGCCTGAAGATACTTTGTTTCTCTCAAAACGTGAGCAGGAAAAAATCAGTTTTAATTATCACGACTTCAAAGCTGATCAAAGCAAATACAAATTACTGTCAGCATTGTGATTTCAAGTAGCTTACATACATGGCAACAGAAGAATAGTTCTTCATGTGTTAGAAGTGGTTGGCAAAGGAAGGAAAACATGATTTAGCTCACAGCCTAGGAATCAAGAGGAGGACGAGAAAAGTATTTTTTGCTTACTGTAACACATTCAATGTTTTGCTCTGGATTTCTTGGGACTGCTCTCAAAAATTTAGTGTCACAGAAAGGAGAAAGAAGCAAATGGATTCCATGGCTGATCAGAGCACTCTTGTTCTCCAAATAGCTGGGATGGAACCACGCCAAATGGCAGTTTTCAGGCCATGGCATGGCATTAGAGCCTGCTGTTTCAATCTGTTCAGCACAGATAACTGCTCAGTTATCTCCCTTACAGCTGCTATTTTCCAGTCTGAAAGTGATACTGCACTTAGGAACCATAACGTTTCCCACTCAGCCCAAAAGCCCACCTACTGATACTGTGAGATGGTACTGCCTGACAGTGTTATCCTGAGCCAGAGGGGCAATTACTTTCCCAGACACATACCATCAAGTTTTTCCACTAAAACAGCTTTCAGCTCTTCAGGGCTCTTTCTCTGTAGCAACCAAGTGGGGAGCACCAATACTTCTGCTTATTTGTAGTGCTCGTCAAATAACATGTTCCCTCTTAAGTTCATTTCTGTGATGATGGCCTCAAAATCATTATTCTAAGCAGAATGCCTTGAGAAGGTAATGGTTTTTCTGCACGTGTCTAGGTCGTTCTGACCTTTCCTGCAACACTGTCAGACAACTGGCTAACTGTCAATGTTAGCAACAAAATTAAAATGCCATTAGAAAGATTACATCTACGTTCAAGTCCATATTTCCTCCAACTGAAACTGCTGTGAAAATGTCTGAATATTTAAATACTGCTTATACTGTGCAGTGGTAGAGTAGAATTTTTGTTTCTACTGACCCTTGTCTGACAAACTCCAATCTCAGTTATTTTCATCCATGTTGAACATGCGAGATTTTTGAAACAGTATCTAGTTAAAAATGGGAGCGGACATAGAAGTGTAAGCCAGCTTCCCAAATGCTGAATTACAATTCCTTTCTTGCCTCTTTGCCACCTTCGAAGAATCTGGCTGTACAGACAGCTCTGAAATGGGCAATCTCAACCTGCAATAGAGCTGTACTTGACCAAATATCTGTAAGTAATTAAAGAAACAGAAAGCTGAACCCGTACAATGGTACACTCCATGAGCTTGTGGGGATCTCTCTCCCTTTTAGAAGTGCCTCAACACTCTTACTCATGGGATGGGTGACAGATTGCGCTTCTTCCTGTACTTCTATGCACATGATGCTAATTCTGTAAAGTGGTGGAACTTACTGGGCAAGGAAATAGTTATCAGTAATCATATTAATGCAAGAACCTCAAACAAAGATACTAAGAGGATTCTGGGAAACAAATGGATGCAAACAGGCTACACCTTGATGGATGATGTCATGCCCTCCAAGGAACAACAGTGGTCCCCAAGCTAAGCAGTTCTGTGTGGTTCATACCCGCTCTGCTATGTCGCCATGGGGAGTGGTTGTCTATGTCTGTGCTGGTAGCTGGGGTGTGGAGGAAGAACTGGGACTGTCTGGATAGAAAGAAAACATTCAGGGTTCAGTCTCTAAGTGAGAAAATGTAGACATCCAAAACAAAAAGAACAAGGTGAGGTCAGAAACCCAAAGAGTGGAAACTAGGAGCTGGTAGTGAAGTAGAATGAGCCTGGCTAGACATAGCACAGATCAGAGAATGTATGGTAGAAGTCAGTTCTCAGGGGAGAGACCATCAATCTGCAGGGGAATACAGTTTGTGGTATACATTTCTACGGAATAGTGGCACAGGTTTCTTGTGCAATTAAAGCTATTCAGAAAAAATATGTTCAAATAACACACACAGGTTATGCGATGTATCCAGAAGGTCTAAGAAGTATTTAGGAGATGATTTATCTAGTTAAAGATACCTTTTAATACAATAGATCAGTGAATTTAAGATGTTATAAAATACATACAATCCCAGAGGACCAGGACATTTAATGCTAACCTTATTTAGGTATGGATTTCCCAAAATTTTGTGGAATACTTAGCTAGAGTTATAAAAGTTCATTTTCATTTGCTTACTGTCAAAGATCAGTGTCTATGCTCCCAAATGGATTTTCAAAGTACATAGTTGCTCAGAATTGACCTTTGAAAACTCTTAAAAATTTTTTTCATGTGTATGCCAGCGTTTAGGTGTTACTGTTCAGCTTCGGAAAAAGCTTGCCAGAGGTTGAAGGAAGTGGGAAATACATCAAGTAGGAAACTTTTTCCTATGACCTCTTGAAAGAATCTGTAGCCTTTGTGAAGTCAGGTTTTCCTTCAGCAAGTCTGTCAGATTACGGTTCCAGGTTTTTATTATTTTGGTTATCTCCCCTCCCCATGCAATTCAAAAAAAAAAAAAGTAAGTATGTGGAATTATAGAAGTTAGTTGGTGCATAAAGATATGCCTTCATCTAGACAAAAGACTTAAAATTCAAAACATCTTGAAAGGAGAAGTGATAAAAAATAACAGCTCATACAAACTGATATGTTTTACATCAGAGAATGTAACTTTTGGAAGTTATAGACTTATGGTTTACTTTGTTCAATTCAACACAATTAACAAATGGAGCTTAGTATATTTCTCTCAATCTTCAGCTCTTCTGGAGAAAAGTGTCTTTTCTGTCACATGTTTATCTTTTGTTCTTGTGCTATTTGATAGATCCCTTGCCTGACTTTTTGGTTATCAGAAAGCACTGAAAAGAATACAGATAATACAGAGAAGGACTTCTTAGTCCCACTGAAATATCAAGGTACACCTTATCTCAGAGAGGAGCATCAGCTATGGCAGGGAAGAAGTAAAACTTCCACCTCCAGAGTTGTAATTTCTGCTCTCCTTCATAACCAGCCACTGGAAAAAATCCACGGCTGATATTGCTTTCTCCAAGGCGGCATCACAGTTTGTCTCACTGCATTTCGCCAGCATGGGCATTTTTACTGAAGCAGTAAAAAGCAATAAAAAGCAACGTCTACTGCCTGCAAGCAGTGACACATTTTCAAACAGAGCATAGCAAAAAAGTATGAGGGAGAACTTGGGTTTTCAAGGGTTGTCAGGCAAGACAAACCACCCCCTTCCTGTGGCTCTGTTGACATGCCTACGTCCTGCTTTTGAAAGCTCTGCAGGAAATGATGAGACAAACCAGTGTCTTCTGGCAGAGAGCAATTAACCTTTGGAAAACTAACTTGTATATTACAGCAGAGGCTTTGATGCTGCTCTTTGAAAGAATCTTTGGGAACAGAGCAAACTGACTTCGATGCCTACATCCACACACTTCTTGGTCTAGCAGAAGTCCAGTTACTCCCCTCTGGGTTCCTGAAGCAGCAACTCATCTCTGTCCTTACTCTAGTTGCAAACAGGTAGCTTTCTGCTAGTCAGTGTTTCTGGCAAGGAAACTGTTACTTTTGCAATAGTGGAAATGGGAAAACCTGCATCTCTCCAAACTTGCCAGGCTACCCAGGGCTCAGGAGGACTCTCCCAACAGACTGCCAGCTGAAGTAAGAATAATGAAGTTCCAGAGTTTAAACAATGGTCTACTGTGGCTGTTCTAGACATAAAAAGATATTTTTACTCCCTATTCCCTAGGTTCAGTCCTCCCACTTTTTCATTTTTGGTTGCCTTTCTTGGATTACTATAGATTAAAAACAGAAAACAGTGTCCCTTCCTCCACTTCAGAACACTTTTCCTGCTTTTCTTGGCTGAGTGCTCCCTTCGTACTCTGTAGGTGTCCCTGGGATATCTCCCAAGGCAAGCTCCGCACAATGGCCCAGCACCAAGAAGTGTGGCTGTTGTGACCTGGAGTGGCTTAATTTTATAATTGCTGTCTCAGATAATTCGTACTCAAACCAATCTTCCAGCCTTGTAACTATATCAAAATCTCCTGAAAGCACGTGCTTCCCCTGGCCTCAGTTCCCTTTCTGAAGGTTCCAAGAGATAGAACATGTTTTCTTTCTTTTTCATTCATGCAATAACAGGAAATCCCATAGAGAGAAGAACAAGAGATTTCACTGCTTCCCAGAACAGATAACACCTTGATGGCTAATTTGGTCTAGGACAAAATTAACTGAAAAAAACACAAACAAAAACACACACCGAAAACATCAACCAAACCAAACAAACTCACCCTTCATTCAGCTGTATTAAGCAAAAATTGCAAACTTGCATTGACCTCTGTGGAACTGAGATTTCATCCCAAAAACATTATCAGCACAGTTGACTATTCTGTACTACACAGGAGATTTCTGATCCATAGACTCTGATTCTAAGAATCTGAAAACAGAGATCACTTGCCATAGGCATCAACTGTGTAACATCAATGAGGAATCACAGTATTCTAAGGTAGTTGATGCCCTTCACAGTAACTGATTAGATTCACAGTGTAGTTAATTTCCAGATCATCCCAGTTACTTAGATACTATGACACTATTTAAAATGAGACTTGAAATTAAATAAACCATATTAGGGTATCATATTCTGGCAGCTCTTCCAACTTAAGACCAAAAACTTAATGGTTTGGCAAAAGTCCTTCAGACAGAAAGAACACACACAGAATTTGGATGCGAATATTGACTATGTCATGACCTTTACAGGGATAAAAATGCAACCAATATTAAACTAACTCCATAACAATGTTTCCAAACTCACATCTGCCTGATAGGTTTGACAGCTCTCTGGCTTTATAATATTTTGGAGGCAACATCCACTTGAAATCAAACTTTTGGGTATCTGCAGCAAGTTACAGCACATAAGTGATTGACAGTAGCCATGACAAATATTAGTACATCCCTTTGAAGTTCAGCGCTTTCAGCACTTGCCTCCCTGACACATGAAGACACTGACACACAAACATAGGTAAATTTAAACTCATAGTGCTTTCAACAGCCTGTCAGTCTGATTGCTCATTAACACCCACATCAGGGAAACCTGAATAATCCATTCAGCCATTTTTTAAATGGTCCATTATAAAACCAGGGCTCATTCTGGTCATATTACAGAATGTGGTGATATGCATGCATTTTTGCATGCATTTCAACTATCCCTGCAGTAGAGGTGACAATTGTTGGCAGAAGGGCTTCCCAGTCATTGGGAAGGCCTCCACTTCCAAGCTGAGTTCCACTGTGCTGCATCCTACTGAGTTACTCTTGGGTGTTACCCACTGTCATGTTAATAAACAACACGGTTAATTTCTTGTATAAATCTCAACAGATAACTTAATTCCACTTAAGATGGGATGTGAATAATGACTCTCTGAATGGTAACACTTGTTCTTAGACTATTTACAATATATAGTGACAGAAGTCCTTTGATTTAAAAAGCAGTGGATAAACGCTGAACTTAAACTTTTGTTACTGAATTGTTGATTCAAAGTGAAATATATCAGACCATTCTCTTCTAAAACATAAGAGACACAAAACTGCAGTATTGCAGTTCAGCTTACATCGTTATCTGAATGTAAATTCAAGCTAGGTTCTAAGTGTTCAAAATGTGTTTTACACGAAGGTTTGCAACATTTTAACTGTATAAAATAAAGGTACAAATTAGACTAGAAATAGTTTTTGTATTTTGTTAAGCCTCAGCTCATTTAATGATAGGTAACACGCAGTGACAACTGGTTCATCACTTTCTAATATATCCTAAAGTATTAGTGTGCAGTAGTCTGTGTCCATAAATAAAAAAAGACTGTTCCAGTCATGCATCAGATAAAACTGAAGTATCTTTCATGAAATTATCTTAGAAAATAGTAGGGGAAGGTGGCTCAAAGCCTCCTCTGTGGTTCTGCAGAGCCTGCTTTACCTCTCTTATTTGTAGAATTAAACTCCACAGATAAATAAGGGGCACTTTTTGTGCATACTTGCACCTCCATGCAGAGCTCCTGATAGTAGGTCTTAAAGGACAGCCCATGAATTGACAGAAGAACCATTAAGACATCAAATAGATGGTTGGTTTTTAACAGCTTTCCCATGATTAAGACAACAGATCAGGAACAGAACCTAGGGAAGTGGGCCCAGTATCAGGCCTGTTGGAGTTCAGGAAGTGTTTGGACAATTATCACATACATAGGGTCTGAATTACAAGTAGTCCTGTGTTGAGCCAAGGGTTGGACTCAAAGAACCTTTCAGGCCCCTTCCCACTCAGGATATTCTATGATTCTGTGATCTTCCCCTGCTATCTTCAAGACCTTAACAAGAATGATATTACTGCTCATTTAAATATTAACTGAAGTTCTGAAGAGAACTGGAGGACTGATTGATCCCACGTGCATCCTGGGAAGTACATAATACACTTCAAAATGATTGCAGTACATAATATACTGCAGCATATAATATATTGCAAAATACTTCCTCATTTCTCTTTGGTTTTAAGACTAAGCAATTAGACTGACTGATTAGCATTCCAACTTAGAAAAAGCTCAGAAAGCTCCCCACAGGTTCTCTGTATGAACAATTTAAAAGTATCTAATGAAAGAAAAGATTTTCTGTTAAAGAAATTGGGAAACTCTAAATACTTCATATGTTACCCAGCTTAGAATTTTTATGATAGGAACCACAAAACTTATCTCTGATGTTCAGGAATTCAGCAGAGTATGTCATACCCAATAATTATATATTCATTAAATATGCTATTAATTTTCATAATATAAACATACGTACTCGAAATTTAATTGTAACCACATTATGTTCTTAAACATCTTGTTAAAGGTGGACTATTATATAAGCCTTCATTTTTCATGAGGTTAATTTAGCTTAACACAAAAGTGTATTTTTATTTTTATCTATTCAGATGTTTAAGTCATTAGAATTAGTCTTACACAATCAGATTCTAAGGAGGCTTACTCACATTTGCAGATGGAGACAGTCTGGCCCAGCCCAGCAATAGGACTTAAGGCAGCAGTAGGAATGGCTGAATTACATGCATATCCACTTCAGCAGTGTCAGATTGAAGACTAATCCTTTAGAAGGTAAAACTACTTGGAGCTTTCACTAATACAGCCATCTGTAGAGTGGGGTAGTTCATTGAGACCTTTCTGCTCTAAGCACTTTAAACTCCAAGAGAGCAAATGCACGTGAACGAGAATCTCTCTCAAGAGCTTTTACAGGCAACCTGGGGAACTCCTGTTACTCAAATTATAGTCCTGTCACCAGCCTCTAGACCTCTTTTGGTTCCCCATGTCTCTGAATTCCTGTCTGCATGAACTTAGAAATGCAGGAGAGAGGGAGTACTATGCTCTGAATTATTCTTACTGTTCTCCTGCAAGTCTTGTCATTCCCTGCAGTCTGTTCCCTCTCCCTCTGTTCTGGAATCTTTTTCCAGGTTAATCAATTTCTTACTGTATACAGATTGTAAACTTCCATCATAGTGACAACTAAATCCACTAAGGACAACAAGCCAGACACATCCCACAATATGCAGATCCAGTATTGCTTCAAGCATCAGACAGATTTTTCCTGAACTGGAAAAGCAAGACACTCGATTGATTTGATTTTACTTTAGAATTCTCTTTCTAATCTCATTTTCAAAAGGTTATGTAAAAAAAAAAATCTAATATATGACTACTGTTATTAGTTTTATGAGTTTGCTTCTTTCCACTAAATAGTCCTAATTTTATTGGAATTAGTTGCATAAAGAATGCTTGATTCAAGCCTGCTATAAAAGCTCAAGTTCTCCTTTCTGTGGCTCTTCAGCTTTGACTTAAATACTTCGTTATCTTTTTGTGCGGGTGAATATGAAAAACAAGTAAGAGTTGGCAAGTAAACTTTATGTCGAACAGGAAGAACTTCTTACTGTGAAGTGGTAGGTTGAGGATTTGGTTCCCAGAGGACTGAGAAGAGCTCTGCTCCTGGGATTTCTAAAAGTAACCTCTGCTGGAGCACAAGACCGAATGAATCTCAGCAGTTAAGTTCACACATCACACATTTTTGGGGTAAAGATACAGCATATTCTGTTATTTCTATCAAATGCTGTTTGCTTCTTAGTTTTCAGGCAATCAATTTTATTTAAAGGTTAAAAAAAAGTTTTCCATGTTGATTTGTTTGTTTCGCTGCAGTTCTGTAATTGACCTGTACCAAAATGGTGTTACACTCAGATACCAGTGAGATGTGGACTGCGTTGCGTTGAACAGAAGTAGTACTGGTCACCACCACACATTGTGGCTTGTATCAGAAGGAAAATAAAGGTCTTTTGGGATAAGATGACCCAAGAGGACTATCCTGGTTTTATTTTTGTTATGATTTTTTTGGTAACGGGTTCTCTCCTACACCGATCTTACTCCTTTTATTTATTCTCTCTGGTGACACTGCTCTCCTGTGAATCCTGGAGCTACCTGGGTGTGAAGGCAGTTTGAGAGAAGGAAGGAAAATGCCTGAGTCCCACTGAAATCCTATGAGAGCGAAACCCCAGCCTTTGGTCCTGCTGTTCTATTTTGTCTTTTATTCCTTCAGAATGAAATTAATGGCTCTTTGATGAATACAAAAGGATTCAGATATGACCTCTAGCTCACAAACTGATGATTACTGGAATTTGGGAAGAAGTGTAGCAAAAGGGTTCCTCAATACCTGACTCGTTCTTATGCTCTGTGTAATCACCTAGTATAAGTCACAGCAATTAAAGCAAAACTTAACAAGTATAAAATAACATTCAGTGTTCATGTAACCAACCAGCTCATTAGTTGCTCATCTAAAACTGGAGTATAAATCATTAAACAGTGTAAACTTCACAATCATTTTCACTTGCCAGAGGACAGAAAACCATGCGAAACCCTCAGGCAGAATCTTCCCTGAGGCAAAGGAAAAAAAAGTCCAATACATAAATCAATTCTTATCCTGCAAACAACCCACATGGATCCACATAGACCTTGGAGAAATATTTCTGTGTAGTCCCTGTACCTGTGTACAGGGCAGAGCCCTCTGACTTGATCAGAGTAAGGCTGTGACTAAGGCGTATGGTCTATTATTTTCTAAAAGGACATTTCCCCTACTCTGAGGATGCCCATCAGTGTTCCTATAGGGCTGGCAGAGGTGGTGCAACTCTCGTATGGAAACGGAGCAATCAGAAGAAGGCATCACTGCTGCTGTTGGGCAAGAGTCACCACCAGACACGTAACTCTCCTGCTCTCTTACCCCTCTGAGACTGTCTCCTGCCTTCACCATTCCCTCCAAATAATTATTTCTCTCTTCAAGGACTGAATCATGGCGCTTTGCCTGTGTCCTTGTTAAGATCTCAGCTAGAAAAATGCTTTTGCTTAAGAAAATAACATCATGAGAAAGGCCATGGCAACACAAACACTTATTTTGCCAGAACACATTTATACTGGATGGGTGGGTAGTTCAGATGGCCATGAACACTTAATAAAGCTCATTTTTCTATAATTCCCCAGGGCACTTTCTTGAAAAAAAAAAAAAAGAAAAACTATCATAGAGACAGGCATTTTAGTGGAAACTTCCAAATTTAAAACAAATACAACTACTTAAACTTCATAATTTCTGTCACCTTAGCAATCTAGGGAAGACAATTTCCAGCTTAAACAGACAGTATCTTATTACGCCCTTCCAAATTTTCAGTCTTTTCTTTCTTATTTTTCTGTCCAAAATCCTAATAACAGCCTGTAACACATTTACATTCCTGCATTCTTGCCCCTGTTTTGTTGGGTACACAGTATTCCTTCCTTTTTTTCCCCTCTCTCTCCCTTTGGTAATATAATCTTTCCGCATTTTTCTAGGCTTGGACAAACAGAGATGTTTTCAGTCTCCAGTTAGTGTTTAAACCAAGAAAAAAAAAGAAAAAAGCCTCGGGCTTTTAAACAAGCATTTAAAACATATGCAGACAGCAGCAGCACAAACCTAGGATGAGAAAGACAAAGCTGTCTAAAAAATTTTGTAGCTTTGGAGACTTTAAGACCAGAATGAACCAATAGATCTATTGGTTGGACCTGATCTATCTACTGTTTGTCATGGCTATTAAGTTTTATCCATTTATCACCATATTTAGAATTGCATCTATTTTTGACTTCCAGAAAAGTACACTATTTCAAAGTAAGAACATCAAGAGGTAGAAAATCAACCACTTCCCCTGGCACTAATATACACCATTAAAAGCATGTGTCTGCTGGCTTATAGCACCTGCTTCTTATTTTCTCCTCTTTCTATGATATTAAAGAGCTTTTATGTCCTAGATAATGTAGAGAAGTTTTTTTATGAACTCACCTATTCATGGAGGATCTATCTTTGTACAAAGTGAACACATTGTGCGGCTAATGCAATTACACGAGATACCTGTGCTGCCATAATGCCCCACTGCCTCCGAAAGCAGTTGGCTATGTTTCTTTCCCCTCCTCTTATTCCTGGACACATATTCTTACTGCTTCCCTTGGACCAGGTTTGCTGCTTGTCTCACTGTACAAAGAGACAAGTGAACTCTCTCTACTAGAGGAAAAACAGTTAATGCACCTCCTCCAGAAAAGGGAATAACTTTCTCTAGGTTTACTGATATGAATAAACTTATTATACAGTGAAACAGGTGAAAGGGACAAGGCCACAAGCTGAATCAGCCCAAGGGCAGAGATGAGGAGACAGAACTCAGCTGTACTGTCTAGCTATGCCTTAAGAATCCCACTGCAAGCTCATTTCCTCTAGCCTTGAAACAGAGTATCTGTTCTGCATCTTCTTCACATTTTCAACAAATTTAACTTATTAATGCCAAACGGCATGAAATCTGACCCACTGTTTCTACTTCCAGATCACTGACAAAAGCTACCACTAACCCTGGGTCTAACATTGGTTGCTCTGGAGAACTGCCCAACATATTCTCCATGCTGATAACACCCTTCTTGAGCCTTGTTTTCTGAGATCTACCGCTTGTTGGTTCTTCAGACACCTGGCACAAACTCCATTAAATTCAAATAATGTCAGTTTTCTTAAACTTCAAAGATACCAAAATGATTTTATACTACTACATCTCAGCAGTTGTGTATATTTGATCAAATTTGAAATTGGATCTGAAACATCCAGTTTTACATTAACAATACAGACTTTCTGGTAGATTTGCCCAAACTGCACCAATTTATGCTCCTCCAACTGTTGTGTTGGATTTCATTCCACTTGTGTCATTAGCACCAAGGTTTACTCAGTAGGCTACAGCATTATCTCTTCTGTCGGCTTCCCTGGTACCTGCACTTCCTGGACACAGGTGTTTTCTACTCCCCCTTTCCAGATACAGCCAATCTGCCTCTGCTTTTCAGAACCCTGAGGCACTTTTTGCTAAACTGTAGTTTGAATCGCATTTCACACATTATGAAGTGCCTGATAAGCCTACACACTATAGCATACATCACATGCATTTTAAAAACTTAACTGCTCTTGATTTGGATAACCTGAGAAATACAATGTACATTTACTATACAGAGCTTCTTTACTATCTATCCTAAATCACTTTCTACAAGCAGATGCCATACAATCTGGAGTTATCTAGAACATTTCTCTTAGAGTTCTAGCCATAGAGTCTCTCCTGTCCAGTTCACTTTCTCAGATCTTTGCTGATGCTGCAGCTAACTCAGATCTTATCCTATGATTTCAATCTCATCCTCTATAAAATAATTCAATTTCTTTCTCAGGTACCTTAACATCTTTGAGCCTTTTCCATTTCATCTACTCATTTACAGTACCCAACTTCCTTGTTTTTGTTGAAGTCTCATTCCCTCGCTGAAACATTTGGAATAAAAGGTTCATCTAACTTCCTTAACATACTAATCGCTTAGTCAAACTATAAGATATAAAATGAAGGATTCCCCCTTATTCCTAATGTCAGGTACAAGGGCTTTGGTAGAAAAAGTGCATACACATTCATACACCAGCATAAAAACACACCAAAGATTAGAAGTTTTCATTACATAGACAACATCAATTATCACAACTACAATTAATTACAATTTTGATTGATGTAATCTTTTATCAGCTTCCAAATTAAAAAAACAAAATGCGCAATGCTTCTGTAAAATCGCTTAGCTCCTGATCCTACTAGTACGTGCAAAACCCATCTATGAACTATGTGGGAAGCTGACAGATCGGGGCTTGCCATCTCAGACGCTCTCTCCGGTGACGTCTGATAGAAGCAGCTTTGCTTCCATTCTGTTCTTACTGACCCTTTTTGAACAGTGTGGATCCTTGTCATATCACTGGCTCTCCAGCTCATTAGAAATGTAAGTGTGAAAACAACATAGTTTTCCTTCAATCTACCACAGTATTCACTTTCGTGAGAATGACAGAAACATCAGCCGCAGTCACGGAAACAATCTGCAAGTTGCTCTGCACTGTTCAAAACAGACAAAACAAAACAGTTACTTTAAAAGATACTTGGATTGAAATGTCACAGACCTGGGCTATGACATATTGTGAGTGAACAAAGAAAATAGCGAAAAGCCCGGCAGAACAAACGTGGATATACAATGGAGAAAACATCATCTTAGCATTGAGACCTACACAACGGATGTGCAAAGTCGTTTTGCAGAGAAGGCCAAATTCCAGACTTAATGACTGCATGTCTAAAATGAGGACTACATGATACACTTAATCAACAGCAAGGTACGTAATGCTATCAGTGGGATACTGGAATTAAGATCAGGGGGAAAAACCATCTGTAAAGGCAAAACGACCAGCACAAACAAGGAGGTGTTACAAAAGAAGGAAAATGAACGCTCACCCGTCTGCAGACATCTAGGCTCACAAG
>JANHGO010000038.1:21796170-21810698 GCA_024606505.1 Aquila spilogaster
CAGGGCTGGTGGAGGCTGCACTACTCTCCCACAGAACTGGAGTGATTAGTGGAGGGCATCACTGCTTCTGTTGGGCAAAAGAGTCACCAGGTAGATCTAAGTCCTCTGTTCTACCCCCTTTGAGACCATCTCTTTCCTTCACCATTCCCTCCAAATCATTATTTTTCTCTTCAAGGACTGAATTATGGCACCCTGCCTGTGTCCTTGTTAAGATCTCAGCTAGAAAAATGCTTTTGCTTGAGAAAATAACATCATGGGAAAGGCCATGGCAACACAAACACTTGTTTTGCCAGAACACATTTATACTGGATGGGTGGGTAGTTCAGATGGCCATGAACACTTAATAAAGCTCATTTTTCTAGTAATTCCCCAAGGCACTTCCTTCAAAAAAACTGTTATAGAGAGACAGGCATTTCAGTGGAAACTGCCAGACTTAAAACAAATATGATTACCTTCTTTTCATAATTTTTTCCTGTCACCTTAGCAATCTAGGGAAGGCAATTTCTAGTCTAAATAAACTGGATCATATTATGCCTTTTGAACTCTTCAGTCTTTTCTAAGTTTTATTTTTGCATCCAAAATCCTAATAACAGCCTGTAACACATTTACATTCCTACATTCTTGCCTCTGTTTTGTTGGGTACACAGTATTCCTTCTTCTTTTTTTTTTCTCTCTCCCTTTGGTAATATAATCATTCCACATTTTTCCAGATTTGGACAAACAGAAATGTTTTCAGCCTCAAGTTAGTGTTTAAACAACAACCAAAAAAGCACCTCTGGCCTTCAGGCATGGATTTAAAACATTAAACTGAATGCAGAAAGAAGCAATATGAAGTCTAGGATGAGGAAGTCAAAGCTGTCTAAGAAATTTCACAGGTTTAGAGAATTTAAGGCCAGGATGAACCAACAGATCTCTTAGTTTGACTGTTGTTTGTCAAGGCCATTACATTTTACCCATTTATTACTACATTGGGATCCAGAACTCTGTTCAACTGAAGCATTGCTTCCAGAAAAGTACTCTGGTTTGAAGCGAGAACATCAAGAGGTAGAAAATCAATAACTTCCCCAACACTGATTAATCATACACACTGTTAAAAAGCATGCCTAACTTCTCAACTGAATTTGCTGGCTTCACCTTACTGCCCTTGGTTCTAATTTTTCCCTCTTCCCACAATATTAAAGAGCCTTTATGTCCCTGATAACTTCACACAGAGAAATTATTTGTGAACTCACCTACTCACCCTTGGTCCATAGATCTGTTCAAACTGCACCATGGGGAGCAATATATGCTCCCCAAACTGCACCAATATATGCTCCCCAAACTGCTGTGCTGGATTTCATTCCACTTGTAGCACTAAGCTTTTCTTAGTAGGCTACGGCATTACCTCTTCCATTCGCCTCCATGGTATATACACATCCTGGACCCTGGTTCTTTGCTCCCCCTTCACAGAAATAGACCCAACAATTGATCTGTCTCCAGCTTTCAGAATTGCAAGGGAACCCCAAGGCACTCTCTGCAAAACTATAGTTGGAATTACATTTTACACCTTAGGAAGTACCTAAGGTGGAAGGTATATATACTATAACACACATTGCATGTGTTTTTAAAACATTACTGCTCTTCATTTGGATAACACAAGAAATACAATGTGTATTTTCTTGACACATCCTAAATAATTTGTTACAAGTAGATACCATATGTCTGGAGTTACCTAGAAACCTTCTCTGAAAGCCAGAGTCTCCCCTGTCCAGCTCACTTCCTCAGATCTCAGTTAGTGCAACTAACTCAGACCTCCCATCCCATGTTTTCGGTTCCATCCTATATAAAATCCTTCCATTTCTTTCTCTAGTACTTTTATGTGCTTGAGCCTTTTCCACTTTATATACCTGTTTATAGCACCTGGCTTCTTTGTTTTTTTTGTTGAAGTTTCACTCCCCTCCAGAAACATTTGGAGTAAAAGGTTCATGTGACATCCTTGACTAATTGTTTGGTCATACTATAAGATTTAAAACAAACGACTCCCTTTTATTCCTAATCTGAGACAGAAAGGCTTTCTTAGCAAATGTGGATACACATTCATACACAGGCATTAAAAACACACCTAAACATTGAAAAACAGGTAAAAGTTTCCATTGCATAGATCACATTCCCTCAGTTATCACAACTAAGATTAATTCAATTTTTTAATGAAGGTAATCTTTTATCAGCTCCTGAATTATGAAAATAAAAGAAGCAATACTTCTGTAAAATCACTTTAGCACCTGATCCTGCAAGGATGGGCAAAATCCATCCATGAATTGTGTGGGAAGCGGAGAGACTAGGGGCACACCATCTCAGACAGTATCTCAGGGCAGGTCTGATGGGGTGGCTCTGCTTCCCTATTCTGTCCTTATTGGCTCTTGTTGCACAGCATGGGTCCTTGTCATTCCACCTGCTCAACAGCTTGTGCCATACGTGTAGAAACAAAACACTTTTCCTTCAATCTATCACAGTATTTAACTCTGCTAGAAAGACAGAAGCGTCTGCCACAGGGAGGGAAACAAACAGCAAGTTGCTTTGTACTGTTCAAAACAGACAACAACAAAGACTGGTAGAACAATGGCATGCAATGGAGAAAATACTGTCTTGACATTGGGACCTACGTGAGGGATGTGCAAAGACACTCTGCAGAGAAGGCCAAATTCCATGTTTAATGACTGCTTGTCTAAATTTAGGACTATATGATACACTTAATGTACGGCAAGATGCACACCGATATCAGTGGGGTACTGGCATTAAGATCAAGGGGATAAATTATCCTTTTGTAGTGTAGTAGCTAACTCAGGCTTACTACCATGATTGTTTCTCAGTTGAGGAAACACTCCCATCTTAACTTTCGCTGTTATTTCTGCACTTCGATTTTTCTTCTTTACAGTTTTCCTTTTGCTGCTATTCATTCCCTTTCAGTCCCCTTTTCTGTCTTTTTCTTCCCTTCCCTTGGAGTTTTCCTCCCTGTAATAATTTCTCTTTCTTCTCATGCTTAATTCCTATTGCCTCCAATCAAAAAGTTTTAATAACCATTCCAAGTCATGCCATTAGATTTTAGAGTTAACTGTTCAAAGACAACTAACGTCATTCAGAATATTATTTCAAGTTGTCTATTTGTAGAGTCTTGAAGAAAATGCTGCAGAAGTTTACAATGAGTTCACGTTTAGAATATTGTAATGGATTTTTTTATCTCCAGGGAAAGTGATGGGTGTAACCACTGTAGCATAAGCTATTCCACAATAGTTGCTCTTAAATAACTAGTTGCAGCTTTTAGAGTGGCTCAGAAATAGCTTATGCCATGAAAGATGTATCAGTCAATTTTCTTGTGTAGACAAAAGCTTTTGTAAAAAGGACGGCTTGGCACATGATCTACTTTAATGTAAACTTAAAATTCTGGAGAAACTGGATATATCATGGGTTTCTGCAGTATATCATCTGGGGAAAATGGAAACACTCCGCAGACTTACATAGGTCTTTTCTTGTCTCTTTTCTATGAACCACATTGTTGGCTCTTCTCTGTCCCTAATTGTTGTATTATGATCTTTCTGGACTCTGGCTTTTTGTTCTAATGATTAAAGAAGACTAACATTTTTTTGAGGTCATAGTGATAATATGATAGTCTCTTTGAAGGGATTCAGTAAACAGAATACTGCAATAATACACTGTGCTATTATCAGAATCTTAATTTTAACTTTTGGCAATATCATCACTGAAGAACCTCTAACTGTTTTGAAAAACTTTAAATATATAGTGGGCAGAAGAACCACCAATGATAAGCAAAATAGGTTTATAAAGCACAAGACTCACTCAGTTTCCTTTCTTGAGCACACTGGGCAATTACTAAAAGGAGTGCAGCTGTTAAGTGATTCCTTTAAAGGACAGTATTCTTATTACATAGTCCCTCCTGTCTAAAATGGCCATCCAAAAGTAGCTTCCAAAATAACTAATATAATTCTGCCTCACTCTTGAGATTCCAGGTAAGCAACTAATTTTCAGTAGTTACTGTTGGCCACGTGGGATTCAACTCTTGAGAATAATTGACTCCAGCATTCTTAGGCACCTATGTGGAGATCAAAAGAAACCATTTTTTTGACAGTGTTTGCTTCTTCTCACAGACTATAAAGAATCTTAGAACACCAGCTTAGATTTAGACAACTATCTTTCAAACACCTAGTTAGGTCAGATAAGTTCCCATGTCGAAAGCCTGTCCTACCTTTGAATTACACATATGCTAGATTGCTAAATGGACATTAGGATTTAAGCGAATCACTGCATGCTACCTAAGAAAACCATACTATTAGACCAGACTCAGACAGAAAAAAAAAAAGAAAAAAAGGAGAATGATTATGCGACAACGACTTCTGACATGGACCCAGGAAGAGGTGGTTTGTCTCAGAAACATCAGTGGCTCTTCCTCATGTGACTCCTTTTGTCCCCTGTCCTACAACTCCCATGGCAGCAGAAGGTGTTAGGTTGGCTCAGTCATGGTCCCAGCTCTGCTTTGACCCCAGGTTTTTCTCCATAGGGCAGCAAAATTCTGTTTTGCCTATTTGTTGAGTAAGTAGTTGATCTGCACTCACCTTCTTAGGTTACATTAGGAGAACAAAGCCAGCCCAACTATTTAGACAATAACTATAAAAACCATGTTTCTTGTTCTCTAGAAGTTATCTACGGAGGCAGAAAATGACAAAGTGAAAATGTCATAAGGGAAATGACTGTGGATGACAAATGTTGAGCAATTATATCTGAGTTCACCATAAGAAATGATGACGAAAAAATCAGTGTAAATTTTGTGCATGTTTGTCGTGTGCATGCATGTATGCATGTTGATTACCAGCAAGGGAGATAACAGCCATTGAAGCTTATTGCAGCATTTTGAGGAAAAAAGTAAGAAACCTGCAGCGTGGCCTCTTCCCAGCTTTCTGACCAACTCCAAAAAAAAAAAAAACTGATTCCACATTATCAATCAGCAAAATGGACTAATTTCATTGGGGACTGTGAAAACTCCAGAGCATTGCATCAAGTTTGATATGCTAGACTGCCAAAAAGACAATTCACAGAAGGAATGCCACAGTACAAAAAATGACTAATTAAGTATACACCCTGAAGCAGCAGGCAATGAAGCAGCACAGGTATCTGAAGGGTTTAAACACCAAGAAGAAATGAAAATGTATAACTAAAAATGATAATATGAAAGTGGCTGTGGCTAAGTATCAGATAAAACTTTTTGACTAGTCTTGGGCATCTCTAGTGATGTAACAGAAATCTCCACGTACGATTTTAACACTGTTAATTCTAGCATCAATAACTGTACAGTTTGTAAGAAACAAGAACTGTCAGGGATTAATATGAAAGACTATGAGCTGTTCTCCCTCTCTGGCCATTGAGATCACACCTAGATCTTGCTCTTCCACAAAACTGTACATTTTTAATTTAAACACTAGGTGGCTCTGTTGGCTTTTTTAAGTACAGCATTTCCCAAGCCAGCAAGAGTTTTGAAAAGTACATGGCATTCAGAGAGATGTGCTCCATTGACAGTCATTATGGACTATGTAACTTTTTCTAGCAGGGCCTATATTGTGAATGATCACAAGGAAACATAGATATTATTAAAAAAAAAAAAAAAATTGTCTTCAGCCTTTGACCAACTTGGAACTGATTCCCAGCACAAGAGGCAAAAAGGCATTGGCTTTCAGTTTCTCTCCCGTGTTTTACCGAATTTTCACAGTTGGCAAAAGTGGTTTTAAGTTGTTGATATGCTCTTCCAATTCTTGAACCACTTTGCACTGCTCTGTGTTCTACTGGCACAAGAAAAACTCTCTCCTTTTTGTCTTGAGCTTGTTACAAGTAAGCCAAGGCACTGCTAAGGCAGTTATGGATCCCTAAGTCATGCAAGCACCCCTTCCTTCCCACAATGCTGCAAAATGCTGAAAAATTGTCCTGAGGAATTATACTTGCATTCCATTCCTCCAAAGTGATCATCCCAGAGCTGGCTGGGCTGACTGGCAGTCAGATAGCTTCTTTTCAGAATAAGGGACCCAAACTAGCCTAATGTGGAAAACTGATTCCACATTATCAATCAGCAAAATGGACTAATTTCATTGGGGACTGTGAAAACATTTTATATGTCTTTCAGAGGTGTTGCAGATCTACAAGCCTTTCTTCTCTAGTCTTTAGCCACAATTAGCATACTTCCTCATGTCAGAAAAGAAATGGATGCATTTTTTTCTTGGCAACCTTGCAACTTATCACCCTGGACATGGCCGTAATGGTTATGCCTTTAACACTTTTTTATTCTTCCCTAGTGCACGATTTTCACCTGTAGAATTCATCACTGGAGTAATCCTTCCAGAGTATTTTGGCAATCAACAACAGCTGTATTTTGCATGAACAGATTCAGTACATTATGAACTGCCTAAGTGTATCTGGAAAAGCAAAGAGATAGAATGTATGTGAAGTTTACTCTTGCTCTTTTACAAAATGTCCAGTTTCAGTACCAGATTACTAAATATTTGCATACAGCAAATTTGCCCTTCCCCACTGTTTTGGGGTAGCATACACATAACAGTTTAAAATTTATATTTCATTTACATGAAATAACAACACAATCTGAGTTTTGAAGAAAGACTAAATCAAACTGAAAAAAACAAAGTTGAAGAAATATCAATGTGATGGTCTCTCTTTTAATTATCTACTAATTTAAGTTCTAGATTCTTCTGATGTTTCTGTTTTGTAAACAAAAGGCTGTCAATACTCAGAAACTGATTATTAGGGAAGCCAAGCAATGAGTTTAACAGCTCTCTTTTTCTTCCACTTTTGTCCAGATCTGAGAAGAGTGGCTGTTCCCCTACTCTCTGCTTATGCTCACTGGGTCGCACAGGAGATGACAGGTATAAGCCATTCAAACAGCTGACAAATCTAGCAGGTCACCTTTCACTTCATACTTTCTTCCATCTGCTCCAGTCTCTATTGACTGCCTGAGTCTCAAAGAGATTTGTCTACATCAGAGCTACTCCCTGTGGAAATTAATTCTTTTCAGCTGCATGATGTAGCAAAGAGTTTATTACATACAGAGACCCTCCCCATAGATCATTTGTCTTTCCATGGTAGCACAATATGCCTGAGTGTGGCAATCTGTGGCACATTCATTTGGCTTAATAGTGCATTGCTGTGACCTGTCCAAGCATCAGTTAGAGGATGTCTTTGCAGTATACTGGGGGCATACATGAGCTTACACTGGCTGTAGTCTTGACCAGCAAAAGCTAAGAGCTCAAATAGCTGTGCTATATCTGGTCGTACAATTTTTGGATCAAAGCTGGCTCACGTGCCCCTGGCTCATAGTGCACAAAGAAGCTGTAGAACAAGCTCACAACCATAGGATGTTGTGGACACCAAAACAGACACCATTAAAACTGGAACCAGACTCATTCTTGGAAGACATTCACTGACTGATGACAATGTTAGGATAGTCCAGATTCCACCTCCAGTTCATGAAGATTATAAACCAATACAGGTGAAGCACAACAGGAAAAGGATTCCTCTGTCTTTGACACCATCTAACTATCTACTAATGTTTCCATTCATACTGGATTTTCCTTATAGGGCTGGCTGGGCATTAGCAACAAGTGAAAAAGGAAAGGGGTATGAAGGTGTATGGTCAAAAACGTTTAAGTAGAGAACCAGAGCAAAACCATGAGCAGAGCACCCCTATACACCAATCCTTCAAGGTATCCATGGAATTCAAGGCCTTTCTGGGGACAAAAAAGGCTAAAGGGGAAAAAAACCAACATAAAACCAACCAACCCAAACCCCAACCCCGACCCCCACCCCCAACTTATCAGGGCACTAAATCAAAAAGGAAAGGTATGTAGGAGTTGCAGGATCAAAAATAAGTATAGAGGTCATAGAGTAAGACATCAAGCACAGAAGCCCTGACAGCATCTACTACTCTGTGAAAGTATCCCAAGTGTACACCACCTGATGATGCCTTGCCTGCACATGAGAGGACAAGGGAACAGAAACAGGCCCCACTGTCTCTGTGATCTCTCTCCTAATACCTGCTAGAGACCGAGTTACGGGGCTCTTTTCTTTAGCCCTGATGGCACTTAAGTGACTTGGAAATCTATGTTTGCACACAGACATTGGAATCAGGTCCTCTGATTGTGGCAGCAGCTGAAACATAAAGCTTGAGATACACAGAACTTGATTTCCCTTTGTCTGTATTGGATTAAGTTTACTCTCTGCAATAACTATGAATCAGTAAAGTCTTCCTTAGACCCCCAGAAAAGGGCAAAAACATGACTTTGGTATGTGTGCCGGTTTTTTTTAATAGAAGGGAATTTTTGCCAGGTCAGAGAAGAGACGGGAGTCTCACAAAATTGCCCGAGTGAAAAGTACGACAGCAGCGAACAGGTCAAGTCACTTTGGAACCAGAGAGAGATGTATCTCTAATAATGCAAACGCTGATTTTCCCTCCTTTTAATTTATACGCACTAATGGCACAAATAAAGAAGTCTCTGATAGGAACGAACGGTTATGTAAGGTGAAATCTGCATTCCTTGCGTAACTGCTGTTTACATAACGCCGGCGCGGCCACAGGCCGCAGGGAGGGCGGCGAGCTCCCGCCGCGGCCCCGCGCAGCCGCCGGTGCCGCAGAGCTCGGCCTCGGCGCTGGCCGGCCGAAGAGCGCAGCGGAGCGCAGCGCTGGGCGCTGCCGGCTGCTCCGCGGCGGCAGGGCGACGCTGCCCTCTTGGCGAACCGCGGTGACAAAAAATAAAATACGTTTTTTCCCCACGGCCTGTAGGGTGGGGAAAAAGGATGGAAAATTTCACAGGCTGTAGCTTCCCATACCTAATATTTCAGATGAGCTTTATGGTAAGAAGACGGGGGCTTTCTAAGTCACTTTGCGTATCAGCATAGGCCTAACTATAGCATTTTTCACTCGGGCAGGTTGGATAAAAACAATAGAGCAGTTCCCCCCCAGGTGAAAGTTTAAGTTTCTACATGAAAATAAGAACGTCTTGGGTTGGATTTGTTGCCAACTATGCCTGCTTAGCACTAAACAAGCAATATAGAGGTTTATTTGGGCTGTAAGCAGCTGCTTAGACCGAATTCCTGTGTACAAATGAACCGGCGGCTTCGAAGGTTGCAGAGTTGCACTCACACTTGTAAAAGGAGACTTGTAAAATACACTTATAAAACAAAGAGAAGACGGGATATTCTGGGAACACGGAAGACTGCAGTTCAGCAACACCTCGCCGAGTTTATTTAAGGCCATATAATGTTTCTGTGAGGTTATGTCTAAACCATATCTTGCGTTTCCCAGTTTCTGGGCAGTTATGTGCTCCACCCACATCACACAGATATCTCTTATTCAGGAATGAAACTTCTGGCTTGAGGGCCAAATAATCCAGATGCAAACCCTTGTCACAGATCATCACGAAAACCTTAATGATCTAACCTCATCTAAAAGTAATACAAATGCAGAACTGAGTATCACTTAATGGAACTATTTGCATTTCCACTGCAAACATGATATGTAAACCAATTCTAAACATACGGTTTAGATTCCAGTACTGATTTTTGCAGAAATCAAATAATTCAGAATATTCTTTATTTTAGGGGTTTCCAAAATAGACCAGAGTTCCCCTTTGTGAGCTTTAATTACACCATTTCATTATTTATCAGGCACTGGCAGTGTCTAATTTATTAGACTGTTGCTTGCTGAATATTTTATTTTATGTGCATTCTGAGCAAAAAAAATTCCTCTTAAAACAAAGCTCAGTAAAACAGCATTGTACACCAGAGCAGTGGTTAAAAAGTATTTCATCTGCCTATCACATAACAGATGTGAAATGTAATTTTCAGAAAATTGTCCTTTTTATAAATCAGATTAAAGGTCTTTCAGCTCCACATACAGGTTTGTCTAATACAGTCAGATCTCTCCTTCTTAGAACAGTTGCAGGATTTCAGATAAATTAGGTATAATATCAGAGCAAGGCAGACTTCCATCAATGGTAAATACTTGCAAAGTCCAAGCTAAGTAGGTTTGAGATAAACCGGTTTTAAACTAGCATTTTTACATGGCTGTTGTGACAATGCAAGGCAGTTAGTCTATGCCAACAAAGAATTTGCCAACTGGCTGGAAAGAAAGCTTTCCAAATATCTGAATGACAGCTTACAATTCCAAACACACCAAAGCATCCCATCTTGCTTGTAAACCTTTCTTGTGCAACAAAGTATTACAGTATATTCCATTTATAAACTCATGGAAAACTTCTGTTATTTCGGACTCAGATTATTAGGACTGTACAGATACTTTCCTGGTTTATTTTTAAAGCAGTGACTGAACAGTCACATCCTCTTGTAATTTCTATAGTTTTCGCACTACCATTTCAGTTTTTAAACAACCAGACTTACATTTGCACACCGTAAGTATTTTATTTTATAATAATATACTACAGGACAATTATACTCGCAGGTATCCTTTCAGAAAGGAGAATATCATTTGACTGAAAAAAAAAACAAGAAAAAGGATTCCAAACCTACTATCAGTTCTAATGTCAGTACAAGTAATTTTCAAAACCTTTTGCATTTTATATAAGCATAGTTGTATCTTGTATGTACGTATTCCGAACACCACAACTATCCAAGATGGGAGTTTATAAAAAGTTGGCCTAATCAAAGTTTCTCCTCCTTGTTGCCCCTCTCACATACTTTCTCAAATAGCCTTGAGCAGTCTCCAAAGCCTAGAAAATTTGCTGCTTATATTTAGAGTAGGAACCAAACTTTTAGATTTACAAATTCTAGTTTATACTGAGAAAGACCCAATCATCTGTATCAAGGGTTCTTAACTGGGTCTAATTCAAATACAGGACTGAATACCCATACGCCCAATTAATTTCTACAAGCTTTTTGAAACGCAGTGGATAAGATGCTTTTTGATTTGCTGACTTTATAAAACAGACAGATATTACTTGCTTTGTATAATTTCAATCACTCAGTGGAATAATTTTCTCCCTTTTTGAATGATTACAATTTTCATCTATTGTTTTGTTTAAAAAGTTGAATCATTCTTCCTTTCTAGTAGAGTATTTGATAATGAGATTAAATTATGTTTCACATTTGGCACAAAGCTCCCCTCCAGCTTTTGAAGATTACTTTATTTAACTGTGTTTTTTTGCTGTTGGAATATCAGTTACACTTCAGTAAGTAAATGCATGTGGGCCAAGCATGTCATTAACTGAACTGACTGAAGATCAGAAAAGTAAGTACTAGGTCTAATATTGCTTGGATGCCACTAATGGGTATGTTATAGATTGAAATATTTCATTTGATCCATTAGTTGTTTTGTTGTTATCAATATCTCAGTCAGTCATATGAATCTATTAAAAAAAAAGAATTCAAAATCCATTAGCTTTTAAGGCACTGTTCAGATGAAAGCAGTATGTTATAACAACTGAAACAATATCAAGTGAGAATGAGAGACCATTTCCTAATTTTGATGAATATGCATTCCAGCTTTAATCATCTCCCGGACAAGATTTGTCTGTTTCTAAAAATAAGTATTAATAATACAGATGTATATTTAGGGTTTTCTTTATTTTATTCCACTCCTCAGTAGATGTTGACATGCAAGCAAATCTTTAAAACTTTTATTGCATTTCCCTTCATTAAAATAGACTGACTGCAAAAGAGCAGTCCAAATACCATATACACTGGAATAATCATGAGTTTACTACTGTCACCAAAAGAATAATCTCTAAAGTAGGGCTTAAAGCAAGTTGAAGGCATAATAGAAATACAGAGTTTAAAAAATAATATAAAGAAATGTAATCAGTTGTAACTTTGTGGTAAAAGGAAGGCAGTAACTTTTTCTTGTATAAGATTAAGAAGATAAAAAGAAATACATTTTCACACAGTGTAAAATTTCCCTGAGAGAACTACTGCTCACTACACAGAAGAAGTGAACCAAAACCCACATGGCTTCAGGAAGTACTGACATTTTACAATAGGAATCAGAACATTTAAAATAACTCCAGAGACACTTGCACTAATCTTAATAAGGTGTACAAAGTATAGTTTACCCACAAACTGGACTGGCAGAAAGACTCCTTCATGGGCCAGATGGCAAGTGTTTAACATGGTGTTGACTGACATCACCAGGCTGTTCTAAGTCTGGATGCAAAATTTAATGCTTAATGTTTTACAGGTGCTAATGGAAGCGTACAACATCTACTATTGAAAATATGCTATTTCATTGTTGTCAGCTTAGTGTTACTTCTATTTCCCGAAGATGCATGTGAATTGTTCATTATGAGAGCAGAGATGGGACATGAAACTGGACCCACTAGTCAAATGTATGTTCTGAACACAGTTTGTAAAATAACTGATCATAGTAATTGCTCCTGCAAAATGTGAGAGGACTTGAAGTATTTCCTTGTTAATTTATTACCATTACCCTATTCTTACAATCCATCCTGACGTTATTACAGATCTTGCAATAGTATTTTCTTAATGCTTCAATTACTATAGATGAATTCACTAAGTTATGATCTCAGTTTGCCTTTAAAGGTTTCCAACTTGTTACGAAAGGAGAGCTCACTTAAATAGTCATGGTCACCTAGAACTAGTGTACTGTGTCCTTGTGGATTTGTACTCCAGTGCTCGTAGAAGCTTTTTCTTTGTTAAGGCATTTTTAAGGTCTCCCTTTTGCATGAATTCTCTGGCCTTCATAAAATGTGAACTCACACTGCAATGTTTTCTTCACTTGAGGCATACAGAGCTGCCTGTTTCCATGAAAGAAAACTGTAGAAACTCAGTTGTCTTTGAGACCGTTATTTTTTCACTGCAGTTGGTAGAAAGCCAGTGATAGCACAAGAGGGAACTCTTCCAGTCTTTTGCATCCCATAGTTAGAAGAGAGATTAAATCAAGAGTGGAGGCAAGACCAATTTGCCAAGCTGAGAAGAGGAATCCAAGAAGCCATGGGATACCTGAGTCCAGCAGGCAGGGCACAATTATGATTAGAGGGCCACTAAGGAGCTCAAACTGCCAGGCAAACTCTGTGATGGGAAGCAGGCAAGTTTGGGCAAGTTCAGGCAGATGGTTGGGAGAAGGACATGGGAAACAGGAGAAAGGAAGCAGGACTAACAGATCAGCAATCAACGGGTGTACTAAATGGCCAGCAGCAACAGGTGTCCTTTACTCATATATCGTGTGGGCAGGGCAACCGTGAGTCAGAGTTACAGACACTTACAGTATGTAGCTTCCTGGGTGGCAGATGGCTTGTCTGGGTGTAGCCTGGCAGCAGCTGATGAAGACAAGAGTTACTGTGGGAGAAACATGCACGCACAGCATAAGCCTTTTCTTCTAAGCTAAGAAACAATGTCTATTTTTTTTAGTAGTAGTAGTAGTAGTATTTTAAATAAATTATATTTTTATGATTTTGGATGGCTGACTCATTTTCAAATGCTTTGGATTGGTACATGTCTCATACAACAGCTGTGGCCATAATTCTTTGCTTTTTTTACGAGCACATGAAGGTGATCATGTTGATACTAGTACAAGAGTGAAAATACCCGGTCGTCTTTGCAAACTTCTGCAACTTCTTTGCAACTCAAACATTGTATGGTCACCTACTTTCTTTTCGCTTCCATTTCTTCACTAGCTGTGTACAGGAATTTCTGAAGCCAACCCCCCCTGCAGTTTATGAATGGAGCATTTCTTCGTTTACCAAGTTGGGAGGACAGCACACTTGCCACAGAACTACCTGATCCTTCACACATTTTGGGAGATCTACCTTTACTCTGCTTGTCTTTTTACACCAAGGACCTTGTTCTTCAGTCGCTACCTTCCTTCCCAGTGCTTCCCTCCACTGTAGATACTTTTATATTTAAATACCTTCAGATTAGACTCCAAAGTACTGTAAACCCAAATTTACCACAAACACCCCTAAACCTTTCAGCTTCAGGGCCCAGAATCTCTCAAAATAAGGTAAAATTATTTTACATATTAAGATCCTCGTTCCTGCCAAGTCATGCTTGTTTTGACCTTCAGTTATTTGTCTTGGGCTCTTTACCCGGGAAGATTTTTTTTTTTTTTTAGTATATACGAGCACCTGAACCACACCCGGTGCATTGCTGAAAGCACTTCTGATAGGGATACATCGTCCACAAACTTACTTATCGGGTGTCATCTTTGCACCAGCCTCCCGAGGTTCTGGTCTCGAACCAAAGTTTTCTACATTAAAGCGCTTTTTGGGGAGGAGTTTTGAAAAGAGCGCTTGCGAAGGCGGCACTCATGAGGCGCCCCGCGCCGGCCACCCCGCAGCGGAGGAGGCCAGCTCAGGCAGGCTGAGGTGGGCCGGGGCCGGGGCCGGGCTGAGGCGGCGCGCCCCGGGTAGCTCCCTCCCACGCCGGCGAGGAGACTTCTGTCTTGAAGCCGCCGAAGGGGAAGGGGAAGGGGCCGGCGCGGCGCTGGGGACGAAGCCTTCCCCTCGGAT
>JANHGO010000038.1:21810798-21825450 GCA_024606505.1 Aquila spilogaster
GACTTCTGTCTTGAAGCCGCCGAAGGGGAAGGGGAAGGGGCCGGCGCGGCGCTGGGGACGAAGCCTTCCCCTCGGATCCTCCGGCTCCCGCTGAGGCCGCGGCCCCGGGGCGGGGAGGCGCCGTCCCTGTCCCTGCCCCCGCCAGTGCCGTCGCCGCAGGTGCAGCCGCGGGACGAGCGGCGCCGGACAGTGCCCGAAACGGCTGCCTCCTCCCGAGAGAAACAACGCCCGCGGCCCCGAGCGGGAGTCTCCTCAGCAAGGTACGGACAGGGCGCGCGCCCCTGCCCGCCACACCCCGCCCCGTCAGGGCGACCGTTAACGGCCCCCCGCGCCAGGGCTGGGCGGGGCGGGGCAGCCCCCCCCTCGTCCCGCCGGCCAGGGAGGCGGGGGTCGCTGCTGTAGCTGGCGCTTCGCCCGGCGGGAGGCTGCAACGCGCGCCCGCCGCCGCCCGCCCCCGCCTCAGCGTCCTCCTTCCGTCTGCCCCCGGCCCCACCTGCTGCGGAGCCGCCCCGGGCCACGATGCTGCCGCCCGGGAGGCAGCTGGCCGGCCTGGCGGGGCCGGGGGCGCGGCGAGCGGGCTCCTCCGCCCGGGGGCCGCGGCGGCCATAAAGGGCCGGGGAAGGGGCGGCGCGGCACTGCGGTACCGGGGCGGCCGGCCGGCCGGCGAGTGAATGCGGCAGAGGGGAGCGGCGGCATCTGGCGGGAGCAGCTCCTCCCTCCGCCTCCTCCGCCGGCGGCTTCCGACAGAGTCTTTCCAGCCGGCGGGAGCGCAGGTGGCGGGGCCCTGCCCTGCCCCAACATGGCTTTTCCCGGGGCGCTAGGTAAGTCCCGAGGCAGGAGGCGGCGCCGTGCCGGGCTGGCCCGCGGTGGTGGTGACCTTGGCCGCCGCCCCGGCGGGGACGGACCCCGGGCGGCCGCGTCCGGGGCTGCTGCGGCGGGAGCGCCCGCCGCCCGGCCCGGCCCGGCTCGTCTCTGCCCTGCCCCACCTGCTCGCGGCGGCGGGATGCGGCTCCCCGCGGTGCCAGCTGACCGCCCGCGGGGGTGCGGCGGCGGCGGGGGCTGTTGTTTTCATGGCGTGTGCTCATTACATATTCAGTCCCATTAAATTCCCGGTCAATACTTGCTTTTTAAATAGTCATTCCATCATGATTTTTATGCAGCATGTTTCAAGGGAAATAGCTTGCTTTCCTTCCAGAAAGGTGCAGAACTAAAGAGCAACCAAAGCAGTCGTTCTGTGAGAGAGAGGTATTTAGGAAAAGAGCATTTTTGCTGGTTGGCATTCGTACCCTCTCCCCATCCCATTAAGATGTGTAGTTGTCACTCTCCCAGGCACTCACCTTGGGTAAAGGACAGCACTTCTGTAGAAGGATACTGGATGCAAGATCCCCATCTGTCTTCCAGTTCAGGCTGGCACAGTTTGCATGAGTATCGCATGAAGTGCCTCACAACAATTTTAGGTTTATTAAACTCATTTTGGTGACATAAGCTAGTAGTGATGTAGGTGAACCTACCTTTCAAAGTGTGTTGTGCCTCAGTCTCTCATTTGCTTGAGTGGAGAACATGAGATCAGGCTCTGTAAGAGAGAAAAAAAACACCCTTTGGTCTCAGTAGAGGATGACGCTTGTACCTATATATTCTGACTCTTCACTATCTTATTGTAATGATATAAAATGCAGTATAGTTTCTCATGCAGTTCTACTGCATTTCTGTTTCTGACCACAATTCTCTAAGAAAAAGTTCATTTATACTAGGAAAATGCTCAGCCAATGATAAGCATACAAACAGTTGATTTTTCCTGTTCTAGTCAGCTAGTACTGAAAATATTTTAATTGCTGATTTAGCAGCAGAAGAAACATTATTATTCGACATTTCACTATTATTGCTAGCACTCTTACTGTAGTTGAGTAACTATAAAGGCTGTTCTTGCCTGGCTGAAGTGGCCCAAAAGGCCCTTGTTGCTGGCAGCTGTATGTATGGCAGTTACTGTTGCTGACAACTGTGTTAATTGAGGTCAGTGGAAAGACTCCCATGACTTCATTGAGGTTTGAAATCGAGAAACCAAATCTAAGTTTGGATGCTTCTGGGACAACGTAGTGCATTGTCATCAAATCATTCAGCTAAAAACGTATGTATTTTTATATTTCTTATGTAGTTATACTTGATTTTGCGAAGACTTAATACTAACTGCAAAACAAATACTATCCAGGCAGAAAAACTGCATAGAGTCAGATCCACAGTTCTTTAAAAGCAGTGATGTTTTTCCACTGGGCTGTGAGTTGGTTCTTACAAAATAAGAATGAAGAATAATGTAGATGATGACTAAGTTGTCATGGTATGGTCCAATATATCTCTTGTCACCTCTTGATACTATATTTGCTTTTAGAATAAAAGCAAAAGTGTTCTCAAAGCAACTGTGAAAACAGGTGGACATTAATTATAATCTTTTAGGCTGAAAACAACAGGATCACATATCATAAGGATCACATATCAACATGTGAAACTTGCAGCATGCCTACAGAAATACTGTAATGGGGGCCCTGATAAGTTATGCCTGGAGTGATTAAAAACTACCATGCTGACTTTCAGCATACATCATTATTTGAATGAGTACTATCTTATAAAATATGTTTGCATTTTTGTAACCAAAAAGGATTCTGAAATGCCAGTTTTTGGACCTAGACTTCACATTCTTGGCAGTGCTTGGATCCATTTGTTGTGACATGTTCATGGCTATTTTTAACTTATGTAATAAGAATTTAATCTTACTTGTTACAAACTCCATCATACTGAAGGCATTCAAAAAGCTTTATAGTACATAATAAATAACGCTGGTCAGTAGCTTACAAGCACTGTATTTTTTTCTCCTCCAGAATGCTACCAGATATGTCAAAATTGACGTTTTGGATTGTATGAGAAGGAAATATAAAGCAAGCCATGAAACTACAGAAGAAATACTAAAGATGGTATTTTCAGTAGTGCTGCTGTAACAAAATGGAAATATTTTGTGATGAAAGGCTACTTAAATAAAAATTTTAAATATAAAACATATTTTTTAGAAAAATAATATTTAAATGCCAAGTAGAAATTGAAGTCCATATCCTATCTGCTTCCTATGTACAATTCAAAAGCAGGATATGAACTACTGAAAAGAAATTAAAAAAAAAAAATTACTGAGTTAACCACACCATGTTTGCTCCTGTTGTGCAACCATTTTACTTTACAGCAGCTCCATGACTTTCTTATTTGTGGAAAGGATGGGGTGAGGTAGAAATGTGCAACCTTCTTTTCTAGCTTGTGGCTCTAAAATTGGTTTGAAGTCACTGAGCAGGGAAGAAGTCAGGCAACTGAGTGAATGTTATTTTCAAGTTCAGTGCAAGTACATACAGCTGAGCATATGTTATATCGCAAGTAATAGTCTATCTGATTATGCAAGTGGAATTTACTAGCAAATTTGTACATACATATTGTAGGAATTTTCATGAGTATACCAAGAAGTTCCTGGTTCACAAATTGGCATGGCTCCACAAGTAAAGATGCTCAGTGGATACCTGTGGTTCTTGTGTGCTGCATAATAGTTTAAATTCTGCGTAGCTGTTCTACTTTATGGTGCTTTTGCTCTAAGCTCTTAATTTTCATAGGCATATGATGAAAAACCCCAGTCTCTCACATATCTTTATTCTTCTTGTAGTTGTAATTTTGTCAACTGTCTTCCTTATTAGCTGAGATGCCCAGACAGTTTCCAAAGCTGAACATCTCTGAGGTTGATGAGCATGTGCGACTTCTAGCAGAGAAGGTATTTGCTAAAGTTCTCCGAGAAGAAGACAGCAAAGATGCCTTGTCACTATTCACTGTGCCTGAAGACTGCCCTATTGGGCAGAAAGAGGCCAAGGAAAGGGAGCTACAGAAGGAACTGGCAGAACAACAGTCTGTGGAAACAGCTAAAAGGTTTGTTTGGTAGTTGCTTTCTTAGTGGAAAATTGTTTTTTTAAATGAGTTTGAGTTCATATTGAAATATCTGGCAAGTAACATTCTGTCTCTTAGTACTTCAGGAGAAAGGTCAACAGCAGGTACCAGGGGCATCTGTGTGATGTTCCTCTGTGCTACGCACAAGGTGCGGGGATGGGCCCTAGGGAACTTAGATTGGTGAGGTCTCAGCTGTGTTTCCAGCAGTAGCATAGATAACTGCTTATGCAAGTTTAACAAACAGCATAGCTGGGTAGAAGTGAACACAACCCTAAGACTCTTTAATGTAAAACGAGTCAGAAAAAGAAATGCTTCCCCCCCACTACCCTTTATTCTAGTTTCATTCAGAGAAATGGAAAATTTTAACACGGAGAAAATGACAGTGATATGATACTTCTTTTAGTCTCTGTAAAAATAGATGAAAGCAAAGGCTTGACATTTAACATCAAGGGAGAAGATGAAAAGTGGTATTGGCATAATGAGGTTATTCATAGGTTTCCTTAACTCGCAGAGATAAAATTTAACCACTATCAGCCATAAAAGCACGCATTTTGAGTTTTCGCAAAAAAAAAAAAAAAAAAAAAAGAAAGTACAGTCCACCTTTGCTTTACCCATGAATCTAATGAAGCCAAACTTGATTTGGTTTATGATTCTCTTCTGTGAGAGGTAGCCTTACCGCCTTACCCTGATGTCAGGCTGTTCCAGTATCTTAACTTTAGTGGACTGGTTAGACTATCTCCTAGACTCACGTGAGCTCAGCAGCAGTCTGACACCAAATGGCTTGGATGTGTACAGACTCTTCAAAAAGCTGGCAAACAAGGAAGCCTTTGAAAGTGATAGCTAAACACATGTACCCAGTTAGCTGCAGACAATCAATTGGGCAACGCTTGGCATCATACTTCTGGAACAGAAGGGAGAAGAGTCAATGTAGTTAAATTAAGGTATGACACGCTGATGATACAGGCTGAGACTTTAGGTTTTGAATTGTGCAAGTGGGTTTCCCAGTTGGCATGTTCATAGATGTAAACAAGCACAGAAGGGAAAACTAGATGTTTTCATTCAAACAACTATTTGGTATATATTTCCTCCTGAACTGCTAAGTTTCACTTTTAATTTGGGAAATTGTCCTATAGAAATATGTTCTGTCAAACTGTACCTCAAGTTTTGCACAAGCTTAACTGTGGTAAGTGGGATATTGTATGTATGTTGTTTACCTGTGGGAACAGAACAAGTATTCATCCCTGTCCTACAGAACTGAAGTGTACTTCAAGGACAGTTAGATGAGTAAAACTTCTGTCTTCAGTTGCAGTTGATCCAACACTGCCTTTCAAGAATTTCATACTGATTTTAAAGGTGGCCACAAGTCCTTAAGAGAGGATGGAATTTAGTCACAGGGTATTAATTGTACCAGCACTATATGTTCTTATTCTTCAGAATGTCACAGAAGTAATGCAACTTCCAGAGAGTATTCTAGTATTCCTTTTTCTTTGTTAGTGGTTCTTACTAACATTTTAAGGTTTTAGCATCTAGTTTATAAAATGAGGTAGTATTTCCAGAGTGCGAAAGAAAGTGGTATCATGGGTGGTTTATAACATATATATTTATTGTGTGAATATTTAATATACATTTAAATACATTTAAACTGAGTAAGGAAAATTAAATCTTTAGAGATATTCCAAAACTTCACTTGAGGTATTACAATTACTTCACTGAAAAATACAGCATTCTTTTTTAGCTGGTTTGTCTAACGTACACATCTATCACAGTTTTGCGGAGAAAGGGCAAAAGGTTTTAAGTCTATGGGGGTTAGCCGTTTACTGCCCTGAGGGGAGGAATGGACTTGCATATCAAAGCCATGCTATATTATTACTCTGATAACCAACATTAGCCTTTTGCTCAAGTCTCATCAAACAGTGCCTAAGGAATAACTACGTGCTTATCCTTTTTCTTACAAGTTTAACTGAATGACTATATATGAAGTTTTGATGCATAGTCTTGTCTGACAACTAGATGAGTTTTTAAATCCTGCATGTTTTGGGAAGAATGAAAAGAGTGTGTGATAGCATGATAACTTACAACAACTTACTGTACGTAACATTTACTTGTTTCTGTTTGATACTTTGTGAATTCTGATGCTACCAGTTTCTAAGAATCAACTCCCACTAAACTAAGCACAGTGATTGCATTTTCCTTCTGTACAGTGACTTGCTGAAACTGAATTTGTAACAAGTGAAACAAAAAAAACTTAAGGGCATCTTACAGTGATTGTAAATAAATTACGGTATATTGTATTCGTGTGGAGGGTAAGCACAATTGTGTGCAGCATATATCATGTGAAATGTCAATAGAAAAAAAGCTAAAAGCACAAATATTTTGTGACTAACATTTTTCCTGTGGTATGAGAGATTTAATTTAATTTGTAAAATTTCTTAGGGGGTGATTTCTTTGCTGTAATCAGTTTGCCAGTATATTTAATGTTTTATACCATGGTTTATTTTATGCTTTATACCATGAATTCATAGGAAGAAAAGTTTCAAGATGATTCGATCCCAGTCTTTGTCATTACAAATTCCGTCTCAGGAATGGAAAGCACCATCAGCCAATCCTGTTCCGTCTCCTGCAACGCCAGTTCTTCCAAGTGCTTTTCTGCCAGTCCAAGTGCCATATGATGTACCAGAGTTTCAGAGAGTTTCAATTAGTGGGGACTACTGTGCGGGGGTAAGAAACCGTTTTTCTCCCCTTTCTGTATCTAGGAGGGGGAAACATCCCAAACCATAAGCAGCTAATGTATATGAAGTGTGAAATGTCACTATGTTATGGCTCTCTGCAACAAACTAAATTGTTTTGTGAACATATTAATTTATGAAATAGTTAAAGTCAAGTTCAGGTAGTTTTATACTTTTTATCATAAAAAATAAATAGATAAAAACATAATCAGGCATTAAATAAATGGATAATATATGATTGGAGAAAAAATGTGTGTGTGTGTGTTCTGCACATCCTATTTGGACTCTGTTTCTGTCACTGGCTTCTTGAGACCTTGGGTAAGATCCTTATGGTTAAGCCACATACGCTTACATTTCTGGAAATTCAGTCTGCTTGTTACTGGCATGGGTTCAGTTTTTTGCTAAAACTGCTGTTTTATTTTTGTCAGTATTTATCCAGGCTTTCCTTTCAGGTTACAGTTGATGATTATGAACAAGCTGCCAAGAGCCTGGTGAAAGCTCTTCTCATTCGAGAAAAGTATTCACGTCTTGCCTACCATCGCTTCCCAAGAACAACGTCTCAGTATCTGTGTAGCATGCAAGATGAAAAATGGAAGGTTGAAGATGAAGTGTATCCAGGTGAATATCCTTGTTCTTCTTTTTAAAATATAGAATTAAACCCATGCACTGCAATAGTAAAGGTAAGTTGGATTTTTGTGATGATCTCTTCTAAATTTCTTTGCCTCTGTAATTTATTCTGTTAGTAAGTGGTGAAGAATCACTGATGGACTGAAGTCATAAATTCTGTGTCTAATCTGAAACTTTGAAGCTGTCAAAACCTGAAAAAACATACTAGATGCTCATTGATTATTTTTTTTTTTTTGCAGCAAATGGGATGGTAAGTAGTACACTTGTGTTCCTCCAGGAAAAAGATATATGGATATGGTTTAAAGTGAAAAGTCATTCCTCCTGATCTTGGCATGGTGAAATAAAAGGGATTATGAGCTCATACACATTGTGAATTGAAGCACAATACAGACATGCCTGTTAGCAAGCCCTGATTCAGTAATTTCATAGGCATGGTACACTTACCAGACTGGAAGCGGTGTAGTCATATTTGTTGGACATTCTGCCTGGGTTAATAAACTGCTCTCTCAACAAGGCTTATTAGGTTGAATATATTCCCCGCTATGTATGTTACAAATTATATTTGTCACTTACGTGGATTGTGTCTTGAAAGCTTTGCTCGTGCATTAAACTGTTCGCACTGCTAGTTTTTGGATTAGCCTGTGAGGATCAACCTTTGGTCTGTACAGATGTGCCACTGTAGATGTGTCCATATTGTTGGTAATGTATTCTCAGCCATAAAGTGACATTTTAAATCAATTACCCTCTAGCTCAGTCGTTGAAAGAGGGTGAATTAACATGTTTTCAAGCATTTGTTATACAGAAAGAGTGTAAAGAGGACAGTATACTGAATATTCAAGACGGGAAAGGTGTTTTGGAACAGCTGCCAGGGAGGTATTTTCAAGCTATTATTACATTAATAACTTTTTTACGGTTATGATTTTAAACTTACAACATAAAGAATAAAATCTCATTACATGATGTCTTAATTAGCACAAGTTTGAGCTGGGTAGTTATGAATATTAGAGATAAGAATGGTATCAGTTTATAACATATGTTCAGGTTCTCTAGGACTGGCTAATTACTCTTCTGTCTTGGCTTAACTGAACAGGTAAAAGAAAAAATCTCGGTAATAAGACTGAGCCCAAAAATGTGGTTCAGTTGACATAAATGTAGTTGAGACACTTATTTTATGCTAGTTGCATTAGTAAGATACTATAAAAGAAGCGATGAACATTGATTAGCATGAGTGATAATGTTTGAGTGTTCACATAAGCTGAATGTCCCAGAAGTATGTGTGTTTACCTGATTCTTAGGAAAAAAAACACAACCCTGTAATTTTGTAAAGGGATTACAAAACTGTACTGAACAAATCCCAACTGTGATTCTGGTACTGTCGGATTTTGGTCATGATCAGAAGGCCAAGGGGAAAACTAGAGTTGTGTTGTACTATGGCTGGCTTCTGTACTTCTTGGTTCTATTCAAAAGCAATTAAACAAAAATAAGGAGTTTTAGTTAAAAGAAGAAAACAAACAAAGAAAAAACCCAAAGAAAGAAAGGAAAAAAAAAAACAACAAAAAAACCCCAACAAAAAACCAAACAAACCCACAAAACCCACAAACCAAAACACAAACAACAAAAAAGCACAAAAGAAAAAACCCTGATCAAAACACAACAAAACCAACCAACCCCCCCCCCCAATAAACTACAAACCAACCACTGCCTTGGTCAGAGTGAGAAGCAGAGTCTTAAATTATTTCCTGCTCTACCATGATTGAAGTATATTCACTAATAGTTGAGAGAAAGAGGAAACAGACCTAGTATGCATGCACTAGTCTAGCTCATTGGATTGTGGGAAGGGCAGAGGTGAAGAAGTAAGGCACAGCCAGTTCTTTTCTGACTGGTGTTTCAATATGAGAACAGCTGCATTACTATGTACTTAAATACAAACTTCCAAAATTACTGCAGGGAGTCAGAAGGTGAAAGGAAAATAATGAAGGTGGGTATGAAGTCAACAACTGTTTTATTGTTCAAAAATCTCAACTGTACTTTCAACCATCCTAACATACTTCTGGAAACTTATTTTGAAACTTGTGCCATCATACATTAATAAAGAATACTACTAAATCTATTTATACATTGGTTCAGAGAATAGTTCTAATAATGTATAATACTTGAATTAAGGTAGGTACTTGGCTTAGAGAGGGACTGTAATTAAAGCCTGTCAGAATAAAGCTGTGTTGTAAAAACAGATCTTTTATAGTAACTGAAAATGAGATTTTAATGAAAGTATTAAGATCCATTAGAAATGAAGCATTATAGAAGCAGAAAGTCCTTTTTGTAATTATTTTGCCTTTTGTGTTATTTCTTCTAAACATAATGTAAATTTATTTCCAGATTTCCATTCACCCCCAGAAGAAAATGAAGATCCTTACAATCTTGATGATGCTCCAGACAATTTGGATTATGTTATCAAGATAAAAGGTGGCATTCCCTTTGTTTATGATAACAAAGAAATGATGGAACTCAACGAGCCTCGGAGTCTGCCATATCCTGACCTGGAGACCTATACTCTTGACCTGAGCCACGTTCTTGCTCTAATTGCAGATGGTCCAACGTATGTTACTCTTTCTTCTCTGCCCCTTCAGGCTGCTGGTTACCTTTAGTTTAATACTTCCCACTTTTGTGATATTTAATTCCTCAGTGTACTCATTCTACTGTAATGTTTTGTTTTGCCCTTCTCAAGCATTAATGCATCATGGAAGGACTTAAAAGGAAAAAAAACCAAACCAAACACATACAGCTATATTTCCTTAGTTTCTTTGCATCCACCATGGCAAAATGAGAAGCAGTTAACAGAAAAGCAAGAAATTGGCCAAATGTTCCCATTCAAGTCAAATCTGACCCAAACTTCTTGAGGCATGGGAACTGAAACTTGAACCTCACCTTTTTTATTTTGTTTTGGCCTATGCTGAATTTGAGGTTTTTGAACAGTTGTCTGGAATTCCTTCATGTCTGTTGTACTATTGCTGCATGAAGAGAAACCCTGCCTATGTAGAGCATACAGAACAGCTCACCAACATAAATACTCAGTCTGATTTGTTCCAGATGTAAATTAACTGCTCATGTGCTGCAAAATTGATCTGCACATGCACAATCAAAATAGGTCTGAAATTTCCCAGAACCATCAAACTCCTGGGAAATCTGTAAAAATCAGAACTACAACAACTCTAGTATGGTCACTGACACACTTGTGACAAAGCAACTCCAGTGCATGACGAAAACACATGCAACCAGTTTTTAAGTTTACTTCCCAGCTGAGGACTGGAAAGAAACATCAAGGTTTCTCATGGCCTCAACACCTGGAAAGGAAAAGAATCCACCCTAGGATGGAACAAAGCAGGAAGCTGGACTGTTCTTAAGAACTGTTTGGCCTGCCTGCCAGCACTGCATTCGTAGTTGTGCCTTTGAGAGATCATCGCTTACAATGTGACAAGTTAGTCACACCTGATGCATTCTTTCCCTTTTGGGTCTGGCTGACACCTGCAGCATAATCTGTCTGCCTTGCACATTGATTGTGGCAAACCAGATGGACTGAACAGAACTGTCCCATTCTCTAAGCACTTTTTCAAGGGCAAAAGCCTATGCTTCCACCAGCATTGTCAGCACTCCTGCTCCAAATCAAAGCTAGCTTGAGTATGCTTGTTTACAGTATGCAATCGGTAAGTGTATTTCCAGTTTCGGCATGTTATATTCCAAGACGCAGATACTGAGAAGATTAAAGGACGAGGAAAAACTTGAAACAGAAGTCATGCCGAAGACCCTTCTTTTTGCAGTTTTTTGTTAACAGTCTTTATCAGGAAGCCATAAATAAGAATGGCGCTTGGACATGTTAGAACACTCAGCACCTTTGTGAATGTAGGAGCAATCATCTGCTCTTTTCACTCTTTCAGATTAAGCTTTTGCAGGCTGATTTGCACTCGCTGATAAATACACACAAACTAAAAGGAAAAAGTCTTTTCAGTAATCCTGTCGCATAAGCTCTTCATACAGTATTGTTTCCCTGTTTGCAGCAAGTGCTTTCCTGTCATTTATGTCTATCACACATGGGGCTGCTTGGAGATCAAGAACCCATTGTTCTTTAATCTGTGCTGTTCTTAAAGTGGTGAAATCTCACCCCTACTCCTCGGTCTTCCAGTCTCTTGAATAATAATATAACCCACAAAGACTTCCTGCAGCGAGCAAAGGGGTCTTGATCAGTATCAGGTACAGTGAGACTGTGTTTGAATCAGACTTTCAAATGCATAATGGGATTTGTGTCCCACTGAGGAGAGATTGTCAACAATAAAGCAGAAAAAAGAAGGCTATTACATCAGTAGTGCTACAAATATATTGTAGATTCAATAAGAATTGACAGATGGTGAAGAGAAAAACCATGTCCTTGGTTAAAAATAGTATGAGAAACATAACAGAAGATGAAAGTGAAGACAGAGGAATAGGCAAGCAGGAACAAAAAAGCATGATTTTTCTAAGAAGAACACAATAAATTATTTTGGAAAAAAGTATTTCTACACAATATATGTGTTTTTTAAGGGATAAAAAATGGAAGTGGATTGGGTTGTATCTTGGCTTCTTACATTCACATTGAAAAAGCAAATAAATGGCAAATTTAAAAAAAAAAATTATTTCCACCATGAGCAAATCTGGCTTACGGGTTGTTTCTGTTATATATGAGGTGATCTGCTCTGTTGGAGATATAGTTTCAGAGTAGTGGCAATTCACATCACATTTTATTATAGGTTTTATGCTTTCTCTGGCCATCATTACTAACGATGCTGAGTAAAGTAAAGATACTAAAAGAACTGCACTTTATGCACAGATACAGTGATAACAATACATGGACAACTTAAAGATCATAACACGGTTATGTAGAGCTGTGTTTGAGGTTTCACTAAGAACGTTGGTCTGAAATCATATTGGATATTGACTTATATATTTGTTAACCAGTAGGATAAGAAGAATGAATTTGTCTTGGTCTTCATAAAAAAAAATACATGTTTTTACTGTGAAAACTTTCAAGTTCTCACTGAACTTGAAATACAGATAGTTTTAAGTTACAGTTAATTTTTGTGTTTTCTTTTACAGAAAAACATATTGTCATCGGAGGCTTAACTTTTTAGAATCTAAATTTAGTTTACATGAGATGTTAAATGAAATGTCGGAATTTAAAGAACTAAAGAGTAATCCCCATCGAGACTTTTATAATGTGAGAAAGGTAAGTGTGAAAAGGATTAAAGGCATGACATTGTTTTTAGTAGGAGTTCCAGCAATTTTGCTTTTCTTGTGTGAGGCGTAGATGATATGTGAAGTGGTGTGTGCATACCGCTCAATTGAATTATGTTACTTTAAGAATATTAAAAGTTTTCTACATGGGAACACGTCCAGGAAAATTAACTTGAATGTAAGTGGGTTAAGTGGATTATGCTAAACTCATCTGTTCACGTATTCAGAATCAAAGGGGTTTCATTGTATGTAGATTGCTTTAAAGGAGTAAAACAGTTAATCAAATGAGGCTTACTTGGCTTATGAATGAAAATATCCACGTGGAGGTTTAGTTCATTTTAATTAATTCACTTAAAGACAGTCAAGTGCATTTTCCTGCTTTCATGTAGGTAAGTTATACTAGACTGTAGTAGGAACAGCTGTATAGATTTTGGCTAAAAATTTTACTTCATACTGAAAATAGGTGTTCAAATACATGCCAAAAGAAAAAAGACCTCCCACAGAAACTGAACTGAGGGTTCATCAGTATCTGGTAAAAAATGTCTGTGAAATATTAAGTAAAGAGATTGTTATTTTGAGTTATATTCTTAGCTGCCTCTGAGATACACTGGGATGTAATTAGGAGACAGGTAGGGGAATCACAGAGCTGATTTCATTTCCTGACATACTTGCACCCAAGGGAGCTGCATTCTCTTCAAAGCATGGAAGCAACAGTGTTATGCTGCTTCATTTGCTTCCCTTTCCTGAAGTTAAGAGGAGGTTATTGGAGACATAATGCTTCAGTTTGATAGGTGAGATTTCTTCACAAAGTAGTAATTGTTGCTGGTGTTTTTAACCACTTCAGGTCCATTTTGCATTGTTTTTATATGCAACTGGAAGAGGTAGTCCTTATTTTGTAACTTCAGGGTTTAGATCAATGCTTTAATCCTTCTGCTATGTTTTGGTTAGCGCTAGTACCTCAAAAAGTCCTTTTAGCTTTTCTCTATAGTGTCCAGTGTGCTGGCTACTGAAAGTTTGCTACTGTTGTGGTAATAAACTGTCAAATACAAAATCTGCTAAATAAAAGTGTTTGATGGATGTACCCCTGTCCATCGCAAGGCTAGAAGCAGATGGGTTGTTAGGTAAATTCTAATGAATTTCACACTTTCATCTGTTAAGCATATGGATGGGAGGATCTATTAGCTAATTCACTCAAGCAGTATTCAAGTGGTGGAGACTCTACTCCTAACTTGACAGTTTTCTTGTATAACCGCGGACAAGATATTTACTCCATGCCACATTTGGATAAAACACTTCACTAGCTGACAGAGACCTTAATAATAAAAAGTGACTGAGAGGTGCGTAGGACAGGTGTGGATCGAGTAACTGCCTAGATGATCAGTTTGATTACTGCAAAGCTGTAATTAACAGGATTGTACTTGCTGAGTTCAGCTTTTGATTTAAAAACAACAGTTTAATGTTTCTGGGCGTATCTTAATTATTTTCTAATTATCTACTATTAAATAAGCTAATCTACAAATGCATTAATGTTGTTCACAAGCACAAATTGGGCATCACTTCCCCTCTGGCAATACCCAAATTCAAAAGAGCAGGAACAAGCTTGCTCTTCTCTGGCAGAGATCATTCCTACTGCTAGTTACTGCTTTAAAAATTCTTGCTGCATAGAGTTAATCTTGCTTAAAGTAGTATTTTTATGAAGCAAGCACTCTCTATGGAAAGTAAACTGCATTGTAGATAGAGTTCCTGTAAGACCCCAAATCTTGTCTTCTCTATGTCTTGCTAACCCAAGTAATGTTTGGACCTGTAACTTCCGTGAAGTGCTTCCTCCCTAATGATGCTATCAGCAGTGAAAGTTATAATATGAAACAGACACTTCTAGGGTCTGTATTTTCAGGATGTCTCTCTGTTAGTCCATCCTAAACAGTGCGTACTGCTCATAAGGAAAGCAAGAAATAAGATTCACCTCCCAAAAGAGCTGTTAGTGAAGTTGTCTGTTGCATCCCTCAGACACTAGTGTGGAGATCCTAGTACAATCTGTTTGCTTATATAAAAGAGCCAAAGTAACTGATGGAAA
>JANHGO010000038.1:21825550-21858480 GCA_024606505.1 Aquila spilogaster
TCTGGTCATACTTCACTAAGAGAACTGCAACTCAGGCCCAGCTAGAATGATAAAATAACTGGACAGCTTAAAGTACAGAACAGCACGGTTACACAGAATCACAGAATTGTTGGATTTGGAAGGGACCCCTAAAGGCCATCTAGTCCAGCTCCCCTGCAGTGAGCAGGGACACCCACAGCTAAGTCAAGTGCTCAATGTCTGGTTCTGTTTCATTAGAGCTTTCACTAACAACTTTGTCCTGAAATAATACTGGATGTTAACTTTTGTATTTGTTAAGCACTAGGAAAAGAAGTCATTTGTCTTAGATTTCATTAAAAAAATATAATCTGTTTTTACTTGAAAACTTGCAAGTTCCATCTGAACTCAGTACACAAGTAGTTCCTAGTTAGTCACTTCTTGTGTTTTCTTTTACAGAAAGACATACTGTCATCGCCGGCTGAACTTTTTAGAATCTAAATTTAGTTTACACGAGATGTTAAATGAAATGTCAGAATTTAAAGAGCTGAAGAGTAATCCCCACCGAGACTTTTATAATGTGAGAAAGGTAAGTGTGCAAAGGAGTAGAGGCGTGGCATTGTTTTCAGCAGGAGTGCCAACAATTTTGCTTTTTTGTGTGTGAGGCGTAGATGAGATGCATGAAGTTGTGTGTGTATGCCACCGAATTGAATGATGTTATTTTTACTACCTGGGAATACATGGAAAATTGCCTGAGTGGAAGTAGGTAAAATTGAGTATGCTAAACTCTTTTGTTTACTTTTTCAGAATCATAGGGGCTTAATTGTGTGTAGATCATGATGGCTCAAGTGCATTTTGCTGCTTTCATGCAGATAAGTTACAATGGACTGCAGTTTGAACAACTGCTTATATTTTGAATAAAAATTTCACTTCAAATTGAAAATACAGATGTGTTTGAATATGCATTCACCAACCAAAAGATCTTACAAACTGAACTGATGTTTCATGCTGCCATCAGTACCTGGTTTAAAAAATAAGTTTGCAAAAAAAGAGCTTATCTTGTTATATTCTTAACTGCATCTGAGATGCACTGGGACATAATTAGCAGACAGGTAGGGGAATCAAGGAGGTAGTTTCATTTCTTGACACACAACCAGGGGAGCTTCATTCCCTTAAAAGCACAGCACTGTTATGCTGCTTAGTTTGCTTCCCTTTCTTCATTTTAAAAGGAAACTACTAGAGAAAAAATGTTTCAGTTCCATAGGTGAGATTTCTTCACAAAGTAATAACTGTTGCTGATGTTTTTAATCATTTCAGGTCTATTTTGCATTGTGTCTTTGTGTAAAGAGGTTGTGCTTGTTTTGTAACTGTGGAGTTTAGGTCAACAACACTTTTATCTTGTTTTGATTTCCTAATGCATTGAAAAGTCAGCTTGGCTTTTTCCAGTAGTATTCTGGCTGCTGGATATTTGCTGCTGTTGTAGGAATAACTAGCAAATGCAACAAAGCAAAACTCTTTGATTGTCTCTCACAAAGCTAGAAGCAGATGGGCTATTAGATAAATTTGAGTGAATTTCATGCTTTTATGTGCTAAGCCTGTGGATGGGAGAATCTATTAGCTAGCTAATTCACTCAAACAGGTCTCAAGAAGCCAAGATTCAATTCTGAACTTGGCAACAGGTTTCTTGTATAACCCTGGCCAAGATATCTACTCTGTACTACACTCAGATGACACACTCGTCTAGCTGATAGAGGTGTTAATAATAAAAATCATTGGGACTGAGGAGAATGATGGACAAGTGTGGATCAGATAACTGCCTAGACAATCAAATGGATATCTGAGAAGCTGTACTTAACAGGACTGTACTTGCTCAGTTCAGTTTTTAAAAGCAACTGTTCAATGTCTCTGGGCATATAATTATTTTCCAGCTATCTACTAGTGAGTAAGCCAGTTTACCAATGAATTAGTGTTGCTCAAAAGCACAAAATATGCACCGCTTCCTCTTTGGCAATACCCTAATTCAAGAAAAGAGGAACAAGCTTGTTCTTCCGTGGCAGAGACCTGTCCTGCTAGTTACTGCTTATAAAATTCTTGCTGCAGAGAGTTAATCTTGCTTAAACTCTTAAACCCTTAAAAGTAGTACTTTTATGAAGCACTCTATGGCAAGAAAACTGCAATGTAGGCAGAGTTTCTGTAAACTCCAAAATAAACTCATTTTCCTAATGTCTTGATAACCTAAGTAGTAGTGTCTTTGGATCTGTAGCTCACCAGAAGTGCTTCTTCGATAGTAACAGTATCAACAGTGAAACAGCGTGAAACAGACACTGCTAGGACCAGCATTTTCAGGATCTCTCTTTTAGTCAGTCCTATACAAGCCATACCCATAAAGAAAGCAAGAAATAATATTCACCTTCCAAAAGAGCTGAAGTTGTCTATTACATCCCTCAGCCACTAGTGTCAGAATGCTGCTGCAATCTTTTTGCTTATATAGCGAAGCTAAAGTATCTGATGGAAAGTGCCAAAATTAAAACAAACATGAATATAGTGGCAAGGTCAATCATTGAACACATATCATGGTATTTAGGAAGCCAGCCAGCATTATTTGCTGACAGTTAGAGTTCACTGCTATAGTCCCTTCTCTATGACCCTCGCCCTCCTCCCCTCCCCCCCCTTTTTTTTTCTGGTTTAATGAGAATTCTCCTCCACTGAGCTCATCAAGTTCATAAACTCCAAGATAAAGTTCCGTTTAAATAAGTGAAATGTATGTGTACATCTGAAGTATTGGATTTGATCAGATTGCAACCAGAGAGATGTTTTGCACTGATCAAGCTGGAACTGGAAAATTACCCTTAAATAACCAAACAAATATTTCTGTACACAGATGAGAATCCACAGGTGGTAGGACAGTGGCTGGCTCCACTTGGCTCTCCCCAGGAGGTGGACAACTGGCTGTGTAGGAGTAGGCTTACTTTAGAGAAGACTCTGGAGTCGGCCATTAGCACGGCCCTCCCACACTGTGCAGCTGATGCATAGCAAAGTGCAGCCACACTGACTTGCTAAGTAACTCCTGAGTTGCCTGCATTGTGGGTGAAATAAAGTAGTGAGTTTAGCTCCACAGCACACCAACTCAGAACTGAGAGTTAGCCTTTGTGTAGTGCTCCCAACAAACTGAATGAAATGAATCTGCCTAGCAGGATTAACAGATGCCTGCCTTTTAGGCATACAATTAAAAGCTTTGTGAGTGAACAGCCAATCTATATCATAACTTGGCTGAACTTTGATTCATTTGGAGGTTGCTTTTTTGTTTGTTTTCAATAACTACTTTCTGACTTCTGTCATGATAGTCTATTTCAACATATAAGCCAAAAGTTATAGTGAATAAGAAGGAAGTCCTGTGTGTTAACATCACATTCAAAAGTCAAGAATACTTCTGTGCAGCTCTGTTGCAATGTTAGCATTAGATGTACTGGCTCCCGATACCTGTTAATTGGCAAAACAGTATTTTGTATTTTCAAAGCACTATACATACTACTTATTCCCTTCTCCATAGTGTTTTGTTTCTGTATTCACATGAATACGAATGCTAAAGGGCTTAATTCTGTGTATTTTACAATGAGTACAGCCAAAACAGAAGCTGGAGACACAGGGATTCACGTCTCCCGTGTCTCCTGGCTTTCAGGTTGCTCCAGATGGCACAAGCATGAATTAGAAAGCTCCTGCAGGGGCTTTGCTCTGCTCTAGGGACTGTTTCAGCTGCCAGGAGCTTTCTGTACTACCCTAGGGTAGGGTATTTTGTGTCTTCTTCCTTTCATGCCTATTACAGACCGACAGAGAATCAAAAGCTTAACCTAAAAGATTGATGCATCTTCTTTGAAAAGCTAACACAGTGTGAATGCATCAGTGAACTGGGGATCCAGTGGGATGTGCGTTAGGAGTGTACCTCGTGTTGTGCACTTTGAGACAGGAGTGTTCCTTGCTTTGTTTCATTGAGCTGTGAAGTGCCTAGCTATTTGCCCTGGGCAATGATTAACAATTACATGTTAATCCTTAGGACTCAGCGTATGTCCTGGTTTTTACCTATGCTATTAACATTCACGTGGATACCTTTATAAGGCTACAACACCTGTGTGTATAAACTGCAAATTAAAAACAAGTGCCAAGTAAAACAGTGGCATTTCCGTGAACTATATGGCACAGCATAAGCTGAGGTTTGCATTGCAGGATTATGGCTGTCATTCATTCAGCCGTTCCATGATCTATTTTATCCTGATCCTGGAAACTAGATCAGGATGTCATCTACCTCTGCTGGTAGAACGTGAAGGCTGCAGACCAAGTCACTGTGGAAAGGGGAACGCACTGGTCTCATGTTGCATGTGTCTGTGTCTGCAGTTTCCTAGACAGTAAGAGTTCTGGATGAGAGTCCTTGCAAAGGTATAGTTCCATTGTCTCCTTGTAGCTGGTTTATCTGAGAATTCCTCCTAGTGTGACTCCCTGCATGCAGGCTGTGTCTTTCTTGCTGGGAATGTCTCCCCTTATATCTGTTTCTCCCATCCTAAAAGCACAAAGCATTGGGTTCAAACTGTTACTATGTAGTACCTGTAGGAACTTGTATATTATGTCAGCTTCCAGCCTTCAGATCTTGTTATGTCACTGCTTGGAAGTCTGAAAAGGCTCCTTGAAAAGCCAAATGAAGGTGTTTTTTTGTTGTTGTCATTTTGTTGTTGTTTTACAATTACACGGTGGTGTGGCTTTTACAGCTCCTATTTCATTTTGTGACGTTTTTTTGGAGGGTTGTCTTTTTTTTAATTAAATATCTAAATGTAGATGTCAAAACTGGGTGCATTCTGACAGCTGCACTGTACCAATGTTGTGCAGAGGCAAGATGATTTTTATTGCTGCTTTGAAGCTTCTTTTTTATTCTGTGTGAGGAGCTTGAGCACCCCTTCTAGCTACAGTTTCACAGATGACTTTATGGTAAAGTGTTACTGACTAGGATTCCAAACCATCTCCTATCAATGTATAGTACAGAGGAACTGTGTGCTGCTTTTTAGGCTTCTTATCTGAACCATCTTGTCCCTGATGATATATCAACTTGAAAGATGTGACAAACTGAGTATACATTGCTTCTTCCTCCTTGTACAGAAGCCTGCTGTCAGCTGTTCTTGTAAGACTTGTCTCCAGTACCAGCTAATTGGTGCACAAGGCAAATGTTAGGACTAGTGAAAGCTGGGACTGCTTCTGATTGCACATCCCTGCTCCCACAGCCATCCGTGGCCAAGTAGGACCCGAGCTGGAGGAAACTGCAAAGCTGAGCAGGCAGGCTGTCTCTATGGCATGTGGGTTGAGCTGAAACTGCTTCGGCTCAGATTTGGCACTCTGACTGAACGGCAATTTCAGAGTCTGTCCAGCAGTCCCCAGGGCTGTAGTGCTTATCACTTTGTCACTCGTGACACCCGATCAGGACAGTGTTTTGTGGCTTATTTTCTGTATTTGTTTAGTTGATTTGTTTTGAAATTGTTAGCAATTTGTTGGTAGAGTCATTTCTTTATTTTGCCTGGCATATGCATTGGGCTATTCCATTGTTCAGTGTGCATTTCTCAAGGAAACTCAAAGCAAACGTACCCTGGCACAGCTCCTCTTCTGCTCTGCACGTAAGATACCACTGTATAGTGCTGCTATCCCAGCTAAGGCCAATCCTTCCCTTTCAAGCACTTAGACCTCATAAAGTTACCAGTATTAGCTGCCTCTTCATAAAAGCAGAAGTTGAGGAATATACCTGGTTTTCTTTCTACTGTTCTTTATCTGTGTTGTTAAAAGTTCTTCCTCCTGCAGGAGGACTACGTTATTCACTGCACATACCTAGAAGTGAAAACGGAATCAAACTTCTTAACATCATCAGCTGTTTCTTTGGATTGTGTTATAAAATAGGCTGCTCAAATAGCAGTGCAAGCTTTCACGCAAAAGAAACACAGATCTGTGAAAGCTGTTTAATTTTTTTTTTATAATAAGAATTCCAGGAAAAAAAAAGGACATGAAAGAGTGCTCTTGGCCCTTCTGTGAAGCTTGCACTTCCCCCAGTCTGTAAACAGATCTGAGAAACTGAAAAATCTATCAGTATTATAAGTTGTCATATTATGGTTAAACTTGGAAAAAACAGTGACAGAATCTCTCATGCATGTATTATAGTTGTAGTGATCTGAGATGTTTCACGTGGTTGAAATACAAAAATAGTCACAGAGAACAGTTATGATGACAGTCTATAACTAGACGGGCATCACTGATGAAGTAGAAGGATACTAAAGGATCAGAGTGTTCTTTAAGGAAGTATCAAGTATTCATTGTTGCCCCTGACATCAACAAATTAACAAAGTTTGTTTGAGTATATGGACAAGGAGTACAATTAACCTTGTTTTGATTTCAGGTTGATACCCATATCCATGCTGCTGCTTGCATGAACCAGAAACACTTACTGAGGTTTATTAAGCACACATATCAAACAGAGCCAGACAGGATTGTTGCTGAGAAGAAAGGCAAGAAGATGACCTTAAAGCAAGTCTTCGCAAGCCTTCACATGGACCCATATGACCTCACTGTAGACTCTTTAGATGTCCACGCAGTAAGTAAGACACAAAAATAAAAGAGAAAAATCTATGTTTTCCTGATTTCTATGTGTGAAATCTTCACACATTAGTGAAATACTTCACACATTTGATGTGACTTAGCATAGGCTTCTTCTCTGTGCATTTCATTGCTAGGCAATTTTATGTATAAACTATCTGCATATTTAATTTCTGTAATTGTGGGTTTTTTTCCTCCTATAGGGTCGTCAAACATTTCATCGATTTGACAAATTCAATTCCAAGTACAATCCAGTTGGCGCCAGTGAACTGAGGGACTTGTATTTGAAAACCGAGAACTACATTGGTGGTGAATATTTTGCTCGTATGGTCAAGGTAAATCATTTTCTTGCTTTCCCAGCTGTAGAGAAATGAGGTTTTCTAAAAGATTTCTGATGTTAAAACTGTATCTAGGGTCAGCATTGTGGTTAAGTGATTCCCAAGTATTAAGTTTGTTCTAGCAATTGATCAGAAAAAGACCTCTGCCAAGTCAGTCACTGCTGCTTCCAGAACAATTGTATGAGCTCTAACCTGTGTATGAGTTCAAAGCAGAGTGTGTGGTTTCAAGCTAACGGAAAGCAGCCAAGGCTTAAATCACTGCTTAATGTTTTGTTAGGATGTAGTTGCCTGGTGTTAGTTGCTAGGGAAGGAGGACCTAAGAAAGTGCCTTGACATAAATCTGTGTCTGCATGCACATGCACAGGCTCCAAATTTGCTTCTTGCAACACGAGAGTTAGTTGTATTAGTTAGCATTCATGAACTAGATATCAACTATTTATAGATCGACAGAAGCGCTTGTCTAAAATCAACAGCCTTAAAATTAGTTACTAACATGTATTCTGGGTCAGATGCTCCATTGTTCTGCATATTTTATGCAGCCATTTATTACAGTATAAAGTAGTATCATTCTGATTTGTCAATTTTAAACGTAAGTCTTAAGGTATTAGTATTAAAAGCACAAGAATATTGTTCTCTAACTGGAGGTGGTACAGTTAGTTATACGTAAATAGCATTCTGGCATCATATTTAAATACAACCCCCCCTCAAATAATAATTAAAAAGAAAGACAGATGAGCAATTCACTTTGTCTTTAAAGGATGACAGTATAGAGTTATGCCTGGTGTAAGGAAAATACGATGGTAAGTATACTACTGGCTGTTAATGATTTTCTGTATCCGTACTAAAGCAAATATATGTATTGTTCAATAGGAAGTAGCCCGTGAACTAGAAGAAAGTAAGTACCAGTATACGGAACCCCGATTATCCATCTATGGACGGTCTCCAGATGAATGGCTGAACTTGGCAAAATGGTTCATTAAACATAAAGTCTATTCCCCTAATATGCGCTGGATAATCCAGGTTCCCAGAATCTAGTAAGTAATCAGAAGCTCTTAGTAATCTTAAGAGTTTGAAATCATCCAAATTATTTGATTTCTGATATTATGTTAGATATTTCTGGTTTTAGATGGCTTATAGGCTGTCCCATAGTTCTATTTATAAGCAGCAGCCTGGGAAATTTATTCTTGACCATTGCTGCAGTTCTGACAGTCTGGGGGTGGAGGAGGAGATGGAGTTTAAATGTACTCTTTATTCAGCTGTGAAGTACTTTGAAATTTGAAGATACTAAAACCAAAAGTCACAACTGGGTGAAATTGAGCTGCATTCAAAGGCAAGGTAAAATGCGACTCAGTAGTTAAAAACAATCAGCTCTTGAGTTCCATGAGGAAGTAGAAAATGCTCTGCAAAATCATTATCATCCAGCTGTCTTCAGATCGGTGTCTAAATGACAGTGAACTTAGAAACGCAACCCAGATTGTTACAATTCACAAGCTGTAATTGATATCAGTACTTCTTAGTTTTTAAGTATCCTTGGGACTTCAGGTCCTTTATTAAAAGGTTTGTGTTCCTAGCACTGTATATTGCAGCTAATACAGTCTCCCATGATAATTTTGCCAGCCTTAATGGCTGAACTTCATGTTTTGAAAATACATAGATGGAATACGAGTAGAGAGAGAGCTGTCATGGTTGCATAGATCTCTGAGTGTATTTATCATTAGTGGGAAAATTCCTTGCATCGCAATTTCCTGAGTGTAAAGTGGAGTCAGCATATCCATAAAGTCATGCACTTAACGAAATACAGAAGTACTGCCTCCCTTTTGTGAAAGCCTCACTAAACCAAAATGTTTTACTTTCATTTACAGTAGTTACAGTTTTGGAAAACAGACTCTAATGAGGGGTGATTCTTTATCTCCTCTTCTGGTACTTGGATTGCTGTAAGAGAAGGTGCCATTCTTCTTGAGATGGCACCTACCACTGTGTACTGTCTCTATTTTTGGAGCGCTCAGGAGCTCCAGCAGAGCATCAGGCAGTACAGGGAACAGAGCACAGAGACAGTTCCTGCCCTGACATAAACTTTAGGTTTCTCAGACCTGGCAGAACTGAAGCATTAGGATATAAACAGAAATAAAAGGAAATGTGAAAACTGAGGAAAAATATAAGCTGATTAAAGAATAGTCACAACTGTGTGTATTTTTTCCCCTTCAGTGATATATTTAGATCAAAAAATATTCTGCCTAGTTTTGGAAAGATGTTAGAGAACATTTTTGTGCCTTTGTTTGAAGCAACAATCAATCCCAAAGACCACAAAGAATTACATCTTTTCCTCAAATATGTAAGTATGCTTGCATTTTCTGTCTTAGATCCTGTGCTACTCAACACAGCTGTTGCCAGACAGTAAAAGAACCTTTCTCCTTCATAGTACTCCTATTGTTGTTTTAAAACAACTCAACAGCTATTTATTTGTCCTCCCACAATGACTAAAGTGTTCACATGTTTTTGTGCAGAGGGAACATCCTAACCTGGGATATGTACTTTGAGCTTGCATCTGGGACTCACCTCCAAAAATGAAGCAACTGAAGGGAAACGACTGTAGATCCTGATGGGGTTCAGGAGGGATCTGGGGATGTAGCTGCTGGGACTTAATTAAGAGAGAGAGACATTTCTGACTGCACCCCAGATCAGAACTTAAGGTTTCTTGGGAGCTTCTGGCCTTCTGCTGCTTTTCAAATAACAGAGCAGATAAGTTTGAAGAATTATAATGTGCATCTAAGTGAATTTTAAAGGTCTTGTTAAAGGCTTTTTGTGCTTCAGGGCCTCTTCTCTGTTTCAGAAGATGCAGGAAGCTTCCTTAGGAATTTTTTCTCTTTTCTCCTCCCCGCAGACTGCTCTCTGTTAACACTGGGGCACTTCAGAACACTGTAGCATCAATGGCAGGACTTCTTTTTCTGTTTGCTTATTTTCCTGCAAAACAGGAGGAACGTGCCATGTTCATGCTTGTTGTGAGTTTGTACTTCTGCAAACTCTGCTTCATCCTAAGACAAGTTGCTGGAGCAAGTGTTAATATTTGGGTGATGCTGCAGAGAAAATGTGATTCCCGCTGTCTGCATGATATGGTAGGAGGGCAGTACAGGACTGCTGGCTAGCATAAGGAGGGCAACGTAGAGGACTGCATGCTTAGTGCAGAAACATCAGAGTTGGCTTCTTGGAAATGCTAATTCCTGTGAATCTTCTCCCACCAGGTGACTGGCTTTGACAGTGTTGACGATGAATCCAAACATAGTGGTCATATGTTCTCTGACAAAAGCCTTAACCCTGACCTCTGGACCAGTGAGAAGAATCCCCCATATAGCTATTATTTGTATTACATGTACGTCAACATCATGTTGCTAAACAACCTTAGGAAGTAAGTAGTCATTTTTCTTTGCTACACATCTCTGGAAAGAAAAATCAATTAGTAATCTTGGTCTCAATGCACATTTGCAACTAGACTGTACATCTTCGGAAGCAATGGTTACCTTGAGGGATTCTAAAGAGTCCAAGAGGAGTATGTGATTTATTCTGAAAACGTTAACTGCAGACTGAACTCAAATGAAATACTCAGAAACTGTTAGGGCATCAGATTAATATTTTCATTTGATATCTGTGCGTATCCTTGTTTTGAGAACTTCTTAAATCTGAACGTATCAAACAAAACGAGAAACTCCACAAAGCTGACTTTGTTGGCCTTTGCTGAGATTTGCAGTGGATTTCCAGATCTAACGTACCTCTTGGTGAACTGTTATCTCCTGGTGATTTGAGAACAAAGTTGCATTGTGAACTGCTGGTTTAAGGGCTGCTGCTGTTACCAAAGATAGACAAAGGAAGCCATAATTATAAACCACACTTGTGGCTAACTGACTTTAAGATGCTTGCTGACTCATTCGGTTTTACCATTTTTGATACCAATGTCTAGGCAAGTAATGTGGAGATGTACCATACTGAACATGAAATCATGACTGTGAAACAAATTTTGGCATTGGATCAGTGAAGCCTGAAATTCAACCTGAGGTTATGTTCCTGACTTTATAGCTGACTTGCTGAGTGATCTGCGGAACTGACTCAAATTGAGGCACAGTGAAGTTACCCATTGACATTTCATTTAACTTGCAAGGATTTGGTTCATTATTATTTGTAACATGTTTTAGCATTTTCTTAAATGAGGTCAGAAATTTGCCTTATTCAAGTTTACAAACCAAATTTTATTTCTCCTCTCCCACTGCTACCTGAAGCAATTTTTTTCTCTACCACCCTTTGTAATCAAAACTTATAATAAAACAACCACCTTAGACTGCCTTGTACTTGCAACAGACAAGGAATCTGTTAGGTATCTGTTGTCTTTTCCTTTACAGAACTAAAGTGAAACATCTGTGAGCATATCTCCTCAATTTGCTTTATAATCCAGCAGTCCTTGTTGAAATTCAGTTTTGAACACCTCCAAAGATTGCAGGACACTGTATAAACAGGGTCCATTATAATTTAAAAACCAGCATCATTTTTAATTTGATGATGCAAATAAAAGATGTATAGAAATTACAGTGTCTAGAATAATAACTAACACTCCTAGATCATCTCTATGCTACTGAGGGCATGGTTTTATGTTACACTTAACTTGGTGAGGTGGCAGGTTGACACCACTCTGGGAAGCTTCTACTTCTTCCCTTGTTTGTTTTTTTTTGTTGTTTTTTAAATGTAGCTATTTTGTAACTAGAGGCTGCATCATTTCACTTTGCTTTCCATCTGCCACTTCCATCAACTGCAATCAGTTCAGTAGCTGTTCACCCAATATTTAACCTATTGTTAGAAGAGGTGTAACTGGTAAAGTAAAGAAGAAACACACAAACATGTAGGGTGATGGAAGGGGCTTGGGTAGAGGGACGTGTTGTATTAGACAGCGGCTCATTAGGCTAGTATCTAGACACGATGAGATATCATGATAAACTGTGGTGTATATTTTTAATTTGTTTAAATTCCTATATTAATGATAGTTATCTGCATATCAGGTGAAGTACAATAAATTTCCTTTAAGTGGAACTTGCTTTTCATCTCCTCAGGGAAAGAGGCATGTGTACGTTCCTGTTTCGACCTCACTGTGGAGAAGCTGGGTCTATCACACATCTCGTGTCAGCCTTTCTGACAGCAGACAACATTTCTCATGGACTGCTCTTGAAGAAGGTACTGCTTGCACGCTCATCTAAACTGATCACTATCTGCTTATAGCAGTCATCAGATTAACTTTATCTAGATAGACAGCCTCACATTAACTTCCTTAGCATGACACAAGCAACTCTCCACTTTGATTAGAAAGGAGTGAGCTCAGGAGAGCTTCCTACTTTAAATTTTCCAACTGGCAGCCCTGTTCATTGAAAAGTTCATTAAGTTTTTGATTATTTGTATTTAGAGTAATTGGATCACTTGATCATGAAGTTTAGCATAGCTATATAACACAGTAATAGTTTATATATGACTTGATTGTTGTAGCTAGGACAAATGCTATTCCTGGCCTGTCAGTAAATAACCATCATGCAAATCCTCATCTGAAGGCCACTTTTTTGTAATTAAAATAATTGGTCAGTGGGTGGCAGGCTTGCAATGAGAGTATTGTAATTCTTTCCAAAAAGTTTTGCCTAAAATCGTGTCTGATGTAATGCTCTGAATCACTGATTCCCAAAATGAGACAGACATAAAGTAAGCAAGGCAAGTACTTGACCCAGAGTATTTTCCTATTCACTTCTGCTTATCCTGGTGGGATAACCTGGCATAGCAGACAGGTTCACTGGTTGGTTAAGCCAAAAATAGTAATGAGTAAAGATGAGGTGACTACATATTATTTAAATTAAGCTCTTCAAATTGGACTACAGTTTTGAAAATAACAAATTGCTTAGCAGCTCTGATACATCTGTTACTATCTGTGACTTCCAGCTTTTGGGGGAGATGGAGATACATTGCAAGTGTCAAATGCAGCACCCTTACTAGTCGTGTACACTTATTAATCTACAGTAAAGTCACCACAATTTTAAAGATGAGACTGCAGATAGTTTTGAAGAATGTAAATTATATCTGTAAAGATCAGTAACAATTTACAATTTAGACTCCTGAACCTGAAAAAGTTCAGTGTCAATGTAATGTGTTTTGGTCTTCATCATCCCTCTGTAATGTTATTCTACTTTCTCCAAGGGAAATCTTTCTTTTTCTTCCCACTATCCCATAGCAACACTAATTGCTGGCTGTTTTATTTTGCAGAGTCCTGTTCTGCAGTATCTTTATTATCTTGCACAAATACCCATTGCCATGTCTCCACTTAGTAACAATAGCCTGTTCCTGGAGTACTCAAAAAATCCACTACGGGAATTTCTACATAAGGGACTTCATGTCTCTCTCTCTACAGATGATCCTATGCAATTTCATTATACAAAGGTAAGAATAGCAAAAATCACTCGTCTTTTGAATTTGGCAACAGTACTACATAGGCCCAGAATGACCTGAAATCTATTTTATATAATTGCTTAGGATGTAAAGTTTCATGTCTTTTAGTCACTTCATTCATTATTCTTCCTCATTCTCAGTCTACTACTCACTGTTAGGTTTCAGAGGGAAATGTCTGATTTCCTAATTATGTTTCTTTTGTACTCTTGCCTCTCCAGTGTTGGCTGTTGAAGTATAGAATGAAGGATGAGGCTGGAGGGAGGTTTGAGCCTTCATAAACAATCCTCTAGAGTGCCAGGGAAGTCCAGTTTCCTTACTAATAAATGTGGGGAAGTACATTACAAAACTACCATGTGGAGTCTCTGAAGATCACATAAGCTGTTTGCTCAGTGAACTGAAATTGATTCCTGCCCTTGGGTGGCCTGGCAGGACAGAAATACCCAGACACTGCTTGCCACGATGCCTTGATTTTGTCATCAGCACTGACATAAGACATGCTGCGGCTCATAGTGGCCCATACATTGCTCAAGTGTCCGAGTTCTGAGGATGAGTCAAGTTCTGGTGTGCTTTGCCCAGATTTGCCCACGACATGCCTCTGCTAGAAGAGACAGAGAGCTCTGGTGGGGGCTTTCTGCTTGGAAGTAACTCACTGCCACCTGAACTACACATAGCGTGGACATCCTCAGTTGTGACAACCCCCTAGGGTCAGACCCAGCACCCTTCTTGTAGGGAAGGTCAGAAGTGAGAAATTGCCCTGCTGTCTGTCTACGGAACGCGTCCGTTAAAGATTTAAGACTAAGTTCTCCAAGGTGTCTGTATACCCTGGGATCTCATTTGTAATTGCCTAATAAACGCCTCTAAGGATATAGAATGCAGGCTGCAATTTCTTAGGCTAAGATAACTGGATACCCAGTATCTATTAATTATTTAAGTCACCCTTTGGAAACTAGAAATGAACAGTCCTTTTCATTAATAATTGTAATGTTAAATCTTAAGCCTCTAGGTTTTCACAGTTATCTAAAGAACATGTATAAATTCCTTAATTAGTAATGAGTACATATCCACATTTACACCTTATTTATATATAATTTGATACTAAACATATTTTGGTGATACAGGAAGCGCTCATGGAGGAGTATGCTATTGCAGCCCAGGTGTGGAAACTAAGTACCTGTGACTTATGTGAAATAGCAAGAAACAGTGTGCTACAGAGTGGATTGTCAGATAAGGTAATTGGGGCTGAAAATCTTTTTTTTTGTGTGTGTGAACATTAGGGTAGGTAGAAAGTGAGAAGCCAACAGTCTGAAAATTGAAAAGTAGGTATTTATGCGATATACTTGTGCACAACCCTATCTGCTTTTCCCTGATTACTTGCAAAGTATCTGCTATGCCTCACATTAAAAAAGTGTGAGTTACATTTTCCTCATTAGCGTTACTTTGGAATTCCCTAAATGTGCAGAGACCAAGTACCCGTTGATACTCATTTCTCCCTCCACTCCCAAATCTTTAATCCTTTGGATGATATCCCTCTGCCAGTAATTTTATGTCCTGCAGTAAGTAAAAATAATCTGTCATTAAGCAAGACGTGCTTTTAGCTAGCAAGAAGTACTACAAAAAGTGTCTATTTAGATATGTAGTCATATTACATTATCTTTTTTCCTATAAATCCGTGGCATGCTCTCTTCTGAGTCCCTTTCAAACACTCCTTTCAAGAAATGTGAAGGGGCTTTGCAAGTACATTGTTTTGTTTCTTCCAGTATTCTCTAGTGACGACCGCTGATTTTCCTCAAGTAAACTTCTAACTAGCAAAAGAAACCTCAGTCTCTTTTTTGACCTCTCATTTGAAAGATGGAGTAGTGAAGACTGAATGCCAGCACAAGGGTTTACATTGACCTTAAAATCTCCAGAAGTGATTAAGACCTTGATGTAAAGGTCAATGGCCAGCTGGTTAAAGTTGGTCTGTTCGCTTGCACTGAACTCATTCAACTATATATTCAGTAATGCAGTGAATCAAAGCATTTGAACTGACTTCTTCCTTTATGTTTAATCCTATTCACAGGAAAAACAGAAATTCTTAGGGGTTAACTACTGTAAAGAAGGGCCAGAGGGAAATGACATTCGTAAGACAAATGTTGCACAGATCCGGATGGCCTTCAGGTATGAGACACTGTGCAATGAACTCAGTTTCCTGTCTGATGCTATGAGAACAGATGAGATTTCTACGTTGTCAAAGTAGTTACAAACTCATAGAAACTACAGCATTTCACTCCCAAGCAGAACGAGATGCTAATTAGTACCGAATCATCTGTTGTTGACGCCACCAAGAAATAACTGAACGGTATGGAGAAAAATAAGAGTATCTATGGGAGGTAAACAGCATTTGCTGTTATCTTTTACTGCATTATTCTCATTGCAAAAATGTCAGTTTCTACAAACAGTAGGCTTTGTAAGACTGCTGTAAATATGATATGCAAACTCAGAATCATGTATTATGTATCATTTGTTTCACAATGTCTTAATTGTGCACTATATTGTAGCTTGCAAAACTATAGAGATAATTCATAATGCATCCATGAGATGCATTTTAGGATACTGCAGATGCTGAAAGAACACATGCATCCATTTTTGTCCTCCTAGTCTCACAGCAATCATGGCGTTTACCACTTGGATGTTTAACCCTTTATTCACTAGCAGATTGTATAGGGTGTGTAATTTTGAGGCTGCCCTCTCATTCTGAAAGGAGTGCTGACAAGACTTTTACCTTAACATTTCAATAGTTAAACTGGAAAACAAGAAAACTCAAAATATAGTCACATTTAATGACTATTTAATTGCTTCCTGTTGTCATGTAGGATGGCTACAAAGAACAGCAGACTAGAGATTTTTGATTTTAATATACAGGAAACGTGTCAAAGTCATCACTATTGTACACTGTAATAACAATTGTAATTACATTATGAAAGCTCTGCATTGTACATTAAGAACACGTTTTTTATTGCTTTTTAATCATAGTACGTTGGTACGCCAGTTCAAATTATTTGGAAACTTATGCAGATAATTCTGGTTGCATGTAAAGAGAAATTTTTTACTTGAACAAAGGAAGTGTTCTTATGAATCAGCGGTAGAAACTCCAGACCTGGGTTCTGGTCCTACTTCTGATGTCTTTTTACGAATTTGTGTTAGTTTGTATTTTAGTCAATTACAGAGATGAATGAGAAGTCTCAAACGGTCTATTTATACAGAAGCCAGCCCACTTGAAACAGGTCATTTTTAATCATTCTATGTTAAAACTTCTTATTTATGATGGAGCAGATAGTAAAATGTAATTACTGTAGTATTTATCGCTTTACATCTTTTTTTTTCCAATCTGAATACCCTTCAAGACAAAGTATTACTTCACTTAGAAAGGAGTAAAGGCAATAAATACCACATGATAGTATCTTCATATTGTAGAAGCTGTAGGTAGCTTCATGCAAGAAAGAAAAAAAAAGACTTGAAGGCTTATGGACAGAGAGTGCCAATGTCTGTAAGTCCAAAATGAAACTAATTAATCTGAAGGCCTACAGTCCCTAAGATAGGATGGTGAGCCTACAGTAAGAGACCTGCAGAGAGGTTAGGAATCTTGGAATAGAATAAATGCAGAATTAAAGCATAAAAAACAAATAATAAATGCTAGCCAATTAAGTTTCATGCCACTTAGGTTTCTTAGGCCTGGATACCTACATCCACCCTGTCAGAAGTTGACCAGGTCTCACTTCCCCCTCGAAATGCAGAACGAAGGAGCACTTGTGGTATCACCAGTACTAGACACCTCAGTAATGGCATAAGCATATGTATTTATTGAAGACAAACACTCTCCTTAGGCTGTAGGAGTTGAAAGCAGTACCTTCAAGGATATTGTTTCTAACATACCTGCTGTCCTGAATGGTGGTTGCATGAAAACGTTGAAGTGAGGGAATGAAGAATTCCCTATTATCACCTACAGCTGCGCAGCCCTGCAAGAGCCCCATAAGCAATTAACCTGAAAAAAGACCTTAGGAAGTAGCCTGGAACTAAGGCTTCTAACGGGAGCCCTGGAGCACAGGAACAGGCTTCTGGCCATCCAGAGAGCTGCAGTGCTCGCAAAGCTAGAAGAGGAATTCTGATCCAAAACAAGGTTGCAGACAGGCTGTGGGAGACTAGCTTTTAGCTCTTCAGCCATCTAGCTTAATGTCTGCAGTGTTCAACTAGTGCCATTTTTCATATTCCTAGTGCAGCTAGAAATCCTGTGAAATAGTGCTCCACTGCTCCACTGTGCAACATAAAGTTGTTCTAAGATCATAGTCAACAACACCTATTGGCCTCATTGTTAGTGATCTTAGCAGCTCACAGAATGCATTATCAGGATCTGAGAGTGTAATTTTCTGCCAACAGCCTGAAACAGTGGTTCCAACCTTCTGACTACATAAAATGGAGAAGCGTTCTCTTCGTTAGTACAACTTCCTAATTTCTATAAACTATGTTATTTACCTCAGCACCTCTGTCCAGTCTAAGTAACATGCTTCTGAGAATTTAACTTTTAAGTATTTTTCATCTCATAATTATTGCTTTACTTGGGCTGTTTCCCCTGAGGATTGCCATTAATGTGTCTCTCGTTTGTCATTTATATTTCCTAGTGTTTTTTGACATTACACAAACTCCTGTATGTTTAATATTTTTTCAACTTCTCTTACCTCAAAACTAGTTCTTGATTGAGTTCTAACATGTTGGTAGCTCTCTCAAAAAACAAAACCAACCAAAAAAAACCCAACACCCAAAAAACAAACAAGAAAGCAAAACCAAAATTAACAAAACAGAACAATTTAAACCTTTATCGTTAGAAGAACGTAATCTGGGTTTTAACAATAATAACACTACCCAACAAGTGACCATTAGCACAAATTCTCCTTTCAGTGCATCCCTGGTTGCTGCTTTTAACAACACATTGAGCTAAGTGTTATATTTAGGGAAACAGAGCCATATCCTTCCAAGTGTCCATTGCCACATCTCCTTTTTGGTCATCTTTTAATTACACAAACGTAACTGATTCTCAGGGTCAGTTCTGGAACTTGAGCTTTTTTAAGTTGCAGTTTTGTTCTAATTACTGTTTCAAACAACCTTGCAGTCTTAGGATACGCATGTAAGGACAGATCAGTGTTGAAGTGTTAATCTCAGCTGAATCAACTGTTGTACACATTTACTCAAGTGAAAGATTGGCAAATTGCTGTTTTTTTTATTCCCCACACCATGTTAAGATCTGACTGGATTACACCACAGTTTGTTTTACTTAAACAGAAAAAAGAAGGGGACTAGAAGAGCATTGCTGAAGGTGGTGATTCAGTGGTGGTTGGGAGAAATGCTTCAGAATGGCTATTTCCTCATCATTTCACCCGTGTTAATATTCAGATGTTATTCAAGACTTCCTTAAATCTAGTAGCTCAGAGCATTTTACACTTTCACCTAAAATGGCTGATTATAGTTTCCTGATATTTAAAACATATCAATTTGAACAATTTCTAGCGATGCTCTTCCATTCTCTTATGGTACTATAGCAAACTTAAGGCACTTACTCTGCTACTGGGTAACATAGATTGTTCTTCACACCAGAGCTGTCTTACCTTCTCATATACATCACTGTTCTTTACTTGTGACTAAACCTTTCTATTCTAGTTACGTAGTCAACATATCAACCTGGAAAAATGTGGGGAGGGATGTCTGTAAAAAATGCTTTTTCGTTCTGTGCCTAGGTTAAACGATGTTTATCTTTGGCTCTTGTGGAAGCATAAAACATTACACAAATAAACGATAAAGAAAATATGTTAGGATTTTTGTGTGTGGATGTGTCTGAGTAAAACTGCTCTAAAGCCTCTGCATTTAAATAAAACTAGAAAACTGTGCAATAATTGTTAGCATTACAGAAGGTTAAAGCAAAATTAAGGATTAAAACAGCAATAAGAACTAAAAAAACATTGGAGATAGAGAAAATAAGCATTATTAAAGAAAGACAGCAAATAGTTTAGCCAACTTCAAGCAACTTGGTGTTAATGAAAACCAACTGTGCTGCTTCACACCACTCAAAGACCTGGCACTAAGTCCTGTAGTGAAATTGTAGCATAGGACTGCCCACCTTGTACCTTCATTCCCAGCTCATCCCAAGTAGAAATCTGAGCAGGGCCTGCTGCAACTCTTGCTGATATTGGAGCCTCATCTTAATGTTAAACCTGGAGTCAAAAGACTTGAATTTGAGAGCAGGAAAGCAGTTCTGACACCGCAATTGAAACAACTTAAGCAATACACAGAACAGCTTTATCTGATGAAATGTAGTGCTAATGTAAGAAGCCTATTATCAGTGACAAATTGAAATAAATAGTTGATATTAACAGAAACATTTTGTTGCAGTAAAGATGACTTTGGAGGAGAAGGATTAACACAAATTACTTTCTTTAGTAGAAAATGAAGATTTAATGTGTGTCTCTGTACAAATGACTAAAATGCATCTCTCTATACAAACCCTTTATTTTACACAAGCTGGCATTTATAGCACAAGAGCAGCAATTTAGGAACACGTGTAACTAAAGAAGGTGTATTTCTCCCTCATACGTCTCAAAACACTGAATACCAATCTTAAGCATCTTTGACAATAGTATATGTAATAGTGAGAAAAGAACACTACTGCTGCATTAACCATGGCTAACAAGTACCCTCCCACATGAAAAATACTTTTTTTTTTAAGGTTTAGTAAAGTGTGTTGGAAGCACATTACTATGGAAGCACCTTGTTCCACATACAGACAAATTCCAGAAGGGGAAGCTTCTGGCTAACTTGAGCTTCATTCAGAAAAATACTTTGTATTTCTAAATATATTGATAAACGCTCTGAACCAAAGAACAGTGCTCATTTAATTATGTGTTGAATAGTATTATTCACTTCACCAGACTCACACTGGGCAAATTTCAGTCTACATTCCCAACCAGACATTTTTTAATATGAAGCCTATGAAGCTTATGCCCAGAATTCAATATTTTAACCCCAATAGCTAGGTTACCAAAATGATTAATAGGCAAGCAATCGCCTGTTAATGGCTGTATGGGCATTTCACATAACGCAGAAGTAAAGAACTTGTCAGATCAGTTACAGATGTAACATTCATTGAAACAGGGGCAGTCTACAGCAAAACGTATATGCAAAATGTGTATGTGTTGATAATACACTGGTGTTGCTGGAAAGGAACACTGTACCATTCAAGTTAGTTTCAGCTACACAGAGCAACATGAAAAAAAATCAGTCTTGAAAGTATGTTGCTGTATGATAAATTGGAGGCTTTAGAAGCCAAACATCTGAAGAGATGATGATTTAAAAAAAATCAAGTTTTGAAATAACTAACTCCTTAAGAAATGCTTTTAAGGAAGCACAATTCCAGGCACTGACTTACAACAGTTGAAGATAAAACCTTACGGTTACTTATATTCAAGAGGGGTTTAACAACAGAAAAACAGAACATTCATTAATATAGTATTAGTCACAATATAATTACTTCTGTCACAAAGCATGTGTATTTAGCAGATTTAGAATTGAATGTATGTGCAGTATCAAGAGTTAAGGCCAGGCAGTTTAACGTAGAGTTCCCAAGTACATCAAACATTTTTAAGACACTCTATGGAGGCTACTGTTCCAGGATTCAGTGGGACACAAAGTGTTTCAAACCTACAGCACAGACATCCCAGAGGCTGCCTGCTGCTTCCAAAATTATGATGAGTATAAAATCGTATACAGAATGATCTTTAAAAAGAAAGATTTATAAATAAAATATGGCACTTACCCCTACAAAAATAAACATATATATTGATTTGGTGCCTCATCTTAAAACACAGTAAATAGAAATGTTCATTCCTGCAGTACACCTACCTCTTGGTGTCTCTGTCAACTGCTAAGTTCTGACACTTAATTTCCTGATCTGTTACTGAATTTCTCATTTGGCTTCCAAAGATGATAAATCTAGTAACTAGGCAGAGGAAACATTTACATTAATGATGCACTTCAATTCTTATGGAAAAACAAAACAAACAACGAAGACAAACAGGAAAAATACGGTAAGAATTTTCCAGCAAAAGCATTTTTAAGTTTTAAAGTATCAGAAACACAATGGAATAACTTTTATAAAAAGTAGATGGCAGTACCCTGAAAAAAAATCCTCTCCCCCAGAAGACTTCTCCATATTGTCCTTTCAAGAAGCACAGGTTTGCTTGTTTCCACCACTGCAGAATGTTCCAATGTATTTATTTAGAGAAAAAAATTGTTTTGAGGAAAAGGAAGACAAAGATCAGTGTGTCTTTATGCTGAGACACATTTAAGCTGCCTTGCTAATATCACACCTCTAAGATCAAGAACTTCAGACTCGCAGTGGCATTTAACCATACCATTCGCACTGCACTGAGATTATACTTCAGTTTCCAGACTTCTGTGGTACTAAAGCTAAGAGCTCCCTCAAGCTTGAAAGACTATGGTATTTCTTTCAAAGTAACTTTATTGCACAATTCATACACAAATTTTAATATACTGAAACATCCTTAGCTATCAATACAATCTACAATGCTTAGATTACAATTTCACTTTAAATCTGTAAGAAATCTCCACTTTAGTACAAGAAATGTCAGTTCTGATGCCCCCCCACCGAAAGTTATTCAACAGTGACTCCCATTTTAAGGTCTAGCTCCTGGAACCCTTTGCCACGCCCTTGCCGCTGGGACTCCTTTCCCAAAATTGTTTGCTAAATGTAATATTTCAGACTAGGAAACACCGCCTGTACCAAATTACTAAGTGTTCAGTGTTACCGTATCTGTTGTCCCATATAACATACAGTACATTTTACAAGGCACACATTACCTACATCACAACAATGTGACTTATAAGCAACTTAATTAAAAAAGCTGTACAGAATACAAAGTTTACTTTTCACTAAATTAATTTTTGCATTGTTTTATATTGTATTTGCAAGTGTCATTATGCTACAATTAATCTTTGCATTAATTACAAAATTACATTTTAATAAGTTCGTGTAAGTTCTCAGCAGAAAGTTAACTTATAAAACCTCAGTTCAGAAGTATAATTTTCAAAAGACTTGAAAAATGAGGGTAGCTTGAAGCAGATTTAGATGCTTTTTCTGTTCCAGCGATATAAAAAACAGCTTAAAAATTCAAATGTTATTTTAAAGTTCTGAATATGGATTAATGCAAGCTCAAAAAGCAAACTGGAACCAAACTGGTGTGTTAAGAATACCTGCAAATATTATAGTGGAAAATTCCTGGCCATTATTAATCTTCAGCCCAACCAAGCAGTCCATACACTTTCTGAAGAATACCTCACTGACATCAAAGGGTCAACAAAAGGAAAAATTAACTCTAAGTTATATACATTCATTAACTAATTTTTAAATAGTTAAATAGAGATTTACACATTTTGCTATCCTGGCTTTCAGATGATACGCACAATAAGAGTACTTCGCTTATCTGTCTAAATGTCATATCATAAATTTGATAACTGTCACAAGCCAAGCTCAAATGGGTACCATATAAACAAGAAATAAAAAAGAGAAATTCCCAAGATTTGGTCACTGATGTGATTAAATTATTTTGTAGCAGCCAATTAAAAAAATAACCTAAATATGCATATCTACGTGTGCACATGCCTTTTAGTTGAGAACTATTCCCTGACAAAAGGCCTTAGTCTTACAGCATCATCACATTTAAACAAGTATTGCAATTAAAGATCCAGTCTTAAAGTAAGCAACATTTATGCTGATATGCCCTAAAATGATACACTGGAGTATTCCCCACCCAACAGACTCAAGATAAAAGAGTAGTCTTTGTTAATATCAAAAATATATATATTCATTCTCTACAACAGTGGTTGGTTTCCACAACGTTATGGAAGCCAAAAGGCTTCTGAATACCAATGATGACAATTTGTTTTAGAGTATCTAAGCTCACCTCTTTCAGGATTCAGCTCGGCTAGACAAATACACTGCTGTGCTCTAGTTCGATATCCCTTTTCACATGTCTAACTCGATGTAAGTCATGTAATGTAACATAACTATTCTCCAAGTAGTAGAACCTCTCTGCTACATAAAAGCATATTGCACTTGTAGATATATAGCACAGCATATCAGATTATCACCTTGCATTCCTTAGTATTTCTCACTTCACTGCTTTGAAACCTCATAGGAAGCAAAACCACAGCACCAGACTAAACTACAACTTCACTGCTAATTTGAATAGAGTCACTCCTTCCAGATATGCCTAACGTTTAAAAATAATCCCAGCTGTTCCTGATCAAATAACAAAAGAAGAAAGTGATTTACTTTTTTAGGATTGTCTGTGAAACTGTTTAATGTTTCAAAGCTAATGAGACCATGCTAAACATCAAACTGAAAAAGAGATTGCCTAGTTAGAATAAAGCGAAATGCACGAGTACATTTACACAGATGTCTACAACCTCCAAAACAGATTTTAAATAATTAATACTAAAACTGGTAGCAGATCAAACTGAAAGTGATATCTGTAAACACTACAAGATGTAGTAATTGGCAACTGAAGAATAGGTAGTGCACCATCTTCAAGCTTCAGTAGTAAAATTTCAAACGAGTAATAACTAGTCCTAACTCATCTTTATTCATATTTGTCATGAACCTAAAAGGGTCCACTTTTAAGGGTAAGTCCTGTGAGGTCAATCCATCTGGTATGGTGCATCTTTTGCAGCAGTATACTGTGATGTTCAAACAGTAGTTAGCAGTTGTAGCTGTGCTATTATAAATAGCTTCATCTAGTAGTCAAGATGTTAAGATCAAAAGTTATTGTTAAAATAACCTTTGTAAATGTTTAAAGATTTCACTGAAAGTACACATTAAGACTGCAAACACATATACTGGCTCGTATACCATGTGTCTTACAAGTGTAACGCAGATTCACAGTAGCCAAGAAGACTTAGACTATGGATGAACGACAAGAGGTAAAACCAGACATTCATGACAACAAAAGCTTCAAGTGCTTCTACTATCGTCAGCTTGTTGGTCAGTGTCAGGGCCTGAGAGGCTGGCCCACCTCATCTACCATGTTAAGGATGTAAGTAGCGATATCATCCTCTGTAGGTGCATCTGAAACCACCCAAGAATCACCTGCCCCAGTTACTTGGCGACGGCAGACAGGACAGCTCCTGTGACGATCACTCCTGTCAGAAAGCCAGAGAAATGAGTATTTTTCATTTATGATCTTTTTCTGGCCAAAAAAAAAAAAACCACTTAAACGAATAACAACAGCAAATCAACAACAAAACAAACCAACCCAGTGAGAACTTCAATCATCACGTTAATTGGATGAGACCTTCAGTATCCTTCTTTTGTTTCAAAACTTTCTCATGAGGAAGACTGCCCAATAATTCTGAATGCAGCTCTAGTTTTTGAGCAATAAATTTGGTGTCGTGTTCTTCAGTTGCCCAGAAACAAGTATGCTCAGATTAAACAGAATATATCCAGTCACCTGCCAGAAGGTTTAAATTGAAAACCATAGTCTAAATTAACTCTTCGTATCTTTAGATATTCAGCTGAGGTACTTCAGAAACCAGTCCACATAAGCTTTCTCTGCAAAGAAAAAGGGGAACACTTTTCCTGGGTCAGTCAGCCCAGTGAAGTTCAGAATTGGCCCCTCCAATGGTGGAGTCCCACCACCTTCCCCCACTAACTCAGGTGTCTGAAGCAATTATTCCTCTAAGCTGGGAGACTCTGTTACTCGCCCAAGTTAAGAAGAGATGAACTTCAGAAACTGCATACTAGAAAGGAATGGTATAACTGGAACTTAGTTCAGCTGATGCATCAGCCACAGCAGAATATAATCTACTCTCCACTAAGATATTTAAACTAAGTGTTGCAATGCTAATAGATTTTAAAGCATTTTCCTAGAAAAGACAGATGACTATTCACAAATCCACTCATTTTTGCTGTTTTTTCTTATGCGAGTATGGTATCACAAAAGTAACTTAGTTGATAAGGCTCTGAGAAAGCCACAAAACAAAATTCTTGTGCGTTATATGACTTAAATGTAAAATCATTTGCATTGACTAATCAAAAAAGTCTAACCAAGACAATCCATACCAAATGCTAGGCTGCCAGAACACTACCAAACCCCTGTAGGTCTTCTGTGTGGCCAGTGGAGAGAGCTGCTCTCCTACAGAAAGCAACTTCTGTTTTCCAACTGATACGTCAGATGCAGAAGCTGAAAGGCTGTCTGAAGAATGAAGCTGAACATATATCGTAAGAGATGCTACACATAAATTTCAAGCTGCTGCTATTAAGAAGAAATATTCTCCTAGAGAAACTCTGATACATTTAAGTTAGCAAATTATGTACTTGTTTCAAATGAAAGCAGAACTTACGGAACAAAAATCCCTTTGATAGGTACTCCCCAGCAATAAGACAGTCCAACTTGCCTTCACATTTGCATACTGATTTTTTTTCCCCCAAAAAGCAGCTTTTTGAGATGTTGTGAAGCAGAACAGGCCAGTAACAGCATATGCCCTGTTTTCTTTAGTTTCCAAGCAAGATTACAATGATTTGGAAATAAACATTAAATTATACACCAACTAAGGAATCTGTCAGACCAATCTGAAAGAAGTCTGATAAACAATCCATACTATAAAATAATAAATAACCTTTGATATGTATTACCATTTATCAATGCAATTCTGGCAGAAACTGTGAGCGCACGGCAAGATCAAATCAACACGTCCATCCATGCAAATGCAACATTCGTCTTCATCTGTTGGCTGTTTAAGCCTGCAGAAGAGAAGGCAGTATTTTCTATCAGACAACAGATAAGTTTCACGTTTATGCCCTAGTAACAATACTAGTTACTACATTTTGCATCAGAATTACTGATGGACAGAATAGAACGCCTGTACTTATCCTCGATGATGATGTAATTTTTTGGATGGAGCAGTCATGTCATCCCAGCCTGTGTCAGCAGACATAGCCTCAAGCTACCAGCAAGCAGCAGCAACTGAACTGGACTAAACTAGAATATGCCATTTATTTTTTTGGTCATCTTGTACTTCTGGTGTTGCAAAGGGTTACACAAATTCTTTTCCATTTCAACAAGGGAACTGTAAGTTGTAAGTGTTACAAAGCACAGGACTGAGCCAAAGAATAGAAACACTGTTTCCATTAAAGGCACAACAGGACAAGAATCTGTCTTCCTTTACAGACTGTAAGGCTGAAGCATTTCAGAATGATCTTTGTCAGATTTCTATGTAGTGGTTTATATCCTAGAAGGTATGACAAAAGTATGCATCTTAAGAGGATTCACCACTATAATGCATGTTCACTGATTTCACATGCCACCAAATGCCAAGAGAAAAACTGTTCACTGGATAGAATAGTTTTAGCTTGCAATACACTCCCCGTGATTGTTCCCTCAAATTAAGACTCTCTCCCAAGCTGCTTTTCCAGTTAAGCTTCCAGGTGTTCTTGGGACAGAGGGGTGTTCAAAACTTAAATCCCACACTGGGACAGACATTTACATTTTATCCATCTGCAAGCTTTTCAAATAACAGATACCTGTATCTCAAGTTCATAACACTAGCGTCTTGAATATTTGCATCAACAAGACTTCTCAAGTGTGAGAAGGTACAGAGAATCCTCAGCTTCCACTGACCTAGACACACAATTATTTCTGCATCTACAGTCAATTCTGACAGGTGGCAGCAGAGGGGCACTCTGACAAAATGGTGTCTGACATGGAAGTGCGGATGAAGCAAAGGTGTGTCATTGAATTCCCCCAGATGGAAAAAATAGCACACACTGACATTCATCAATGCTCGCAAAACATTTACAGAGACCAAACAGTGGATGTGAGCACAGTGATGCGGTCGGTAGTGTGTTTCAGCAGTGGCGACAGCGATGTAAAAGACAAGACATGTTCCAGATGGCCATGCACAGCTGTCATACCACAAAATGAAGAGCGTCTCAATCAGCTTATCAGTGCAAATCAGCTAATGGTGGTGACTGTCCTGAAAACTATCGGTTTGTAGCTGAGAATTTGCTCTATCAAAAAGTGTTATTGTGCTCTCTGCAGTTCCCAAGGAAATAAATATGAGGCATTAGTTTCCGAGCAACCAATGTGACGAACTAAGGAAATCCTTGTCTCTTTATTATCAGAAGACATAAAGCAGTTATAGATATTTTGGAATAGGAAGTGGTGTTCCGCAGAAATAAGGTATTCTTTCAGAGGAAGAAGTTAAGATAAGAAGAAGAATGAAACAGATAATATTCCCTATATTTGGTCAGTGGCAGCCAGTTCTTGTAGAGCTGAAGAATGTCTAAAGATTAACAGTTTAGAGAAACTGGAGGATATCACAGAAAAACAAACAGACGTCCCAGGTGTAACATACTTGGTGTTTTAGCCTGTATTTCTCTGAATGACTTGAAAAGCTTGGATAAAATAAAATTGGAATATACCAGCTCACTAAATTCCAGCATATCGCTATCATATTAGAAAAGTATGTTCCATTTTTCATTATTACTACCTCAAAAAATGCAGGTTACAAACATCTTCTCCATCTTAAAGTCTGAAAATGATACTAACCCAGGAAACCTTATATCTATTCACCAACTTCAGTAAAACAGAATTTGTTTTGCATAACCATCTGGTTTGTTGTTATGGTTTGTTTTAAGTAAAAGGCTATTTCTAGATATACACATAAACCAAGACCATCCTATTTGAGAAAGAGCAGAAAAATACGCTTTCCTCAACGTGCCCAAAATTCGCTATCTGATTCCAGCATTTTATAACCTCAGAACAGCTAATAATTAAAGATTACATGTTCCCAAACAAGAGAAATGGGAAATTAAACAAAAAGAGCACGTTCTGCAGTCCCCTGACTGAAAAAAAAAACAGTGGGCTCTATGTATTTAATGAAAAGAACTCTGACTCTTCTCAATCTAACAGTTGGCATGTGACACTCTAAGGAGAGTTAATAATCTCAGCAACTCCACCTTACTTAGGAATGAGTTAGAATGCTGAACTAATTCAAAAAGTTGACAGTAAGGCATTGTCAGCTGCAACAGTTCCACATAGGGAAAGAGTGAGAAGCTTCTTGCTGTTAAATCCAGTTTGAGCTGAAGTTATTGCAGGTGTTGACCTCAGTCTTTTACTTTTCCTCTAGTTAACAAAGCAGGATGTCAACATGTGTGAGACAGTTCACATTTTTCCAGTCTTGCAAGTTAAATTATTACTGCAACTGATGAGTTTCTAGTGGCAACAGATGGGAACTTTCACATGCCAAAATGTAAAAGAGGAAGAGAAAGTTTAAGTGGAACAATAACAAAACCTGTTTAAACAAACACTGTCAAAACCTCTAGATTTGTAGCTGCAGCTGATTCCATTTCCTTCTGTTTCCTTATTCAGGAGGTTCAACACATACTGTGCTTATTATTAAAACTGACCACTAAAATGATTGTTCTGAAAGCTAAGGTATAGTAGAGTACTAGCAGAATTTCAACAGAGTACACCATAGTTCTCTTGGTACAAGAGATGTGCTATTAATGTGGGTGAGAAAGTCTGCATCTGACAAACAATTGCAGTTTTGGTCACTAAGGGTTTCTACTCCGGATTTTACACACAACTTCTATGATATATATGCTGTAACTGTGGTCAGAAGTGTATCAACGTACCTTTCCATCCATAAGCTGGCCTGACATGATGACACAGATGTCAAACTCTCAGCAGCTTCTTCGGAAGTACCACTTTGTGCAAGAACCCCTGCTGCTTGACTGGTGATGTCTTTATAAAGTTGAACAAACTGATACAAGTTCAAGACTCTTGAAGCTTCCACGATGCCACTTGTTTTATTTATCTTAAGAAATAAGAATCATTTACAGTTACGTATCAGATTTTTGTTGGAAAACACTCAAAATTCTTTTTATGCACTGCAGTTCTCATGACAGTAGCCACCTAAATTGCAGTCTACTTCAGAAAGAATTAATGTCTGCAAACACAGCTCTCCTCTGTTTTCTCATGAAGAATATCACAGTTAGGACTACACTTCTAGGAGAAGACAATTACATTCACTGCTCAAATGGATTAAGGTGTAAGCAAGAAGTGACCTAATGCCTAAAAACTGTGTTAACCTTAGAACAAGAATAGAATAGTAAGTCATTTCACATTTCAGCTTAGAATAGCCTGCAATGGTGGCTGCCTTAATGAAAACTAAAAGCAAACAAAATTGCAAGCTCTTAGTTTCAAACGAAGTTTGAGAGTTGACTTGACTGTAACAGCACATTAACAGTGCTCGGTGGCTTCAGGATTGTCTAAGGATGTTACCTGACAGGATACAGAGGGGAAAAATCTCCTTATTAAAAAGAGCAACCTTAGTAAGTTTTGTCACTATCTTCAAACCAGTAGTTAAATATTTATACTATAAACTACAGATTAGTTTTGTAAGGAGTCAAGATACATACAGTTATGCTTGCTCAACTAACACTTTGAAATTGCTGGCTAACTTCATCCATTATGGAACAAAATGGTTCAGTTTGCTGTACTATTTGATTTCCATGTATCATAAACTGGTTTGAGTTAGAAAATAATCTTCAAAGATCATCTAATCCATCATCACCTGGCTCATCTCACAACTCACACAAATTTGTAATTAACCAGCTGTAAGTGCACCACAGAAAGATAACACTCCTCTAAACTTAGTCATGAAAATGTTTTTGTTAACCTGCTTTTCAAAGAAATGTGGATTTTAGACTCAATTTTCACAGATAATATCCTTGAATACACTACCTGTCTCAAAGTATATTAAAAGAAATCTAACAGGTGTTGGATTTTACCAGTCCTCAAACACCTACGTACAACCCCTCCAACCAAATTAAAATCATCAGTAATCTTACTTTAGTGCAGATTATCCGAACCACCACCTTCCAGAAAGCAGAAGAATCAGAACCAGGCTGCACTTCAAATAACAGATGTTTCTCTTGCCCAGAAGCCAACTTTGCAGTACTGAAATAAAGAATCATCAGTCTAACGTCACGTGCTAGATTTGCAAAGATCAGTAACCTCAGTTACTATAGTATCATTAATTGCTTACCTATGCGCTTTCTATCTTTGAAGGCATTTTATCAATACTGCCCAGAGATATGAAATTTAAGAGTAGTAACTATCTTAGCATGTCATTCATCATAAAGTACATTGCTCATTTCACTTTAAATTGCACAGTAAATCTCACAAAATGCAAGCATCCTTGACAGACCTTTTAATTCGCACATACTTTAATTGTCCTGTGTAGTAATCACACGGTCTTGTTGTCCAACCTAAAAAAATTATATCCTTACCATTTCTGTAAAAGAAGTATGAAATTAGCATCATATGCAGACAAGGTGTACTTTTGTTATCACATATCAATAATGAAGTAGTAAGCTTCAGGTGACCTTGGCTTTTATTTTTAATGTAACACAAACATGGAGGTCTATTTCACAAGAATCAGAACAAAGTACAGTACTATCAGGTTGAAGTAAACACTGACAAGAAATGAAAAACTTGAACAAGAACGGTATTTTGGAGTCAATTACACTGAAGTACACTTAGATTTTCTGATGATACATAAGGAAACTTTCTTCAAAATCAATCTAGCCAGAAGACAGCTATCTGTTCTTGAAGGTGCAAAAGTCAATCAAAAAAGCATGACACCGTACAAGACAATTTCTAAACTGAATACAAACTCACATTATATTAAACAGCAAATTCTACCAAATGCCACGTGCTACAAAACCCCTTTTCAGCACATACTTCTTCAACTCAGCTCATTTTATACCATAAATACCGAGTGAGTGAAAACAACAACTCTGCTTTTCTGTTCCTTTCACTGGCAACATATTAGTGAAACAAAATGCATACTACAAAAACAAATGTAACTTATGCAGCCTTTTGTTTGGGATTATTTTGGTCGCTGGTTTCAAACAGTATAAGGCACATCTCATCTTTAATGAGGAACTAACCCGCATGTCCAGATGTGGGAGAAATGGTCACAAACAGTTCAGTCTCCAGTTCTACCTTCCCAGTGCTGCTGCACTGGCTCTTTACAGGGCTCATATTGCTACTTGCTACTACAAATCATGGGCAGAGAGGAAGCAGCATGGCATCTTTAGTTGATGGAGGGTTGCGGCACATAGGTGATAGGTGACTGAAGAGAAAGATATGCTAAATGTTTACCTCTTGGGATCTTCTAAGAGAGAAGCAGCACTGGCTGGAAGAAAAGCGACTTTAAGGAGGAGAAATGACTTGGGCTAAGTGCAACTACAACCTTTATAAAAGTTTTAAGATCCAAAGTAAATCTCTGAAAACCAGTTGGCTAGTTCTGGCTTAGCCAGCACAGAGGAATACACTGCACACAAGTTCTTCATTAAACATGGAAAAAAGGAAACAAATTAACACTTACACATCATTAAGTTCAGCTACTCTCCCCAGGAACTCTTCATAGGTTAGGAAACCACTTTCTTGAACCAAAGAAGCATGCTTTGCTACTTTTTCTGGCAACTTGTTCATTACAGTTTGTGTCTGGCTTGAAATCTGTTGACCCATAGTGAAATTCTTCAACTCAGTTCCATGGAAAGTTCTCATTCACTTGTAAAGTGTCTGCTAAAAAGATTTTGGAGGGTTACATTTGAGCGTTGTATGGCTGGCTGCTCAGGCATTTCTCTTTGTGTAAGAGTTTAACTAGCTGCTAACTAGACTATTTGCAGTAACACAATTTAACCAAAGCAGAAGCCAAGCCAAACAGGAGAGACTGGGGTGCGGCATTACACCTTATGAAACATCCATTCCTTCTCATAAAGCATGCCTTGTATTCAACAGGCATCACTTTGCAGGCAGATTTCTCAGCGACTCCAACACACAGACATAAATACACCCAATGAAAGTCTCACGATTATGACGGCAATTTTCATAGCTAGAATTAAAAAAAAATTGCTGCTGAAAAAGACTTCACTTTAGGACGCGTTACTGTGCAGATGCGCTCAAACCTCTCCAGTTTCAGCCCATTTCACGGTCCCTTTACACGCACAGCTTTTTCTCCAGCATTTTTCACAAGGTTCCCTACACCTTCTGGTTGTGGAGAACTTTATGTGCTTCGGCCGCTTGTTCTGCCTCGCTAAACATTAGGTGGGACTAACGCTACGATGCCTCTTCGCTTTCTGTCTTGAAGTGGCAAAGGCACCCACTCCATTCTGCCTGCGCGGTCGGTGCCCGTGACGCAGGCCATCAGTTTCACGCCTTCAGAGGACTTCCACAGCCATAGGCCTGCAGCGGCGCACTGACTGACCGCAGCGTAACAGCAGCCCTCAGCACCGAACAACGCGCCGCCGGCCGCACCGCAGCCCCCCCAGGAGAGGTGCTACAGAGGGACGGACCGTGACCCCGCGCACAGCCCTCAGGTTAACGGCCGCGCTCGCGCCAGGCCGCGCGCACCGACCCGCCCGCGTCGCTCCGGGCGCTTGGG
>JANHGO010000038.1:21859772-21892804 GCA_024606505.1 Aquila spilogaster
AAAATCAATGAGTGCAATATTTTTCTGCATGGAGGAGTTCAGTGCCACACCTTTGAATCATGCACACTTCCGTGTCTGACACCATTGTGTTGGAGTGCCCCTCTGCTGCCATCTGTCGCGCCAGCCTCTGCCCCGCCGCCCGCCCGGTGGCGGTCCGGGCTGGAAGGCCGTTGCGCACGGGGCAGCCGGCGATCGCCTTACAGCCGGGCGAAGCGGGCCCCGCCTGAACATCCTTTCTGTTCTGCCGCAGAAAGCTCGGTGTACCGAGCTGTTTTCGTTAAGAAGAGTCCTGTAACAGCCTGAACGACCACAGCGGGGTAACTTTTCCGCAGACGGGCCTTGCTGCACCCCCGGCAGGTGCCCGCTCAGCGCTGCACAGCTGAGGGCTCCCGGCGTCTGAAGGGACGTACGGCTACCTGTACTAGTCTCTCTTTTCCGTTAGCTCTAATCAGTAGCGATTTAAATGATACTTAACGGAGTCCGAGTGCCTGCCTTGGTGAGATCAGCACAGGCCAGCAACTGCTGGTGCAAAACACCGCCCCACCCTGCCGTAACAGCGCGGGGGGGCGGGAAGAGAGCACCCCGGTCTGCGTGGATGTGTGTGGCAAAGGTCAACGCTCGCTGACCTTTTTACAAAAAAAACCCATAAATGATAACAAGCCATTTAGGAACAGAAATTGTAGAACATCCTCTAGGTCATCCACATCCTAATGCTTCAAGGTTTGATTCTAGAGTGGTTTGGGTTGGGTTTTTTTTATTTAAAGAGGAGAAAAGGAGTAGTACTTCCCCTTCCTGCCCGCTTCTGTTCACACATAGACATGTGTACTTCCCACAATAAAGGCATCCCTGTATTCCAGACAGGGATGGGGTTGGACTGGGAACGTCGCTCTGTTTCCTGCAGGCCAGCCACCCCTTTCGCCTAAGGTCAGCAAACATCTGTAGCCTCAGTGTGGGAATCTGGGTAGTGTTACTGTCAAATGACTGATACAAACTCATCTCCTGCTAGGTGGAATAAATTATTTGTCCAAGACTCTTGAGCATAATGCCATTTCTGAGACATCAAGGAACTTCATAGCTGTTGAGAATGCCTTGTAAAAAAAAAAGCACAACACTTGAGAAAAGTCAGAAACGTAATGAGGAATTTCTCTTAAGTTTCTGCTACTACCAGTTAAGGGTTTGGGTTTTTGACACTTTCTGTCTAGAACTTAAATAAATGTTTCCTGTTTGCTTTGTAGTGGTACATCCCTTGCAATTCTATTAAACAATGAGCAAGTATGTTTTATACTTTCTAGTTTGAATGTGACTGAGCAGTAGTCATTATATACAGACAATATCAAATACAGTACTTGTTGATTAGTACTTATAGCTAGCTTTTATTACATACAGAACAGTGTAACAGGTTCCTTTTAGCCTTTGTAGTGTTGGCATAAATTGTGTAATGGAAAGGAGGGGCAGATCACACTACGTGCATTGGCCACGTGTCAGAGTGAGGGTCAGGATGAAAGCTATCTGAGCTTTTAAGGTACATGATAAGACATTTATAGGTTACGGCAATATCTTATTATATCGGCTGATATAGATTTTTTAGAAAGTAAACACTTCAGGGGAAAAAAACCCCTTATTTAGATCTAAAACAGAAGCAATAAACTTCCAGCTGGAGTAGAACTAGAGAACAATTTTCTGAATTTCTTTAGGTGTGAATGAGACAATCTGAGAGAAAAGAAAGTTGATACCTGTGGAATAGAGGTACTATCAGTAGGAGAGTAAGAGAAGTAATAATTATCTCTTGGTGGTGGGGAAAAAGAATAGAAAAACAGGTAATTTCTAATCTCTAAAACATGGAAAAGAGGTGGAAGGGAAATTGTAAAGTGTCACAAAAAAGTCCAAAATTACCTGGAATCCACTAACATTGCCTGTGTCCTTAAGCCCATTTGCTATTCTGACACTGTCATGACACGTGTTGGCTGTGGCCTTTCCTGATGGCCTTATTTCTGCTGTGTACTCTCACTGCTTACACGGCAGAGAGTGCTTTCATTCGGGTTGCCAGGAGAGATACATGGCATTACTGCAGTATTTTGCAATGAGAGGAATTACTTATCTGAGTGGGAAGGCTGTATCTAGTATTCCCTCTGTTGCACATTTTTCTGCTGAAATTGTGTTGATGGACATCTTAAATTAGTAGCTTTTAGAGCTGTACTGAATCACAGTCTTTCTGCAGTAGTACAGTAGTATAGCTTTAATGGCAGTGGTGGACTGCATATCAACACAGTCCAGACTCTTGGAGGCATGAAATATTTCTGAGCTATCAAAAAAAAAAAAAAAAAAAAAAGGAAAAAGAAAAAAGAGAGAAAACAAAAAAACAACAAAGGGAATTGCTAAGTATGCTATTAGCAATACACTATAACTCACTATTGAGTGGAATATATAACCACTGGGCAATTTTTAAATTTCTGTGAATTGAAAATACAAAAGTTCATAACCCAGTATCCTACACTGTAGAAAACACAATACAGGTGAGTAGTTCTATTGCTATTTTATTTAAGACTTAACGTTTTTCAACTTGCTGGATCTAAAAAGAAACTCCCTTTGCTATAATAACCCCTTCACATATAAAAATAAGTTATCCAAACCACTTAGTCAAGAAAATACTCGATAAATTGCCAGTGCTGTTGTTTTAGAACAACTAATTACTTCTGTAACATTAAGGTTATGTGAGCTCTTTTTACCATGAGACAGCTTTCATAAGAATAAGTTGTCCAGACAGATATATCTACCAGGCTTTATTTTTTTATGAAGTACTGTAAATGTCCCATACCACTTGAGATCTTTATTATGAAAGCCACACTTAAATGTACACAAAAGATCTTAAATATAACTGTTGAGATACAGTTCAAGGGTTTTTTTTCCCTGTCAAATATCTGATGCAGAAGAATAATACAGGTTTTAATAAATAAAACAGTAAATTATGTTATGATGAAGATATCTAAGAAAGTTATTAATTGCTGTATATATATAAACGTCAGCATCTTTGTACCCTTCCTTGGGTATTTGAATGACAGTGGCTTGATCCTTTTTTATTCACTTGTAAACAGACTTATTTCTTCTGTTTGTAAACAGACTTTTTAAAAACGGTATGCAACTACTTAATGGAAATAAGCTAATCTACATGAGGAAGAGCTACAGTATCATCATTTTATTTTAGATGTTAAGTTAGCAGACATCCTCTGCCCATAGAAAAAAAACCCCTTTCATTATATATTGATCTGAATTCCATGCAAATAGTTAACACACTGCATGTTGTTAATGGCATATTCATTTACTTCTTTATTAAAGATGAAAAATGAGCTGTAGTATGGATTTCTTATTTATTTCAGGTAAATAAGATACCATGTTCTTCTGCAAGAGCATTTATAGCTAAAGATGTAATTATTAAAAAAACAAGTTTTCATATGTTAAGATAGAGAAAATGTTCATTCATAAGTATTTACAATCACCCATGTTTAAAAGCATTGCTAAATTCTGTTTGCTTCATTTTACATTTCTATCAAGAAGTGTACATTCTTCCCCTTAAACTTCTGCTTCTAGACATTTTACTGTTGCCTCAGACTTGGTTTTAGACTCTTCTACCTTTTTTCCATTATTCTTTGTTTCCTTCTCAGGTGTTTTGTCATTTGACTTAGCCTCTTTGAGAGCAGTAGTTTCAACCATTTCTTTTTGCTGATTCTTGTTTGAAAATGGGAAGGTTTGCTTGTACCTTTAAATAGAAAAAAGGATAGTAAAGCAGGAACACTGACATAGTTTGGGAAGTATCACTCAAGAAATAAAGTGAAGAATATCTAGAATTAACTTTCTTTGCCATACTCAGGCAAAACTCTCACAGAGAATAGTGGCATACTAGATCATTGTACTTTTTCAAGTAGTGTGCTTTTTAAAGAATTTTTTTTTTTTTTTTTTTTTTTTAAAAACAGACAATGTATATTCAGGATTCATGGTACATAATGATAAAAGTATCTGGTCTAGGATGTGAGAAATGCACACAACTTTTTGATACGATTTAATGATGCACTGTGTTGAAGATCTTTACGCATGACAAATGAGCTCAACAATTATTTTTTTTTCTCAACACAATCATAGTCCAAGAATAAAAACTTTTACCTTGAGTCTGACATAGAAAGAAACAAGAATAAAACTGCATAAACAGGCTTATATACAAACAGATGCACACTTCAGTGTTGCTATTTTGGCACACTTGGAAATGTTTCATGCTAGGCATGACTGACTAATCAAAAATAGGCAATACTTGTCTTTGGTTCCTTTTCTAAAGCAGGGAATGGCAACAGCAACAACAACCTTTATCTGCATAACAACAGGATTTAAGATTTTGTTCTTTGTGCTACACTGTTATGTCATTATCATTATTTCTCTGCTCTTCAGCTATATATTGAAAATATTCACTGGTTGTACTCTAGGAGTTAACTCAGTCCAAGAGTAAAAAAAAGAAAAAACTTACTTTTTGATATAGCAGACTGCTAGAACAACTGAAATAATGAAGAAGATGACTGCCAGTACAAGAAGTGCAGTGGGGATGCCTAGAGATAAAAGTGTGGAGGTAAGCATAGAGTTTTTATATGTACTTAATTCTGGCTTTCTAAAGGCTCATGAGCATAAATCCAGATTCTTCTAAAAACAGGCTAGTGTAGGAGGTACATACACATCAACTCAGGAGTAGGGGTATTAGGAAATCTCAAAAGGTTAGTTACTCCTGTTCATTTTTTCAAGAGAGACTAAAACACGTATTTAGGCAATCCCTGACAGATGTTTGTCTAATCTGCTCATTGGAGGGTTTTTAGAACCTGCCTAGAGAACACATTTTTGTGATTAACTATCCTTACAGTTAGAATGCTTTTCCTCATATTTATTCTATTTCTCAGTTGCTGTATATTAGGATTACTTATTCAGACCTCATATCTTGAGAGCACCTCCATATTTGGAGAACAACAATTCTCCTTAAAACTTTCTTGGCTTCTTTTTTTTTTTTAAGAGCCTGCAGAGTTTTCCATTACTCTGAGCACATGGTGTTTGCTAAGACTTTCTCAGAAATGTATTTACCCCAAATCACATTAACCAGAATGAACTTCCACTATTTCATATTAAAATATTATCAAAAAGTTATAAAATAAGATCTTACTTAAAAATTATTTAAAGATCTTCGGCCTTACAAGCTTTGCTTTTGCAAAACTATAACGCTCCTATTCTGCCTCCAGGTTCAGCTATATCGAAATGGATGCTGGAGTAGCAAACAAAAATAGCAGTAAACAGTTTTACTGCTAACATCTACGTAACTAGCTCTCCTGATTAAATAGCTACCATATATGACCTTTACCTCCAAAGACAATGGCATCGTTCTTAAAAGCAGCATGGGAAGTGTAGTTAGGAGAGTCAATCGGTGAGTGTTCCTCTGGCATTTTTGTAGTAGTCCCCTCTGTTGGCAATATAGTTTCAGTTATACATATTACGCGGAATTTTATGTTTTTCAGGGATTGTTCTGACTCAGTCACGTGGGGCGCTGCTGTGATGTTCTCAGTCAAATCAGAGCCTGAATATGCAGTTAAGTCCGTTGGTGCACTTGATGAAGGTAGTATGGTTGTAGTTGGATCTGGTTTACATGAATTAATCTGAACATCTGCAGCAGGGAAAGGAAATACATAAGAGTTGTTTCGGATGTTAGTTTTGTACTTAGTATATACACATGTTTATTGAAATTGTTCCTCAGTCATTCCCTTCTGGAAATTACTATTTGTTTATTCACAAAAGCGTTACCCAAATCAGGCATGCCTATTTCAAACATGAGTCTACCACCCAGATTACGCACCTTTTATCATTACTCACACAGTTAAACACTTTTTTGAGGAAGTGTGGCACTCATTTTATAATTGCATACCAATGACAAGATTCTTCCTGAAAAGTACTTAGAATAATAATGCATATAAAACCCAATAATATGACCTCCTGCAGAGCAGGAGACTTAACTGCAGATCCAAGATTCAAAAATATTTCTATTATATTGTGTATATATTCAAAAGATATGTATGCACTGTTGCTACTCGGAACACTACTTTGATTTTCTGGAAACAGAAGTAGCCCATAAAACTTTCAGGTAAACCAGGCACCAGCATGAGATTAAAAAGTGACACAATTCTAATGGGGGCTAGAAAGAAACAAACTTCAGGCGCACTCAGAAATTAAGTCATTTAAATGATGTGAATGTTGTCTATATAAAAATGTGGGTGCAAGTGGACTTTTATATGTAATGGAAGAGCCGAGTTCTGAATCAGGCTCATGTGAAAATGTGAAAATTCTTCTTTTCTAGTGAGGTTCTATATTCTATAAAGCTATAAAAATTTCACTAAAGTAACAAGCAGATTACAACATAAATAACAGGGAAATGATGAATGTACTGTTCTCCAGATGAATCCCTGTGGGACGTCTGATGACGCAGTTACATTCACAGAATAAAAAGCTAAATGGCAGGAGCTTTTTACTTTTTCCACTACCGTTTTCAAGTGATTTTGGCATTCCTTTGGCACAAAGAAAATTGACAGAATGAGCTTCTGCCAAATATTTTGGGTAAGTAATAGCCAGAACAGGCAACAGTTTGGCAATTAAGATGAAGAAATGCAGAATCATCCCAATAGTAAATATACATTACTTTAAGTTATTTTCTAACCATTCAGCAAGCTTAACTTTCTTCACATACGGTAACAGTATAATTTTTTTGAATTAAAGTTAAACAAAACAAGTAATTTGGAATTACTTGCTACCTCCTTAGCATTACCCAACCTACCCAACATTTCTGACACATATTTCATGCACTGAAACACCATGTTGCATAGGAACAGAAGAAATAACAGTACCAATAGGAGCAGCTTCTTTTAAAGCATGTTGCCCGAGTACTAATTCACCTATGCATTCATCAATAAAAGCTATGGACTGTAGAGAAAAACTAAGTGAGCCCAATCATGTCATTTTTAACTCTACAGGTTAGGTGATAAGTCAATTATTAAGGGTGCTTTCTCTCTACAGTGCTTTCTTAGCAGATACTTTGTAAGCTGACTACTTATATTACGTACCCTCCTTCACTAAAATGGCCCAGGATCATGAAAAAAGTCCCGCTAGTGAAGGCATGGCCTTCTCCCTAACAGCTTTATTATCAGTCTCTTCAGAAGCTCCAATGTGCGCAGTCACCAGACATCGTCTTAGGTCTTTGTATCTATGAATGGGTATATCTTGCATATCCATTTTTCTCCTGATCTTTCCAACTCTTATTCACACACCTTTCCTGAAAAATTTCAGGATTTTGTACATAATTTCTTGCTCTTGTTATCTAAAACTCATTGGCAAGGTCTGGGGACTGATCAGAAATAATTTATTGATCCTGTATATGGTCTAATTATTGGGATAGTTGTTACATAATAACCATTGATACGGGACATTAGCAGGAACACAATGTCTCTCGTTAAATACTTATTTTTAGTTAATACCACAGAAGTCATTAAGAAACAATATTGATCTATTGTGCTGAGAAGATCTAACTTATATCAAGGCCCAAGTTCCACTGTTGTATCTTCAATCTGGAAACAGACAGTCAAGAATGAGGGGAAGGACGGGTCTTTTCACACATAGGATGATGCACATTAAAGGAAGCTGTTTGATTTTACTGATAGTAGATTGGGAATCTAGTTGATTTTATGGTCTCTCAGCTGTTCTAGCTTATATTTTAATTTAGTTTAATGGATACATTTCCTTTCATCAAAAAACATTCAACTTTTCCTGAAGTACCCTACTCTTGGTCTTTTTAAAGAAAACGCACACCACACACAGCCACTCTAGTTAAAGATTCGATTCACTGTCTTTCAAATTAATGTGCCTAAATAATCAAAACATATTAAGACCATTGTGTCGACATTACAGAATGGTAAAAGCAACTCTTGTTCAAGAGCTTTCATGGCAGCACCAAATTATTAATTCAGATTAACTGAATTGACCTTTTGTATTTCTTGGAAGATTTTTACACTACAGAGCTAAGTACAGCTTGACAACATTTAAGACTGGGGGGGAAAGGGCCAACAAATTATAAGAACTCACTCACTTGTGATTTTTTTCATGCAGATATTAATAAAAACCAAACCAAAACACAAAAAAATGCAGTTGTCATGCTTACATACCTGAGGAATTGAAGCAGTAAACCTTAAATGCTTTATAGGGTTCAGCATGCCATGGCACTAGTCCAACATTGCCCTTACCACATTTCTTGTTTGATGTTATCCGAGGAATGACAACCAATCCATCTTTTACCCATCCATAGCTACAATAAAAAGCATCAGTACTTTTAATATTAGATTTATCACCAGCCTCAGGTGTGTGTAAAGGCATTCACTAAAGGTAATGAGACACTAACTAATGTCATATACCTGCATGTTTCAAAGCCATGTTTCAAAGCCTTTTCAACTTGGTCTTTACTTGCCAATTGTAGATTCAGTTGATTACATGCATTACTTGCTTCTGAGAAATTAACTTTCTCCTCAAGATAAATTCCTACACCTGTGATCCTGCAAGGTGAAAGAATGGAACCTGTAATTTAGACATAAATATTAAAGGTTAGTATTTGAATATTAACATTTATTCCTTATGAAGAATTTAAGATCACATTCAACTGAATTGAACATTGTTACAAGTTTCTAGCTTGAGGATAGTAGAAAACTAATTTCTAGCAAAAAAAGATATACTTTAAAAATACAACATATTTTCTTAACACAACAGTCCAGAATTTCAAGAGGTTTGGCTGTTGTTAGAGTAAATGCATATACAGTTGGCATTTGAGTCATTACCGGGAGTCATTTTCTTACAAAAGACACTCTTATTTGTCATACTTATTCATGCAAAATGGGAAGAGTAATCAGACAGGGTTTTTTTCCTTTTCTTTAAATTAAAATGATAAAACTAACAGTTGCACTAAGGCACTGATTCTGTCAGTACACCACTCTTACCAATATGAGTTCTACCAAAGGTATTATACATAATTTTTCATGGAATTAATATACCAATAAGAAAATATGCCTGTGAAGATGTTATCATTCCTTATGTTCCTTATTCCTCCTAAATTTATCATTTTTTTACCTAGTTTGGCATGATGCTTCCACCCCCCAGCCACTGTCCAGTGTTCAATCTACTGAGTGCTTGGCAGGCAGCAGGAAAAGAGGAGATAGGCTATGTGAATTTATGACACTTTTCCCCATTCCTCCTCCATAGGTAGTTCATCCAGCTTTTTTCGGTAGCCACAGCTGGCACACTATTCATGACATCTGCACCAGGAAATGGATAGCTTAGGTCTGATTACACCTGCTTCACTTTCTTAGCCTGTGTTAAGGACATAGGACAGAATTCAGGATTTGACACAGATGAGGGGAAAGGATATTGCTCTTTTACCTCCATATTTCACTGGAAGCATATACTGGAAAAAAAAGATTTTTTCTTTCTTGAGTTACATACAGTAATTGCCATATTAAATAAAACATTTCAACATTTCCTTGCAAACATTTCAGATAACCAACAGCCACAGGTGTTACTTCCTTACTCAATATGCTTTTCAGACTGTGTGCTCACCAGGTATGTACCCTAATGAATACTTGATAAAATCTATGCATCAGAATACAGGCAATCCACAAACTCTGAAGGCAGGATGAAGTGATGCCTGCAGATCCACCACATGGCTTATTAGCAACAGAGGTTAAACTGAATTTTATGAATGAAAAGGTAGAACTAGCAGCCAAGTCACTCTCATGATGAGAAGGGGATAAAAAGATGACTAAGCTTTTGTGGAGTACTAAAAGAAAGGCAGGCTTTTCGCTCCCACTGCGTGTGGTGGCGTTGGAAATGGCTTCTGGTAAGAGATGCATCTCTGCTGTCCTTACATTTAGTTTAATTGACTTAAATGTTTGGTACAGCAATCACTGAATTAGGTGGATTTATCTCAGCAGCGATGGAGGCTGTGGCCTCCCATTAACACTTTTTGGTACTGTGTAGACCCAGTCACATGGCAGGTGAGCCACTGAACACTTGAGCAGTCTCCATAGCCAAATCGTGGCTGCATCCAGCCCTGACTTGAACATAAGACAAGCCCAAACATATTGCATGAGGATGCAGAGAACCCCTGTTGCTCAGTGAAGATGTGTGTGTAGGTATCAAGGACCTCAAGTCTATCCAAGTAGTCCCAGTGTGAAGATGATTCAAATTTCTTCCTTTCAGCCAGCCTGTCTTCATGAATGTCCTCTTGTATGTCTTCATTTTGGCCAAAGCACTTCTGTGTCAGAGAGGTCAAATGCTGGAACAGGCTTCCTAGAGAGGTGGTCGATGCCCCAGGCCTGTCAGTGTTTAAGAGGCATTTGGACAATGCCCTTAACAACATGCTTTAACTTGGTCAGACCTGAATTGGTCAGGCAGTTGGACTAGATGGTCATTGTAGGTCCCTTCCAACTACTCTACTCTACTCTACTCTACTCTACTCGTTACAGTGTTAAGTTTTCTTGATTTCCTTTTGCTAACAGGCAACTCTCCCGGTCCTCTTGAGAATCATTTCTGGTTTCCCAAATAACTCCCTGTCTCAGCTGCTGAGGCACATCCCACAATTCCTCTTTCTTTGTTTTCAAGACCCCACTCCTCCTCTAGGGTTTATGCCTGATTCCTTTCTTCCCTTACTACTTTTTATGCTGAGACTTCACTCTTATTGCTTACTTGGTCAATATGAGATAATACAACTTTTAAAAAATATAATGTGGAGAATGAAAGTTTCTCAATGACCAACTTTACAAATTTCAAATAAAGTTGAGCAGCTGACTGAATGGAATTTCCTGAAACCTTAGAAAGTTGCCGAGATACTTGTAAACTATGATAGTCTTTAGTCATTCAATTACAGGACAAGTATTTTTACATGAGAAATGCATTATAGATACATAGCATAATATAAAAATTCAGTACCAGAAAATTAAGTCTTAAGTGATAAGAAAAGTGACTGTAGAACATCGACCAAAGTTGTACCTTAGAATTCACTAAGCCTTTTAAAACAAAATGGTGAAGTAAAAGAAATGTTTTGGAAAAGTTATCAGCTTCAATCTAAGTTCCAGACATTTTTACAGTATAAGGAAGAAATCCAGAAAAAGAACAGTAGCCTCTTCAAGTCTTTTCATCAGTTCTTAAATCACCTCTGAACTCTGTTCTAAAGATGACTGAGTTTGTACAGGAGACAGACCAATCCTTCAGAAGCATATTACCCTTTTTGGTCCTCAAGCTGCACATAGCTGTAATTTAAGCTTTGCTCTATTTAGTTAACCTACTAATAATAGGACATTCTCCTCAGTATTTGGGTCTTGTGTGAAAAATCTGTTATACTGAGAAAGGTAGGAAGACCTAGACAGAAGAATCTCACAACAAGACAAAGTTGTCATAGGACAGGAAGAAAATTGTTCGATTTTTGTAAGCTATGGGTATTGGCTTTATTGTGCATTAGTTATCTTATTGCTTTTTGGGGGAAGCTGTTGTTTCTATCTCTTTGCCTTGCACCAAGCCTTCACTTTGATTTATTAGAGAGAGTTTCCTTTGGCTGCTGATGTCAGGGAGCAGCAAGAATGAGGCTGTTGCACAAGGAAAGAAGACCCAGGAGCTGAGGGTGACCACAGCACAGGCAGGACAGTGCCCTCACCCACCGGGGCACAGTCCCACAGCACCTGAACAGGACCACAGTGGTGACAGTGGCAGGTTTCACTGGCAGCCACAGAGAGAGCAAGACAATGAGTCAGATGCAGAGTTCATCCAGAAAGTCCATTTGGGAACAGCAGAAGATGGTGCTACCTATAACACATGCCTGAAGTCCATCCTGGAGAGAAGGCTACCTACAACTTAAGTCCAGAGTACGTCTGTGAAGCCCAGTCAGTAAGTCACTACAGGAGGGGACAGGGCATGCTACAACACAGCTCCAAGACACAGCTGGAGATCAGCCCTGAGCTTAACTGGAGCTCTTGGACCAATGAGCAGAGGATGCATGAGTAGGTACCCCAAGGGAGGAGGCTTGGAGGGGAAGTAAGAGGGGTCCTAACAGCGGGAAGGAATAGTCTTAAGACTCAAGCTCTCCATTTCCCCAGTGAAAATTATTCAGTGGTTAGGATTGCTGGAGGAGACTACTGTTGTTAGGTACTCCAATCCTGTGGAATTTCAATAGGATTTGAGTTGAGCATCTAATTCACAGTCTAGGTTTCCTTCAAAAGCCTTTCAGTAGATAAGAATATCAATTGTCTGCAACAATGGTGTATGTTCTTTTACATAGGTAGAGCAAGCATTTATTCCTTGCAAATTACAGTGAAACATCTGGAAACATCTGATGTACATTGAGTATCTGCAGATATCCTAGTAGCTACTGCAGTTAGAATAGATTGCATCGAGTTCATTATGGAACCTGAAGGAGAAGACATTCAAAATTCACTAACACATAGAAAAAAGGGCTATTATATGACCCTGACTGAAAAAATAGTTTCATATAGTAACGTTTGAGGGAGGAGGGTTATCTAAGAACTGTGTGATAAAGTTGATGTTGGCAATTCCCTATGTTAATTTTTTCACAGATAGTTTATACAGAATAGGAACTTTTGCACTGTATTAACCAGAGACAGGCATGACTGCCCTGGAGATGAACTGCAAGATCCCTGCCACACATTTCCTTCGAAGTTGCAAATTAAGACAGTGTCAGGATATTGCCAAACCAGAGCAAAACACTGCATTAAAGGTAGCATTTTATCACAGAGACACAGAACTGGTTTCATGCATGTTTTGCTCTCTGAGGATTGTACAAAACTGTTTGCTGTGGTATTTTAAATAATAGAAAATAAAATCACATTTCAATAGATCTGAACTTAATCCTAAATGCAATACCAGATCTTTAAAACAAACAGTTCTGTAGCATTTAGACAATAATGCTACAGCATTTAGACTGTAATTGAATTAGACTAACAATGAAAGTTCCCCTATATGCTAGAGTAGTTTCCATTGCACTGTATTCTCAAAACCCTGTGGTTTCCTATGCCAGAAACACATTTACACATCCTCCCTTGCCCCCGTTTTTGTTTGTAAATCTAGCTACTTTTTTTCAAGTACTTCACTGTTCCACTAGGAGACTTTAAAAAGTGGAATTTTACATACCTGTTATAAAGTGATTTTGAGGCATGAATGTCATAACCCAGACGAAAAACACTGCTGAGGTAACTCCAAAATAAGTTGCCATTGTCACCAACTTGGAAAATTAAGAAATTCAAGGTGATTTGTCTCCTTTGCTAAGAAAAGTTAAGGTATTGGATACTGTCAGACCACCTTTGAGATGACTTCTTGAAAGCAACTTCAGCTGTCACCGCACTGCTTCATAGAAAGAATGTCAGAGCAAATGTGTTGACTGTCCCACTCAAAGGTGAGGTCACTGACTGGAAATCCCTAATCACCCTTTACACTTTCTTTCATGTAGGGCTTGCTGGAAAATTTAACTACTGCTGACTCAGAAAACACAGCTGAGGAAGGGAGATAAGACTGCTAGACTGCTAAGTCAGTAAACGCTTTGAAATAAGTTTTTCTTTTGCTATTTTTTCCTGTTTTACTGATTAACAACTCATTACTCATGTTGTCTATTCATCTGGTAAATAAAACAAATTCTCTATTGTATCACAGCATGCCAGGCAGGACTTTTCTTTTGGAATTGGAAGGGCATCCATTCCCCACTATCCTATTTGTCTTGATGTAGTACTTTTACTTTCCTTTGCCTTAGAGTTCCAATGCCAAAATAGGTACCATAACACAGAGATAATATGATACCTAGTTTTGAACAGATTTGGAGATACACTACTGTAAATGGGATTCCTTGTGAGACTGTAGGGACAGAGGTGGAAGCCAGTCCCTTCACTGCTGCCTTTTGTGAAGTTCCAACAAACAGTAACTCCAATAGATTGATTCAAAACACTGATGATCCTCACGGCTATAACTTTAAAAACCTTCAGGAAGCCTTAGCAAAGAAACAATTTTTTTTGCAGAGATTCCAACACAGAGCAGGAATGGAGTTCAAGAGATCAGCTAGTGACCTTTACTGTCAGTAGGATCAGCTGTATTTATGTTATTCCTGACAGATGTTTGTCTAACCTGTTCTTAAAGACTTCCAGTGACAAATTCCTAACATTTCCTCAAACGCTCTATTCCAGTGCTTCACTATCCTTTACTGTTAAAAGGTATTCCCTAGTCTAAACTGATTTACTCACACTGTGGTGTAAACCTATCACTTTTTTTCCTGTTGGAAATGGACATGAAAAATAGTTTATTCCCTTATGTTTTGCAACAATCTTATGTATTTAAAGAGTTATGCCTCTGCTCCCACTTTTCTTTCAGCTAAGAAACACCAGCTTGCTCACTCTTTCTCTCTAGCTGAGGCCTTGCCAATGCCAAGTACTGATTAATAAATTACTTTACCTGCTTCTACAGTTCAGAATGGTATGAGCCTTTTTTTGCAACAGGATGATTTTGTTACATCATGTTGTTTGTGATTCAGTAAACTTTTAGATGTCCTACATCCCCACGCTGTTTTCAAGGTCCTGTAAACACAAGCATAACAGTAGCTACCTCTTTAAACTGCGATTTGCATTGTAGAAAGTTCCCACTTAATATATTAAGATAGTATTAACTTTTATCTGGGCACAGGCTCAATCTCTTGCAGCAGCATACAACAGGGTTATGGGTATACTATAACATAGACAGGCATCTACAGGCTGACTGGAGAATGCTGTGGGTTAATGAAATGATGTCTCCATTAGCAATAAAGAAATGAAAATTGGGTTGTGTTTGGGCTGTGGTTTGGAACTGAATATTGGTAAAGCTCCTTGAGATCTTAAGACAAATTTCTTGCTTGAATTTCTATTCACTCCTTTATTGAGTTGTACTTACCTGCCTCTACAAAATGATGGCAACCTGAAATAGTGTAATCAGACTTAATCTCACTGAAGCAAGTTCTAAGTGGATTCACTTGCATTTACAATGTTGGAGCAGAAACTAATAGTTATTCTGTAGCTCTCACGGACTATTAGTCTGTGGCTGTAAACCACTGAGAACATGAAATAAAATCTTACCATCTCCATGCTTACCTTGAACTGCTAAGTATTTCCTACCATGAAAACTAGTCAAAAGCTGAGTTTCTGACATTTTAAAATTGCATGCTAATTGTCCTTCCAAGTTTTAACCCTTTGTGCCTATTATCCTCACTGTGGCAAAGTTCCTTTAGTCAAACTCTGTCCATGCTATTGATGTTTAGTAGGATTTTTAGCTGGAAAAATGAGATAAACACCTTTGTAACACCAAACAAAAATATAAGCTCCTTCACATGGTTTTGTAAGAGCAAACTACAGATTAGGAGAGGGAGAAAAGAATTTTAGAATGATGAAGTGAGACTGAAATAACCTTTCTTTTTTTTTTTTTTTTTTTTTTTGGTCAGTTTCTTCCTTTTTATATTTCAGCTGTTCCAAAACAGTGTGGAAGATCACTTACCTGGACTGTAACAGTACAAAAAGTCTTTAACCTGTGTGTGGGTCTTCATCACAACTTGTGTGGTGATAAAAAAACAGCCTTATACTGAATGTTTAATTAGCATTTGACCTACTTATAGTAACCTATAAGGAAAATTCCCAGCATTTCATGCCAGCATGTTTTAAAATGCTGATGAGGATTGCTAAACAGTAAACTTTTGATATGGGAGAACAGACTTAACTGTTCTCTACAATCATTTCTAAAGGAACCTTGAAGCCTGAACAACAGGAGAGGACAAAAGTTTTTAAAAAAAAAAAGTTTATGTGGAAAATACAAATGTCAGGGTCTTTTCCTGGTAACAGTAATTCCTTTCAAGGTTGTTGCTGTCCCAACGTTTTTCTCCCTGACACAGACCATCAGAGATTCAGAAGTAACACCTCTATTCTTTATGAAAATTGAGCGTTGTCTCCTTCCTGCTGGTGTGGCAGTTCAGCTCTCCGCAAAGCCCAGGCTTCCCAGATCTCCCAAGCCTACAAGAGCACAAAGCAAATAAAGAATCCTAACCTTTCACTCAATCTCCTTAGGTTACAGATTTCCCTTGTGGCTTTCTGGGTTCAACCTCCTCAGTGACATGCAGCCTCCCTCTGATGCAGGAGTTAAACTCTCTCCAGGATATTTCAGTTTCCTCTCTCATCTTGTTTCTAGGGTATGACAGGGATGACCCTGCTTACAAACACTTTCTCTATTGAAACAGGAGTTTGCTTGCTTCTTCTACATCATTTTCCTGAAGAACTGAAAGACTAAGAACAAGATCTTTGGTATGTGTAACATGGCACTACATTATGCAGTATAGACAAGGCAGTATGTATTTCATAAGAACATAGCCATTAATATGCAGACAGAGTACATGTAAAAAACAAACCATTAAGGTAGCAACATTGAGGACTTTGAAACCATACTTTTATTTCAAAACTCAAGTATGTGATACTATACAGTACAATACCAGCACACTTGTGCAAAATCTTACAATATTACAAATTTAAATATGATACACAAAAATAGTGCCCTTTTAAAATTCTTTTACTAGAAACATCTGTGCTGTGCAGGAAAACCAATAAATGTGTCTTGTTAAAGCAGAAAAATAAATATTGCACCTCAACAAAACTATTTGTGTTAATAGCATAAATAATAGATCTATTTCTCGTTATCTGATGTGATCTTTGAACACAGAAGAGGTTGGGTTTTTTTTCTGGATAAAGCAAACTAATATCCAACAGATAAAATTACATTTAGAATAGTTTTTGAGCTCAATCTAGTTTCCTATTAAAAAAGGTGTCTTCATTAACTAACTGAAAAATATAAGCAAAAATATTTAATGTGCTGTTAGTCATTGTGGTTCATTATTTTTAGTGGACAGTTTGCTCAAAGTAGTTATAAAAAGAACAACAATTTTTTAAAAAATAAACTTTATATTCATCTTTTCATCCCCATTAAAATCTCTTGCCTCTTTCAGTCCATTCCCCGCAACAATTAATAATTTTGTGGCTGAATTATACTTGCCTTAGACATGCAAGTAGTTCAGTTCAAATCAGTATATCTACTTATGGAAATTTGCCCTTGTGCCCCAAGTCGACAAAAAGCCAGTGTACTGAATTTCAAGAGACGATGGAGACCTCGTTCACCCACTGAGCAAAAAAAATTTAGCACATGCTTAACATTAAGCAGTTCAAGAGTCCTATTGATATCGACAACTTTCTACATGTATTTAAAATAAGGTGTTGGACCCACATCAGTACAGATTTAAATAAGAGCTAATTAATTCGATTATAGTCACTGTTGTTTATTTTTCCTCAGTGCAGCCCAACATTTCCATAATCACATAATCAAAGATGTGCCATAATTTTTGGCATAGAGGATTCTGAATCTTCAGGACTATTCACCTTCAATTTTTATTGCCTTATTAAGTTATCAACGTTATTTGTAAAGAATATTAAGTTAAAGAAGCTGATTTTAATAAAGTATTCAAAGAGCAACTGACAAGGTTCTTCAAATACTGAAAGTATGTGAAATGTCACAGTAGTTCTTCATAGTCAGATATTCTAACTGAACCAAACAGATACCAAGTAATTTGCAAGAAACTTACTTCTGTCTTATTCTTTACCAATTACAATTTTAGACCAAATGACACTTTCCCATTATCCTTTTTGAACTTCCTTAAGCACACTTATTAAATATTCCTCAACAATATATACTTTAAAATAAAAAACAAACCTCCCAACTGCTTATAGACTTCCCCCCCTGCTTCTCCTGCCCCCAAAAAAGTGGTAGTGGTCTGCTTTTTTTTTTTTAATCTATTTTTTAAAATTTTTCTTTTCTTTCTCCATATAAATGTCTCTTAAGAAACATGTGGCTAAAGATGTAACAAACAAAATTCACCAGCAGGATATATGTTACTGGTGCCAGATATGTGAATTAAATTTCTGACTGAGTTAGAAACCTGTTTTCTTTGATAGTTAGCTTGAGGTTCAGTGTTTACACCAAAAGAAAACAAGAAAATACTAACTGCATCTGAACTGAAATTACAGTCCTTCATAACATACTTATCCTTCAGTTGGTAAACAGACTTGCTAATCAGTCAGAAAATACCAGAAGAATGCAATCACACTGATTTTGGTATTGTGGTTAGACTCAAGCATATAGCTATGAAAGACATAGTTCATCTTCAATCAGAAGTGATGTTCAGCAGGTACACATGGTATACCTTAAGTGACATGTTTTGGTCCCAGCCCCAGGTGGTGTGGTTTTTTACAGGTAATGGCTTCACCATTTTGAAGTTGCTTGTTTAAAAATTTCAGGCTTTCACATTCTTGTGTAAGAACTCACAACTCCCAAATAGGCAGAACTGTTGAAAAATCTGGGCAAAAGATTAATCTATCATGACCTCATAGTTTATATTTGAAAGCATATCAGAACACTTATATACTTGGCATCAGATTCTGAAAATGAACTACGAAAAACATGCAGTGACTGCTTTAAAGTCCTCACTGCTCTCATGTCCTGATTCATCTAGGCACTGGTAGGGTTTTGGCTGTATGCAGAACTGTGTTCCTAATGCAGATCTCAAAGGATATCTATTTCCAGTATTAGCAGGAGGGCAGAGTCCACTTAGCGTGATCACTAGTATACAGAGGTTTGAAGAGGTTTTTTTTCTTTCTCTCTCTCTCTTTTTTTTTTTTTTTTTTTTTTTAAAGTATTGAAGATTGCTTCCCATGTCCAAGACTGCTGTATTGTGGGCTTGGGCAACACATCTAATCTTCCAGACAGCGACTACTTTTTGCTGTAACCAGTATTGACTCTGAGTGGGATACACAAATTTGTTGCAAAGCATGTCCCTTTGATATATTGTAAGTTCCGAGATTTATTTGACGATATCAACTGTGCCACCTAAAGCTCATTTTAGGTTTTGTTGTGTATCCCATTTAAAAAAAAGTGGTGGTCCCATTCTTAAAGTATATCATAAAACACATTTATGCATGTACTTAGTATTCCATTTAAATAATCATACAGATAACTCCTCTTATAAAATTACTTTATCAGCATGGCATTTGGTCTGATAAGATAATTCTAACGTTCCATAGAAGAGCTTCTATTTCTACGCAATAATCATGAATAAGGAAATGAATTAGACTCTTAAAACCCAAAGGACTTAAATGGCATTAGTACTTCAACAATCACCAATAAATTCAGGAAATGCAAAATAAAGCACTAACTGCAAATGCAGGTTTTATGATTTCCTTCAAAATTATAGCAAAGATGTCAATGTCCTGTGCAAATCATTCTTTTAAATGTCATGCTGGTTGCTCATTACTGCCACAACCTTATGATTCAATATTACTTTATTTGTATCAGTCATTTACAATAAGAGGACAGACAAGATTATTTATCAGATTGTCATTTTGGCAAGGTACGTTCACAATGTATCCCCAAACCTCATGGTGTGGAGTAACTCACTTGTCTAACAGATCACATTTAACAGCCATAAGGATGACTAAGCACTACCTTTAAAAACAGTGTTCTAATACGCATACTTGCTCAGGTACCATAAATACATGATTGTTCCTTTGTTATTCAGTGCGTTGCTCATGTTGAAATCCTGAGTTCCACCAGGAATACTGATGGGCAGCAGAACAGCTGGCCTTCCCTTCAGGTCCCTCTGATTTTTCATCACAGGAGTTGTATGAATGGTATATTCCCAACACCACAGCAAAAATGATTATCGCAGCCACTACAAGCCATACCACATTCCAGTGTTTACACAGTTTGGGGTACAGTATATGTAAATAATTAATGATGACTTCAAGTCTGCTGTAAAATTAAAAGAAAACTGTTATATATTAATCATATGCAAATTTATTATCTTAAGCTTTTCAATTTGAGAAGTTTCATAGATATACAGTGCACCAACTTTCTTCCAAATACAAACACCTTGTCAAAGAAGAATCAGGGTGTTAAGTTCTTAAAAGAAGAGCTGTATGCTCAGATATGTGTGATATTTGCAAGATGGCTGAAGACTGTAAACTTGACTTCTACTTCTCCCACCTGTCAACTGGCAAATCTCAGAGCTTGATGTGATGTAAAATTCTGCACTGTTCATAGCTTGCTCAACTAAACTAAACATTAGAACATGTTGTAAACATTTATTCCTAAGAGTTTCACACCTAGTGAGATAGCTGCCCTTCTGAACATGGCTGAAATCTCAAATTAGCAGACGTTTATAACCATAATGGTTATGGAATGGAAATTAATTCTTCTGGACCAGGTAAGGATCCCTACCTTAGCTTGGAATTGGACACATTACTTGCTTTGGCGAGCATTCAATTCCTCTCTAATGCAGGAAATTGCAGATATATTGAATTGAGTGGTAGAACCACCAAGGAGACTCAATAAGTAACTCTAAGAAAAGTTGACAATTTCAGAAAAGTTTTCCAGTTAGGCATCAAATGCTTCAGGTAAGACAATAAGCAGATGATTCAAAAGTCCCCAGTATAGACAAAAAGCATTGGGTAGAGATGAACGCAATAAACACGTCACTCTGCTGAAAGGCAGGAACTCCAGCACAGTGCTGTTCTGCTGCACCTACACAGCTTCCAGAGGGGGCAAGCACCTGCCTGTCCAAGTCAGAGCAAGTCCAACATAACTGAGGAGCTTATCTTAATCTGCATTCACCTTGTAGATGTATTGAAAGACTCACCTGTGAAGACCCTTTGGGAATGACATATGGCACAAATATGGGCATCAGATTCCTGAATTACAAGTTTCATGAGACAATGCATGTCTACTGAGAGATACATTCTGGCATCTAAGAACTTCTGCGGAATATTTTTTACCTCAAATCAAAACCAAACCCCATCAAGATGAAGCATCTTGATGTCAACATACAATTTTAGTTGAAAATAAAAAGTTTTGCATTTTGCAACTATGTTATCTTGGAATATGCCTTTTTTGTGAAAACACTGTTATTTCAAATATGCTTCCCTAGACTGGAAGAAAACATGTCAAGGTAGTAGAATAAAACACTTGGAAGATAATAGTATAAAATACTTGGTTGGGTACCACAAATAGAAAAAAGTGGCTCCTCTTGTATGGACATATTACACCACTGCCTCACCTGCTTTTCAGGTTTTTTATCTCATCTTCATTTTCACTTTCTTCATGTTCATCATGACTTTCTTTTGGTGTGTCTTCATCTTCTTCCTTCAGTTCCTGAAGTTCTTTGGTTTTCTTCAAGCCTTCCTGATAGCTTTAACACACAAAACATTTTTCTTAATCTAGCACGCTGTATAAGCCTGTTCTTATGTGATGAAAAATTAGCTTTATGTTTTGTTACATGCAATAATACACAAGTAGCAGTGTTGCAGCACTTGGAGAAGAGTAAAAATTAGCTAAAGACCATGAGTATGGCACACAGACGGCCACCCTTCCTTAACAGAGGATTATATTAGCTCTGTTACCAAACTGATCTTGAAAAAGAGGTTATAGTCCTGAGCAGAGCACAACTTTTGTCTGTTGTAAAGGAGTTGGTAAGTATTTCTCCATTATTTTTCAATAATTTTGAACACCCTCTAGATATTTTTTTTTGCTAGAGAATAAATGCAAATCAGCGCTGAAGATAGATGGCTTGCTGGATTCCACAGAAGATCAAAATTTTTGTCTCGCTCTTCACATAGTACAAAGTTCTTTGCTTGACATTCAGAAACAGATCCCCAAGCTGTTAATCGCCCCAAAACATGCCGTGTAAAGCACTTTGTGACACAAACAACACAAGTTTACTGCAAGAGTTGATACTTTTTACTCATTTCCATGTATACTTTTCAGAATAAACATTTTTGAAAGTTGTTTTGGATTATCTTATCATGAAGCTGAACACTATTGACATAAGAACACCCACCCAACTCAGAATCTCTAAGTGCTGTCCCACAGTTTGGCTAACTTCAATAAAGGATGAAAGCTATGATGCAAATACAATGAGTGAAGCTCACTTGCATTGTTTCCCACATTGCTTCAATTATAACCATCTTCTAGGAGCTCATATGGATGATGTCACTCATTTTGCATTTTAAATGACATTATAAAAAACATTTGTCCTCATCTGGTGGTACATTTACAGATGTAGTTCACATAAAATATTCCCACCCTTTGTTATATGCTTCCTCTTCTATCTTGGCTTTAGTTTCAGGATTGATCTCTTCCAACCCACTCTGTGTCAGCACAGAAGTAGAGGTTTCACACTCAGGCTCTCCATTAGTCTTTCCACTGCCAAGACAAAAGAAACAGACAAATAGAAAATAACACCACTGAAATGTATTGTATTTGGAGTATACTACTGAACAAGAACAATAACATGCAATTTTGTGACTCCTGATTTTTCTTCTGCACTGTACATCGGAGAAATGAAATGTCTTTCTAAACAAAAAAATTAAACACTAAGCAAAATTTTAGTTTCCAAATGTTGTCATTTAGGAGCAGTAATTAATATGTTTCTAAGGTATTAAAACTTGCGTTTTGTTTCTTCTTTAAAAAAGAAAAGAGCATTTGTTTCCTGGCTTATCCATGGCATTTATTTGCTATTCTTGAAAATACTTCCCTCAACTTTCTAAAAATCATCTTAGAAATTGTAGCCTGCTACATCAGAGGAAAATAATAGAAATAATACCAAATACTAATTTAACAAAATTTTTTTTTATTTGCCTTTTAGGTACTCCCTTCTGCTGACTTTATACATTGAACTGATGCAGAGGTTAAAAAAATACAAACTCATACATAGCTTTTGTCACCAAAACTTTTCTAAAGTAAAAGCTTCCGGCATTTAGCCTAAAAATAAGCCATTGTATATTGCTCTCTTTCTGCAGTCCTCACCTGTCCTTATTTATTTAAGTCTGAGACAAAGAGTTTAAGTGATTCACACATGACTTAGCAAATCTATCAAAGTCAAGGTTTAATAAGCTCAACAGTGTATCCCATTTCAACTTCTAGAATCTAACCCTTTTTGTAGGCCTTATTTTTCTGGCACTAAAATCAATGGCAGAATAATTTGTCCTGATTGACCCCATCTGTGGGCAATGGATTTTCTCTCAAGAAGTCGTATTAACAGTAGACATTATTTTCACTTGGACTTTAAACAAATCATGAGTATAGGCTTCAAGTGCTTAAATATACAAAACTGCTGAACTATATAATTTTACACTACTATAGCAGCTGGCCCATGCATACATACTTATGCTCAAACTTGAATTTCAAGTTCTACTTCTGTTACTTGATAACGTGACTTGTTTTCTTAAGATCCAGTAAGAAATACTGATAAGGGTTTTTTTGGTTGGGTGGGGTTTTTTTAGAGTTTCTGTACAGTTTCAAAAGACGGTCTAAATCTTGCAGAGTTCTGTTGAATTGTAACAACTAGTGTCATAGTTCACCGTTTTTGTTTTCCCAATTGTTGCATATTTTCATTCTTAGTAAAGCACAGAGATAAAACAAAGACATAAGATAAATTTTGTCCTGCCTCAGCACTAATCTAAAGCACGTGAAATTCAATATTCTGTACTGATGTGAGATCTACATATTTTAAAGCTTTAAATTTGCACGTTTAAAGCATCCTAAAAAACTTTAATTTAAATTAGTATTGCAGATATTTTATTGTGATATTGTAAATAATCTAAACTACTGAAGTAGTAGTAGTAGTAACAATAGCAACAAAAATCAACATGATGTTTTAGTAAGTTTACTGTTGAAACATCAGCAACCAACTTCCTTAGAACGTGCAACATTTCCTGAAAGAGATAAGTATTTGGAAAAGTGCCTGACAATTTTTTATTTTTGCTTTCTGGGCTGATTATACATACGAATAAAGTATATACTCACATGGGTTTGCAAATGCACCAGTACCTGTATCCATAATGGTAACTGTTTACAAAGACCTTGTAGAACAGCTTGAGTATGCCTTCACTTCTCATCCCAGTCTCACATGTTTTCATATCGCCCACCTTTGTATGCTATTAACATAGGGGCTTTACATTTGAGTAACTTGTATAAAATTAAATTACATGTCTACATGAATTTCAACTGAAACAACTTAAAAGTTCTTTCCAGAAATGTGCAGATGTACATGCTTTCGAGCAAAGCAATTCTTAGCTTTCCTTGTTCATATAACTATTATTTTGCTCCGAAAATGGTACTATTTAAACCCATGGAATGACTCATGAAACTATTATGGAAAACGCCTAAAAACAGCACACCTTAATCCAGCCAGGACATCTACACTAATGGTAAGTAATATAGAGTCAAAAGGGCAAATGTTTTAATAACAAATATTTTTGCAATTTATAGGTACTAGAAAAATATAGATATTGAGGTATTTGCTTGTTACTAGGCTAAAAAAAAAATCTCCTCTTTCATGTATCTATTTTTTCATTTTAAAATGCAGCCTTCTCTGGCTGTTAAAACTAAAATCTCAGGTTGTTAAAACTAAAATCTCAAACCTAATGCTTTAATTTAGCTGAATGTTCAATTCATTTTATACTAAAAAAGGAATTACTACTCAATTTATAATTGTTTTGACTTCTGCAAAATTCTGATGATCTAATATTATGATAAATTATACTTTTAAATTTCGTATACTTACGTTTATTCATATAAATTTAAAAAGCTACATGACACTGGATATCATAGTATTTCAAAATATGACTCTTACCAGCTGGCAACGTGTTGAAAAGGTAAGGGCAAAACACAAACTTCTATTACTGGGATAGTCAAGTTAAGGAACATTCATAACCAGGGTTGCTCATAGCCAACTTTAGATACAGCATTAATTTGTTCCAGGAAATATATTAAATAAATAAATAGATAAAAGCCATGTGCATTGCATGTAATACTCTTAGTTTTGTCAAGTTCTGAAGGCAGGCCTACTCAAATGCGTAAATGCATAATCTGCTGCATTTTTTACTTGATGATTTCCAATGATCGTAGCAGGCTCGATTTAGTTCTGAGATACTGCGTGTAAACTCTTTGAACATGAAAAGAACAATATGATGGTGACATAATAAAATACAGTTACCAGATCATGAATCAACCTAAGTCAATATTGTGTCAGTGATTTCAATACCTTATGCCTTGATAAAACTTCTGTTAGGAAAGATAGAAATTATATCATTTTCATTTCATACTAGGATTTAATAGGTAATGAGATGACCTAGAGAAAACTCACTTTTCTAAAAGTGCTGGCAGAACAGGAGTAGATGTTAGATTGCTTCTTCCATTACTAGGTGACTCAGACTGTAAGTGAAAAACAGCAATATATGTTACATCCATGAATTAATTTCAAATGAGTCTTCAGTAAAATGACAAAGTCAATGTGCTGCTTAGGTTTTCTTCCACACCCATGAGCAAGGTATCTGTAACACGGAGCTTCCAAATTACTCCCACTAACCACAGTAAAGTACAGACTTGCACATTTTCTGTGACATTCCCTTCTACCCTCCTTATTTTGAAGAAGACTTTCTTCTTCATATATTGATCACTGAACTGTGAAATTACTCTATTGCTTCTCTCCATATTATCCTAGGAATATAAGTTTCTTAGCTGAGTTTTTATTGGAAAATTTTAAACAAAAAGAAATCATAATAAATCATGGTAAAAAACCACACTTAGTTCCTGAAACAATTGACTCTGAGTACATAATAACTAAATTGCACAAACAGATTGTTTTCTTAAAACTAAAATGGATTTAGCTTCTCAGCAAACCCCCTCATTTAAATAGCCCTACGTTTTTAACAGAAAACTGCATAATTTTCAGGTTATGTGCCATCATAGCTCATCTCTGAACAGTTGGTGTACCTTGCAGTTTTTCTCCAAAGCATTTATATAGATTTATTAGGTTCAGATTAGATCCTCATTTAATTTATTAAAATTTTATAAACAAAAACTCAAGGCAGAGGCTGATAGCTCCACTGATCCCAGATCATCACAGAACCTCTAAATTTGTACCACATATATTTCTATACATTAAATATATGTTTTTCTGTTTAGTGGACTCTTTGGCAATGAAGAGAAGCAGTCCAATCATCTTCTATGGTTTCTAGTTAAAATTTCTCTCCTATAGTGGACAACTATTTTTACTACTTGAAACTTCCCAGTATGTTACTATAGATTAAAAGGCAAATTGCCTCAACTAATGTCTAATGCCTCTGAATCACCAGCTAGCCCTATTCAGCTCTGTGTCCAAAGTGATCATTTATGGCGGTAGATTCTGAAACCATATGTCCCTTACACAACAGAAATAACCTTTGTCCATCCCCTTCTCTAGGATGAAGTCAAAACAAGTTAAACCAATGAAAGGGCTTACATTTTTTTAGTAACTATGGCTTGGCCCCATGCAAAAGGGGTTTAGACAAAAAGTAGTGGATTCAAAATGTGGGTTTTACTTACCAGGGATGGCATTGAAGGTATGGGTGAAGCTGTTGGTGACTGACCAGGAATGTTTAAGGAGTTAAATTTAGGAACAACAGCAACACTGACTCTCCTCCGAGGCATATTCTGTGAGAAACAACATTTTTTTTTTCCTGTCATACAACAAGATAGACTGAAGAACAATTCTGCAAGTTAATGGGTGTGGCAAAGATGTAGGTTAATGTCCCTCAGGGGAAAGGAGAGATGGGAGCAAAATTAAGATAAATGGCTGTTAGGGCTGTGGTTTTCCCCAAAACTTCCTCTAGTACTGTCTGGTATGGCAAATGCTTAGTGTGAAATGAGGTGTTGTACAGGGATGCTACTCTTTTCCCTCCACACTGAAAGCCCAATAGTGTAAGTCACACAACAGGTATGTTCTGAGTTGATATTGTCAGTTCTTATTAGAGGCTATTATCTTTGGTTAAACCAGGTGGATAATGATACTGGGAAAAGTGCCAGTGTCACAATGACCCGAAAATAATGAAGTTACACATGAAACTCTTCTCTTGCTTTGTACCCATTATGATATACTGTACCCACTAAGATATATAATTATTTCTAAACCTACAAATTATAACTTTCAGAAACAATAACATCCGTTCCCTCCACTAAAGAGCAGTGCCTTCTTCCCCACCCTTGAGTTGTTAGATATCTATCTAGCATCATGCAACATTGCTTACATTTCCCAAAGACCATGGAAATTCTTTATATGATAAACACATGCTAGCTGTACACAATACATTCTAGCTCAAGTACAGATCATGTAAGTTTTTGCTGTCGTTAGGTAAGTAACCAAATGCTTCATCCTGTGATATACAGCCTAGTAAAATCTATGCTTCCAACTGAGTAAAAAATCCAAGCACTTATAGCATCTAACAGCTTCATCTTAGTGCATATCCAAACACTTCTAAGATTCTGCTCTAGATAACTTTACAGGAAAGTAGTTAAACACAGATTTAGTAAATATAGAGGAGTCACCTACTCCATGATTCTGGTTCTAGATGAAACCAACTATATCTGTTCATTAATGACAGACATTTACCTAATGAGCCTCTGAAAAACTATATTGGGGGGCCTGCAGCCATGTTATGCAGTTCATTCTAGTGTTTGCAGGTCCGTCCCCCCCCGCCCCGTTATTATTTGGGGGGAAATTTTTAATATTTACAAATATTTAATATTTTTACTTGTCCTTGTTGAATTTCATGTTTTTGGGGCACTTCTTTTTCAACTTATCTGGATGTCATTCTGAAACCCAGTCTTGCCCTCAGCATGCTCTGTGCTCTAATTCTTTCTACCCAGCACTCAGAGGTGGCAGGAATAAACTAAACCTAAAGAACTACAACCCAAGCAAATAAAAAAACCACTTGGATTTTTGCAGAAATGGAACACTGGCCATGTTAAAGTTATTAATTGGTCAAGCCAAAACAATCTGAGATAATCTCTCACTCTGAATGCTTTGTCAAACCAAACAAGATACTTGGATGCGAACTGAAAAATAAGCCCCACGTAAAAATAACTGTTTACATCTAAGGTACTCTGAACATGATATAATTCTTAAGATAATGAAAATGGTATGATCATGGAATCCTGACTCGTATAGTAAGTTTTGATCCAGTGTTCAGCTTCCTTACTGAGGAACTAGAATAAAGCACAGGACCTAAGCCATTCTCTGGAGCACAGGTATGTGTCCTGGAATACAATTATTCTTAAATAAATAGGTCCCTTTATTCACAGCAAGCATTATCATTATTGCACAAAGACACACTTAATCATGTATTCAAAATTACAAAGCACTTGCACTAAATTACATGAACAACACTGAGAATTTACCAGCACTATGTTTTGAACACAGCCTATAGAAGTGAGCGTATATACACAGAGAAATTTCACTACATACAATGTTCCCTTCATTTTCTTTATATTGTAGAAATACCTTTCCAACAGTAAGAGACATGGATCTAGATGAACGAGGTACTCCATCTTCTGCATAAAAACAGCAGATAAAGAACAGTCTTAGACTATATGAATATCTATAAATAATACTAATAGAGCCCTTGCTTGTATTTCAAACAAGGTCTGTAGTTACTGCATATTTATCTGTCATACAGTCCTGGTCTCAATTACACCTGCAAAAGAAATTTGAAATAAGTGCAAAAAATTGAACCATTAGTATCTCTACTGAGATCAGGCAAAAGCCCACTATTTACCTCCATATACAAAGAAAATACTCATATTTCAGTTTCCAGCAAACTAGGAAAGAAAAGGTTGCAAAAAGAAAAAATCTTTTTAATAATGAAATTTTGCCATCATCTGTCATCTAAGAGGTATTTGCATTAAAACTGTAAAAGCTACGCGTATGTGCAAGAGGCCAATAAAAATGTCATTGGATCTCATCAGAATTTGGTAAGTGATAGTGATTTTAAATTACTGTACGATAGCATTAAATATGGCTTATATGAAATATTTTAACTGTTATATCTGTAACTTTTTGAAATCTACTCTTGTAGATCAGAGCTTCATGAACAGGTTTCATGATACTTCACATTTATCATTAATAGCACCAACACCTCTCTGTATAAAGGCAAGATAAACCCTTAAATTTTTATTTTTTTTACCAGGTGCACCATAGCTTCTGCTAGAATTCTGATTGGCAAGTTTCTTGAACTCCATTAATTCAGCATGATCCTTTTCATATGTTCTTTTCAGATTTTCCACATACTGCATCATTACTTCTGTTGCCTTTGACATACGCTTCTCCTAAGGAAGAAAAGAGGGGAATACTCAGGTAACCGCTACATTTCTCAAACAAATCATTTGCCTCTATGTGGATGCTCCCTGCCAGGGCTAAATCTGGAATAGTTGTTCTTAAAGAAATATTGGTACCTCCATGACTGAAAATTCCTAAGCTAATTAGAACACAAATGCACATGCATTCATACATATCCACAGAATATCGTAATTTATTTTGTCATATATTTATATAGTCTGCCTGTGTGCCTGTCTTATTAGTTAGGTGGTATACGTACATTTGTTTTCAAATCCTCGAAGGTCTTAGTCACTGCCATCAGTCTAGTTACTTTAGTGGGCAGAGGCAACAGTCTTTAATCTGGGGGGTATTGCTGTGTTCTCATTTATACTTTCTCTGTTCTTATACTCTTTATAGTTGTCTGACTAAGCTATTGGCAAGGGCAGGCGACTGAACTAGATGAGCTTTTTGACCCAGAAAAGTTTTCTTATTTGTGCTGCACTGACTTTAAGTAAGTTTCTTGTGATGCAGCTATAGTTCTGAATAATATATATGCTCCTATTGTACAGATGTTGAATAGCTTCACGGGTAATCTTCTGTTTGAATTCTATTTCCAGACCGAAATGGTGTCTTATCCAACACTACAATAAATATCTTTAATCTGTCAAAATGGCAAATGAAATTCAAAGGGCTAATATAACCTCCAGCTAAGGCTGAAAAAGAGAAAGAGTGAACATGTGCAGCCAGGATACATGTTAGACACCAGCATGTTCTTACCTGGCGAACGGCTCCAACCATCTCAGCACGACTAGATAGTCTAGCAGCTAAACGCCGCAGAACAGCAATATCCTCCAATAGCTTCTGGTAAGCTTCTCTGTGTTCATAGTGATGCCATAAATGAGCTGAAGACTGAAGTGAAAATACATAAGCTTTATCATCATGTCTTGCCACTTTTATTTCAGATGAAGTAGCCTGAGCCACAGAAGTGGGGTAGAGATGCCTAGGCAGAGCTACACATGGACATATTAGCCCCAGACAAGTGCCATCACTACCACCACAGATAACCTAGAGAGTGCTGCTGCTCCGTTTTGGAATGGTGCTTCACGGCATACTGCAGGCACACCTTTCAAGGAGTTAAAAGAGGGCTAAGCATATTTGCAAGACTTTTTGTTTTGAAAGTAATGATGAATCATGCCTTGCTACCTGTGGGCTTTACAAATGCCAAGTTTATTTGAACTAGTACTTAAAATGATTGACGAAACACAAAGAAAATTTTAATTCGCTGGGCACAAGGTGTTAAGAAGGCCATTTTCTTTCAGTTCCATGATACTTCACTTATTTGGAAACTAAGACATTATAGTCTCAAGAATTCAAAATGTGTAAGAGTAATAAAAAATAATATGGCCTGTAAATCAAATAGCAATTACAATTTCTTAACCATTTTTTGTCAATCAATATGAACATTTATGCACTGGATTAATATCATCACTTTGATAGCTCAGATTAATACTGAAAAGCATCAAAGCATATAAATTCCTTGGGATTAGTTATCAAAGCAAGAGTGAATTTAGATGTTTTATTAGCCAAAGCTTTAGTGAATACCTCTTCAACGAATGAGTTTTCTGTTCACAGAAAAGTTTGGTATGAGGAAACCTGATACAATTTACTTCAGACTTACAGGCAGACTTTGTGATGCTGGATGATTCCTATATTCTTAAAGTGCATTTTCAGGATGCACCAGTTTTGGCATTGAGGTTGTCTCTAATAATTAATCATTGTGTTGCCGTTCACACAATTCTGCCTTTGATCAGCTGCATTGTGCCCTAGTTCTCTGCAACCCCCCACTTGTATTATTGCAAGAGTAAGTCAACACATTGAAATGATGTGTGAAAAGAATAACCTCTCTCCTCCTCTTTTTCTTCCCGCCTTCAAAAGAAAGGAGTGATGTGCAGTAACTTTTTGAGCCGAGTCATTTGAGAAATTGCATTTGTAGTGCAAACTTTTGGTGTAGAAACACAGCCAAGAGACTGATGAATCTGGTGCAATGACAACAATTGCAACAACAAAAAATTCTTAAACTTATTTATCACGGAAGCTAGTGTGATAACAAATTACAGCCAAAATTTGACTGCAAGACCCAAGAAGGCATAAGGGAATCTGTTTGAGAAAACCATGCACAGAATTTCAGATTTTCAGGTTTTTCTTGGCAACTGTAAGTTGCTTATTTTCTCAAACAAAACTGAAGTTCATGTAAATCAGCTTTCTCTTGAAGCTGCATTTTTGAATAAAACATCAATTATCACATGATTGATAAAAAAAATCATAAAGACTGGTAAACTGTCATTGAGCCATATAACATATGCCTGTCCTACAGAAATTAAGATAACCTCCCACTGAGATTGGAACAAGTCTAGGTCTAAAATGATACAGATTATACAGAAGCCATCACTTCATTTAATTGCTTGTTATTTTATTCCATTGTATAGAACACAAGCTTTCATATGAATGGCAGTTTCCACTTTGTTATAAATTATGTAAAAAAGCTTGTAAAAGCCAGACTGTAGAATGTGAACTGCATAAAGGAGGAAAAAGCTGATCACATGTGTCCCATGCTGGCAACATGGTCCTTGGTGCCTAATTAGGGATTCTTAACAGAATACATGTCAAATCTAACAGACTAATTGCTTTCAGTTTCAAGAGCCCTTATACACTAGTTGTAACAATGTGTATGTATACAAAATACTATAATAAACAAAACCCTGAGATTTAATAGGTTGTTTCTGCTTGCTCTTTAAACAGAGAACAGAAGGAAGAGCGACAAAATATTCAAAACTTTTTTTTTCAGGAACAATTAATCTGTAAATGCAGATTTGAAATTCCAGATGAAAAGATCTTTTTTTAATTGTATCCTTTCTTGCCTGATGATGTTCTTGATAAAGTAAATGGGAGAATCACGTTCTCCTAACTATTTCTCAAAAGTATGGCAGCACCTCCTTGTAATATGCAAATTGGGTCTACAGGTATTTCATTTAGCAGCATGGTATCTAAGCATCCCTTCCTTTTTTTGGAAAAAACTGTGCACAGCACATAAGTTGATACATCTCTAAGACATATTTGTCATTTCAGTTAGAAAATCCAGAGAAAGCTGGCAAGGACTGAAATCTACTGCTGATAAAAGAACATCAGGGACAGCTGGAATGAAAGTGTATTCAGGCCCAAAACCTCATCTTGAGATTGTATGTATTCCTTAAGTAATCCTCACTGTTTCCTTTCCTATATCGCCTTCTACTATCTGCAGTTAAGGGGTCTTTCAAGTCACAAATCTCAGGCTTCAGGTCACTTCAGTATCTCACCTAACTGGACACCTCACTGAAGAAGGTCTTGCCCAGGAGAGCATGGATCAGTGCTTAAACTGCAGTTCTGAATGCTCTTAGCTTTGTCACAGGCTTATTCCAAGAACTGAACAGCAAATTCATAGTATTTATTCCTGAAGTCTGCTAGACGTAGGGCAACATCCTTTATGCGTTTCCAGCAATGGTAGCCCACTCTGGCAGAAAATGATCTCTTTTGTGTAAAGTGGTAGGCAGCTTACAGTAAGGAGCTCAAGCAGCAGAAAATGAAGTTTTGGGGCTGAATTTACAACAGGTATCAGCAAGCATAGCCACACGTATTTCAAATGTGTGTGCACTTT